>CM035416.1:45536369-46021369 GCA_020310875.1 Ceratopteris richardii | reverse complement strand
GCCATCCATAAACCATCCTTGTATTACATTGCTTGGTGGTCGTTTATCTTGTAGAATTTTTCCTAAAGTACTCGTGAAAAGGAAGGCATAATCCACAACCATTTGAGAAAGTTATTGGACCATGTATTGCAATGTAACAAGTAAATACCTCGTAGTTTCTGCCTTCTTGAATAATCATATAAATCCCATTCGCAAATCATCGTATGTGGCAAAATGGTTTGTTTCAAATTCTGTTAAGCATCCAACTACTTCTCCTCCCAATGTTGCTTCAAATACCCAACATTTTTGGGCATCATCTTGTTCTTTATCCAAAAGATCGTACTCGGTTTCAAAAGGTTGAAGGTGGACAACTGGATCTTCATCTACTTTTCCATTAAATTGATTCAAGCACATACCATCGATACATTGTGCTAGAACTAGCATTTGATGCACTAACTAGAATTGCTCCTCTACTCGATTACTAGTTATCTGGCACCTTCTGTCTCTACGCTTACTTCGTTATCAATCTCCAACCTTGTAGCTGTTTTGTCCAAGCAAAATCAAGAAGTTCGGTCATTACATTAGAATCCTCTGTAGTCCATCCTAGTTCCTATCGTGATTCTTCTATAGAATGTCATCTTCTACTCCCTTTTGCCCACAATCTTGTCAGTTTGAATGCATCCTTGACTTCCAATAACTAAGCAATTAACAGATATGGGATTACACCCAACCCTACTAGAGAAAGAATTAGTTTTGGTATGCAAATGCTTCCTACTATACCTATATTAGTGTCCTCTGTTGAATTCTGGATGGCTTTGTCATCGGTCACTAAATATTTTGACCCCTCATAAACATGCAAAAATTGAGTTCTCGATTGAGTTGGCATGGTCTTCCTCCATCATTCAAAAGATTGGAAAATTAATTTAATTTACAATTTAGATATCCACACTGATGCCAATCTAACACATCCATGCATGCATGCATCTGTATGTATGCACATGTGTGTATGCATGTTTCTGGGGTATGAATATGTATGTGTGTGTTATATGCATTCATGTATGTATGTGTTTGTGTGATATATATGCATGTACGTGCATGAGTTTGTATGCATGTGTGATGTATATTTATGTGTGTGCATGTGAATGGAATATATGCACATATGTGCACACATACATGCATATATGTGTATATATATGCATGTGTCTATGCATGTATGCATATGTACATGTATGAATATGTGCATATATGATGCATCTTTGTGTATGCCTGTACATATGTATGCATGTAAGTATGTATTTTTGTGTGTGTACGTGTATGTGCATGTGTATGTGTAAGTGTGTGTATGCATATGTGTATGTATATGTGTATGTGTATTTGTGTGTATGTGTATGTGCGTGTAGGTGTGTATGCATGTGTATATGTGTATGTGCGTATGCATGTATGTATATGTGTGTGTATGCCTGTGTATGTGTATGTGTGTATACATGTATATGTGTATGTGTGTATGCACGTATATGTGTGTACGGATTTATGTCTATGTGTGTATGTATGTGTATGTGTGTGTATGCATGTATATGTGTATGTGTGTATGCATGTATGTGTATGTGTGTGTATGTGTGTTTATGTGTATGTGTATTTGTATGTATATGTGTGTCTATGTGTATATGTGTGTATGTGTATATGAATGTATGTGTATGTGTGTGTATTTATATGTATGTGTGTGTATATGTGTGTATGTGTATGTATGTGTATGTACATGTATATGTTTGTGGATGTGTATGTGTGTGTATGTGTGTGTATGTGTATGTGGGTTCTTTCATGATAGTTAGAAATAGAAGAAATTGAAGCCAAATCTTGAGTGAGTCCTTCCACGTCAGTCCATGAAGCACACTTTTTCCACATCCTAGAAAAGGAGATCAAGCAACTAGACTTCCTAGAAGAAACGAATCATCATCTAGAAAAGAAAGAAGACATTGAGTTTAAGTCCACAACCAGCAAGATAAGCAAGAAGTCCCTAGTATGAGAGATAATTGTGATAATGAAAGCTCGATAATTGGCTCAACCTTGCCCAATCAAGAAGCAGATTCCTATGCGGGGGTGGTTTCACACATAGGAAAATACATGGTGATTTTACCTTGGAAGAGCCCCCTCAAAGGGCGACTTGTGGGCCAAGAACCATCTTCATCAAAAAGAATGAAAATAAAAATAAAAGAGGGATAAGTCTCAAACTGAAGATGATATTAGCCCATGTAAATGATTATTGTCTTGTTTGATAGATCCAAGAGAGATCCAAAATATTCGATGTCTAGAAGAGGAAGTAAACAAAAGCAAGGTTCAATCGCATGTTGGACTCTTGACAAAAAAAGGAAAGCTTAGATATGAAGAAGCAATCCAAAGAAAGTATTTGCAAATATACTTAAAAGAACGGTGAGAAAGGAAAGTTGATCAACCGACAAAAGAACTGTGAAAAATCTTGAAGAAAAAGTAGCACAGGGAAGACATTTCGTATATGATTGATAGAATGGGAGTGGAATGCAATTGAGTTGATACGAATATGCAATTTATTGTTCGCTGCTTCAATCAGCTTCTGGGAATGTCCACTCTCATGTCTTCTCAAAGACATGATAGCATGGCTACCATCTCCAACATCTCGACTAAGAAAATTCAGCATAATTTGTGTTGCCTTCTTGAGTTCCCCATCTCAAAATTCAAGATTGGGAAGGTTATTGAGTCCCTTCCAAATGGAAAAATTATAGGTCTAGATGGTCTCACTAACAAGTTCTTCAAGACGTTTAGGAACCTTTTTGGTGAGACCTTTACATTTGGTCTAGCAGGAGGCCCTTCATTTTGGTGGTTTGTCCAAATTTCTCAATGAAGGTGTTATGAAATTCATTCACAAAAAGAGAGGAAAAATAAGACAAAAAACTAGAGGCAAATCATGATGGTGCAAATGGGCTATAAGATCCTCATAAGGGTCCTAGAAAATTGGATTGTGGGCCATCTTTAATGTTGGCTCAATGAGGATCAAATGAGCTTCATTAAAGGTCACCCCATCCTAGAGGCCATTATCGACATGCTGGGATGCCTTGATTTTACTAAGGAGCCATCCCAAGATGTTCTTTTCATCAAGATGGATTTTGACAAGGGCTACCATCACTTGAACTAGGATTTGATTCTATAGTCCTTGATGGACCTTGGGTGTGGACCTAGATTCATCGAGATGCTCTCTACTGGGTAACATCATTGCACATATTAATATAAATGGTCAACTATCATGTGTGATCAGGTTAAAGAGGTCTATTTGACAAGGATGCCCCCTTGCTCCTCTTTTGTTTGCCATTGCCACTGATGGCCTTAGCTACTTGGTTAACCATCAGGCTTTGCTTGGGAAGATCCAAGGGTTATTGCTTCCCCATAGCTAGAACATCATGTTATTGAGACTCTTCGTAGATGATACACATGCTTTTTTACAAAATGAAAGCAACAACATCATGGCCTTTTGGAAATGCCTTAATACTTTATGCATTGCCTCCAACTCTAGGATAAACCACTCTAAAATAGTGTTCAAGGAAATTAGCAGGGCCTACCCTATAATTCTTGATCAAACAGGGTTGCTTGGAGCTCCCTAGTAGACAAATCATCAAGATGTTGGGAATACCAAAGAGCTTTGATGTTTCTCTAGGATAGAGATGGAATTGGGTTCTCGCCAAGCTTACACATAAATTTGCCTACTAGAAATGGATGAAACTCAAATTGGGTGGGCATGCTATGGTGAGTAACACTTTCTTTCCTTCGTTAGTTAGGCCGAAAGACAAAGAGTTATCAAAATTGTAAATTTGATGTAGAAAATTCCTTTGGATGGGGGATCCTTTATGATGTCCAATAAAATCGCCATCAAGTGGATGATCAAACCCATAAGTGTCATGGGCTTATTTGATTCTCAAAAAAAAAATCTTTACTTACTTTAAAGGGCCTCCCTAGATGGAAGGAACTTGACTTTCTCAATTTAATCATCTTTCATATTCCTATGACTCCGAGAGGGTTTGAATTTTTTTGCTCTTTGTGGAAGAGTTGGAATACAATGAAACCGTACATCAAGGTGAATGAGGATTGGAAATGGGTAGCTAGGATAAGAAAAAATGACTCTATATGGTTATGTATAAAGGGAATCGAAGAAATTGACTTGACCATGAAAGGCAAAAAAGACTATGGAATAAAGGATTTAATGTTCGGAAAAATCACTTGAATCAAGAAAAAAAATGCTAGATTAGGGTCAAGGATATCGAAGCAACAACTAGAATTGACCATGAGGAGTGGCACTTATTAAGGCATAGAATGAGCTCCTAGGAGATCTCGAAATCGCATGTCCTGCTCGGTCACAATCTCCCTTGCATCGAGGGACTTAGATGGATTAATGGTTAATAATTGGATAAAGCGACAAGATTTAAGAATCATGTGGACTTGCATAGTGCTCTCAACAAGAGATGTTGCCTTGAATGGTCATGTATAAGATGTCAATATAGGTTTGAGGATTTGTGGCATCCCCACATTGAGAACACAAGGTCGGTTCTTATGTGGCGAATCTTTCACCACACTATTTGAACCAATGCCAAAGCTAAAACAATTTGTGGGGCCTCCCATTAGTGTAAGCAATGTTATAGGGCTAGAGAAGACATTGTTCATCTTTTTTTTTTCTTGCTCCAAGAGCCATACTTTGCGGCAAGTACCTTCAAAGCTCAAAAAGCAAATCAATATGAAACAAGAGATATTGGGTGTAGCGATTGGGTGCTCTTTTGCCTTGTGGACACACTATGGAAGATTTGCAAAGGAATATGTGTAGGCAATTTTGACGAAGCTCCAAAAGAATTGTCAAATCGCTTGCCCTCCTTGGGAAAAGAATACGTAATTGTAAGAAAACCCCTCCTCTCAAACACCATAGAGTCTTCACCTTGGAATATAAAAAGCTCAAAAGTAAATGGATGTCCGACGAGAGTGATGAAAATATCATTGACCTTCTTTGTTGCATATTATAAAGCCTTGATGGTCCTTGTGAGTGGCCCTCGCTGTACCATTATTGAACTTCTATGTAATATGAGGAGCTATTGAGCACTATCCAATCCTTCCCATGCTTTGTGGGATTCGGGGGATTCAGTGGGTGCCTTGCCCCTTCACTGTATTAGTTCTTTTATTAATTAAAGCGTGGGAGATTAGGCTTTGAACAAACTTCCTTTTTTGAGAAAAAAACTATGAAGCAACGTATGAACCAAAAATATAGATTGAGATCAAGTAAATATAGTGCACAAAATCAACATATGAATCAAAATAATTGTGTTGAGTTAAACGATCCCACATGGCACAATATATATTCTCTGATTTCTAAGGCATCCGATGGTTGATTATTCAATTTGTTATCTGCTCGTAATAAATTGGGAGTTCTGATAGGCTAAGATGTTTTTTGCTTAATTAAAATGGTATACATTGATCCTTCATTGTTTTATTATTATAATTGATCGAAGGACCATCATATTTTAGTAGAACACACTGACTAAAGGAAAGCTCTCCAACCCAATGTTTCAATAGAGTGTGAGGGAAGATTGCACCCAATATTGTGTTATGTTTCTATTTTTTGTGCATCTTGTTTTCCAATGTTTGTACTATCTCTACAAATGCATTCAGATATACTCTAAAAGTTTTGAACTCCAATTCCTCATGGGTTGCATAAGACCACATAAATCTTTTAAATTTTATTAAAAACATCAAGTTCTTGAAATCTACATACCTATGGTTTTGACTTTTTGGTAGTTTCTTCAAGATCTCCATCTACGAAAGAGCACTTTACTTGTAGTTGGTGGATAGAAGATTTAGTTGAGGTTTCATCTCTTATCAAATTCTTGATGGTATTCACTTTTAACATATGGTTAAAAGTTTCCTCATAATCAATTCCATATAAATGCAGAGTATATTTTTCCATTATAATCATTTTATGCATTTTTATTCATATAATTTTATTTTGATCTTGTAAACCTAATTATTACCTATGATCTTCATACGTTCCAAATTTGGGGCTAAGGTCTATGTTTCTTTTTCTTCAACTTTTGAGATCTCCTCTTCCATTTCATGCTTCCATTCCACGAAATTCTTTACTTCTTCATAGAGTGTATCCTTCACCATCTTTCTTATATATTCATAATGTTACTCTTACAACTAGGTACCCAACCAATGTGCAATTTTCAATTATTCTCTTTTTTTTTTCCAAATGACCTCTCCATCCCTTTCCTTTCATACTCATAGTGTCCTTATCTACTCAAGCTCTTCTTCATCATCTTGGTTGATGTCCATATAGATAGTTGCTTCATCATCATCTTTGCTTGTACTTTTCTCTCTTCTGAGATCAGAGTCCTAGCTCTTATTCTTCCACTCCATGGTGATGCACCTTTAGTCTCGATGATTCATGTAACCACTTGAAGTTCCACATGGCGCTTTAGGAGACCCTAATTTTTTCAAACCCATTAATTTTCCATCCTTTTTGTTCCCATCCATCATCCAACCTTTCCACCATGTTTAGGTCACCAAAAATAACATCGTATAGGGAATTAATAAGAGGGACTTCCTAAATTTGGATCACTCAATTGGACAATTGGGGTGTATATCAAATCAATCCTTTTCCCAAAGAAGGTGATGGTCCATGATTTTTTCCTATAAATACTACATTGACTAAGAAGAGACATCCATCCAGCACTAATATCGATGACTACCCCCATCATACTTGACATGGTCCTTATTGAATTATTTGTTGCTCAAGGATAATTGATTGATTTTGATAGCTAATTTTTACTTTTATATCTTTATGTCTTGTACAAAAATAAGATCAAAGTCCAACTTTAGATTTCATGTAAATTTCTACATCACATGATTGGCTCTAAATTTGGAGAAACTAATGCTACCATTGTGTCTGGAACATGCCAAAAGGATTTTTGACATCATCAACTTTTAACTACCCTTGAACACCTATACAAGGAGGTCTTGACCACATACATCTTAAATCTTGTCGATTCCAATCTTGGGGGATCAAGGAGTCATTATCTCCAAGTAATTACTTTCCAAGATCCATTTCAAGTTCTAGTCTTGTTCCTTGTTCTAGTCTTGTGTACCTAGTATTCTAGACATCTTGTCTTGTCCTCTTGTAATCTAGTAGCAAAAGATCTTGTCCACTTATTTCTTGTACCTAATCCAAGTCTCTCTATGGATTTATTGTAATTCAAATATCTTGCTTCATAACTGTGAACTCAAGTCATGGGATCTCTTGTATCCTATGTAGTCTAGTTAACCATACCTATCAATCTAGGATTGCGGGACTTTTTGTAACAATTCTATATTCTTGTATTATTTCCCTTATGTGAGTGATCTTGTAATCAAAAGCATATTTTCAAAATCTTTTTTAAGTCTAATTAGAGGGCACAATCAAGTCCTAGCACCATGGATTCCATATGCAAGGAGATTCAATCTACCATAAAGGGTTTAATAGCACATGTCCAAGAGCTACAAAGATTGTTACTATAAGATGATTGATTAGTCTAAAACTATGCCTTGGATTTCAAGATATTATTTTCTAGATCGGCATATCAAGAAGACTACCTAATCAACCAATCTTGAAGTGGCTTCAAGGATGATATGAAGTATATCCTGTTATCCATGCCTCAAGGAGATGCCATTGATGATGTTACTAATCAAGCAGTTCAATGCGAGAATCAATTATTTAAAGAAAGATTGCTATGTTATGGCTACCTCTAGTTTTTGTGGTTAGAATGAGCCTGTTTCTTTTGATGAAGCATAAAAATTCATAAAATTGGATGGATGCTATGCAATCACAAATATGATGCAATTATAAAGAATGGTACCTATTCTTTATGTGATTTGCCTCCAAGCAAGAAAGGCCATCAGCACTAAATGGATTTACAAGCTAAAATGTAATCCGATGGAGTCGTTGATAGGTATAAGGCTAGGCTTGTTGCAAAAAATTATGCTCAAGAGAGAGGCATTGATATTGATGAGAACTTTTCTCCCACATGTCAAATTACTACCAGCATTTGTGCACTTGAACCTCATCATGGTTGGAATGTACATCAATTGGACATTAAAACTACATTTTTGAATGGTGACTTACATGAAGAAGACTATGTATTTCAACCTCGCGATTTTGTGTAGAAGGTGCATGAAAACAAAGTGTGCACATTGAAAAGACATTATATGGTTTGAAGCAAGCACCACATGCTTGGTATGAAAAGATACATGCCTGCTTGATTGCACATGGTTTTGAGAAGAATCCAATAGAGAGAAAAATATATGGTAAGCATGCAGATGATGTACTTCTAACCATTTTTCTTTATGTTGATGACATGTTGTTCACTATTCCTAATTAGATTCAGTATATTGTTGAATTTAAGGCTGATTTGCATGCCTCTTTTGAGATGTGAGATTTGGGGCATTTGCATCATTATCTTGAATTGCATGATAAATGTGAATGGGAGGAATTCAGGAAAGAGTTACATAAAGAATTCTATCTAGATGATTATAGCCAGCATAGCAGAGAGGGTTTCATGAAGTGGGTTAGTTCCCCAAAACCTCAAGTTTCTATTACTCAACTTCGTGGTGAGTTTATGAAACGGTTTTCCCAATTACCAGAAAATGATAGGGTATCCCTTACTCCGGACATAGTCTTATATTTCCTTAAGATTTTAACCCTAGATGTAAGAATTGAGGTTGAACGAAGACTTGAGGAGCCAGGTAAGTGATATGGACTTATTGATTAGGCTATTGTGAAGATAGTGGTTGAGGCAGTTGCACATATGAAGCAACATCAATCTCTTCTTTATGATTCAATGCCTAGTCCATCTCCTAGTTTTCCCTCCACTCATGAATCTAGAGATACTCATATAGCTTCAAAGGTTGAGCCAATTGCATCAATCTAAAGTTCCAACTGATTGATAATTTGAAATTTTATTTAATAAGTTGGATAACATGATGTAAATGCATGCAAACATGTCAAAGGAGGTATCTGCTCTACAAAATGTAGTCTATGCACTGAATTCACAAGATAAATCCTCTGTACAAACTCAAACTACTATATTTTCTCAACCTATTTCAACTCCTAATCCTCCAATAGTACCTCAACATATTCCTCAATCGACCAACCAAAGGAACTTCAATGAGCGAAGAACTCCCAATATTAGGAGATATATCTAGTGTGATTCCACAAATCATCTTACCTATACATGTGAGGCTTTAAAGGAAGCTAAAGAACAACAACTTGTTATTGACATTGATAAGAAGTTGTGTGATTATAGGACACATCTTCCTTTAGCTGTTAATTGGGGAAAGGGAGGAATGCAAAAACTTTAGGAGAATCTTTCTGAATCTAGGCAAGCCTCTTTTGCTATGAAATTAGAGTGTGTAGATAGTGATTCTAAAACTGATCAATCTAGAGAAACAAGAAATTACTCTATTGAAGCTCTAATTAAAGCTAGGGATGATATCATGCAAAATATTGCTTGGAATTCACCCGTTGATCAATTCTCTATATATTTTCATATCGCAAATGTTGAAGAAAAGAGAACACGGGATGATGAACAAGACATAAATGATTCAGGAAGACGAATTACTAGGAGCAAGATGAGAAATGAACCTAAACCAAAGAAAGTACAATTTCAACAAGGAGAAAGTTCGAAAGCAAGTGAACAAAGGAGAAAAGAAATAAGAGAAGGTAAACAACCTATGATCAATGAACCAAAACAAACTTCAGAGAAATGGGAGAAAACTCCTAAAAGAGAAAAGCAGAATGATGAAAACAGTCTGATGAAAAACAAGTAAAGAAAACAAAAAGAACTCCTAAAGCTATTCTCATATCTAAACTAGAACAAAAGATTAATGCAAAAGAAATATTATATGATATCTTGTTGAAAAGCTTCAATTGCTATAATTGAGTTCAAAGAAAATTTCATTAAATTAATAAAAAGAAAGAGATTCCCTCTTATACAAGAGATGGAAATGCAAGATGTTGCTGACCTGGCTCAATTAATGCAAGAGTCTTTTTCTTTTGAATGAGATGAAGAAGAGGGAAATACTTACAAAGTCAACAAAAACTTTATAGGTCCAATTACACCAGATGATGAAAGCAAACATTTGGAAAGTAACCTTAGGAAAAGCTTTTCAGCAAGAGGCACACCTGAGATGAAGATCAATTTAGGTGATAAAAAGAAATCATATTCTGATTTGGCTCTGATTGACTTTAGGTCAGAGATTAATGTGATTTCAAAAGAGCTATATGAGAAGTTTAAATTGCCAATAGATAAAAATCATGGTTGGATTATGAGAACTACAAACAATGGATGTGGTTCACTCTTAGGAGCATGTGCAAATATACATGTGATGATAGGTGGAATCTTTGAGACATTTCACTTTTTCATCCAAGATAATTTCTCTTATGAGATTATCTTAGGTCAGTCATTTATATGCAAGGTGAGAATGGAAACCAAAGTTATGGATGATCGGTCTGCATATGCGAGAATTAGTTCTAAGGCTGAATTGCAATCACTCCTAGTGATGATAGTAAGTCCTAAGCACATATAAAATTGGGAAAAAATTAGGAAGGCTCCCATCCATTCACAAGAGAAGGTATGCGATGATCATATGCCTCTTCGTGAATTCGAAACCTATTTTGATCAAATTTTTGCCTAGACGCCACTGTTGAGTGACACAATGGTGGTCCTTGGATTGATGTCTCGCATCCATCTGTAAATACTTTAGATAATTTTGCACTTTATTTTCCTTCATCATATTTGCTGCTTTATTCATTATAAAGAAATCCCTTAAAAATTTATAAAAAATTATGAAAAATTTTACAAAGAAAAAGGATACATTTCATCTGAAAAACATATCGAACATGTAATTGAAACTTCATCCACATTTTCATTACTTGAAGAACTTCAAAGTACTTTGCATGAAAAAGAAACTTTCATATTTGTGCTCTTAAATTCAATTGATGAATATGAACTTATTGCTAAATTTATTATGAATTATGTCAATGAAGAAGCCATAGTTGACATGAAATATAAAACTATTGATAAGAATTTAAAAAATATTGCCCAACCTTTACCAAAAGGGAGTGAATAAAAATTCAAGCAAGTTTCAAAAGATCCTTGTTTACAAGAGCGTACAAATATTGGTCATACATTTATAGATGAAACTTTGAAATTAATCAAAATAGGAAATGATGATCAATTTTTGTTACCTACTAAATGTGACTTATTCCAAAGAGTTATTAAAAATCATGGAAAAGCTTTTTCATTACATCCTCATGAGATAGGTTGTGCCGATCCATAACTTGCATCTCTAGCATAATGAAGACTCAACCATTTTCATAGAGATTAACAACTCAACATAATTTTGAAAGTAAACCCCAATCATGGGTTTTTTTTAAAATGTGATCAAATTCTATGATGATACTCAAAAACTATAAACATCAAATTGAAATTGAACTCTTAATTTAGACATT
Organism: Ceratopteris richardii; assembly: GCA_020310875.1. NCBI lineage: Eukaryota > Viridiplantae > Streptophyta > Polypodiopsida > Polypodiales > Pteridaceae > Ceratopteris > Ceratopteris richardii. The sequence goes on along the minus strand of CM035416.1, from coordinate 46,009,839 downwards.
CCATGTTATGTCCGTCCTTCGAAGTAGCGCTTGGATGACAAGAATGGAATGATCAAATTAACCTTGTGGACATGTATGCAAAATGTGGTGCTCTGATCATGGCATGGCAAGTGTTTAGTGAATTTCCAGCAAAGGATGTTGTATCTATTGCAAAACCTGGAGAGAATTTTCAGCTTTTATATGACGGCAAAGGATGTTGTATCTATTGCAAAACCTGGAGAAAAAATTCAACTTTTATATGATAGCAAAGGAAGGTTTACCCTTCACTCAATAAGCCTTGAGGAGGCCAAGTACAAACTTTTCAAAGTACAGTATGCCTGCTTGGGGGACAAAGGAATACCTTACATCCAATGGCACCCGCTATTGAATTTCATGTTGATGTTTGAAAATTTGGAACTCACCTGATACAAAACTCAATATTTGTCTTGCTCGGGTGGAAAGTTCATGGAACCATGTATCAATATTTGTCTTGCTTGGGTGGAAAGTTCATGGAACCAGCACTAATGCACAGTGTGGAATCAATTGCAACCATCCAATGACTTGTCTCTACATTCTCGACCATGTCCTAACACTGAGTTGAAACCATGTCAACATTCATATCGCTAGTCACAAGGAAGCCTATTCATGAAGGCATTGCTCTTCCACCATTAGCGTAATCGAGTGTGGTAATAACTTTAAGGATACAAACAAGGGATGGCTGTATTGTCTCCTGGAGTCATGCACAACTCTTGTGTGCTATTCAATATACTTCACACTTCAAAAAAAAAAACTTAAGAGTCAAAAAGGCAGAGAAGTATTCTACACGTCGAGGGGAATTAAATTGGCCAGATGGGCTATGTCTCGAGAGAGTGTGAGGGCTATTAGATCAATGACTAGACTCGGGGTTTGTTGATCGACTTACTACTATAGGGTCCGTTGAAACTTGATTCAGCAAAATGCCTCATGGCCAAAGCTTCCCCCGCTCTGTGGGATTTGAGGGATCCCATGGGCCCTAGTCCCCTTCTTTTGTACTTTTCTTTCATTTAATTCAAGTCCGAGAGAGTAGGCTAAGGCCGAAATTCCTTTATATTTAAAAAAAAAAAAAGAGGCATTGAGAAACCCTTTCTATAGTGACCGCAGATGATCACTTCAATACCATAAAATTTCACAATTCTAAGGAACTAATGTATGATTGCCTTTCATGGACCAAAATATACATTTGAATGATTATATTGTTGTGAAAAACGAAGAAATCGTGTAACCTTGACTAGAGTTGCTTTTCAAAGGGTTTGAATTGATGAACTTCTTTTGATTCCTTCTTTGCAAAAATAAATGTCCACATGAATTCAACTAATGATTTTGAATTTAAGGAAGATTCATTCACCCTTGCGCAACCAGATTTGGCTATCCTCTTACCATTTGAAATTGATGAAAACAAAGATTTTATTGCTAATGTTCTTCTTCTGAGTGCTAGAGTATGCCCAACCAAGCGTAAACATGATTCACCTAACTTTGCTGGAAGCATCAGACGTGCGCCATCATTTGGAAATTGGCAGTTGGAGTTGATCTGCTTGATTGTGTACCTTCACGACACCATAAACCTATTTCCATGGGAGTGTCGATAGGTTTGTAGCCTTCAAGTCCACAACATTGCAATAATTTTACCATCTTTTGAGAAGGAGGAATGCTGCATTTTCCCCAAAATATAGCCTTCACAAACACGTTTACTAGGTGCCTCAAAATTGGGCAAAGAGGGCACCATTTGAGATTTTTGTAGGTGTAGCAAACTAACAAAATTTAGATGACAAAAGTATGTATGCCAAAGCTTTGCATCTAACATAGCCTGAGAATCTTGAACTCCACATGTTGTTCATTGATTTTGGATAATCTATGAGCTTATACAAACCAGAACATAAGATGCCAAAAGCAATAATGACATCACCATTTGATAGATCATGAGCTATACATCTTTCATCAACAAATTTCACAATCAAGCCGATCTTGGCTAATGCTGAAATTGATAATGGATTTTTCTTGATCCTTGGCACAAATAAAGCATCTGACAATGTAAAAGAACTACCATCAACAATAGTCAGAATGATATTACCGACTCTCATGACAAGATAAGAGGAGTTGTTAGCGCATGTGACAGTATTGCTTATAGGGGTAGGCTCAAGTGAAGTGAAGAAATTGTGTTGTGAGGTAATATGTTTGGTTGCCCCACTATCAAAGTACCAAACATCTAAGTCTAATGCAAACATACAATGTTCATGAGAAGATGGGTCATAACTGCAAACAGTCCTCAATGCCCATTCTTCATTCTACACAGGATTTATAGACTTTGATTTGGGTGTAGAGGCCTCTACAACAACCATTCTAGCCTCTTTTTTCTTTGCCTCTTGTGTAGCCAGTTTTGGGCAACTCTTTATGACATGATCATTTCCTTTATAGCATTTGCAAATCAATTTCTACCTTTTTGTTTTCTTCTCATCTTTGTCATCCTTCTTTGATTGTATTAGCAGATTTTTTCTTACTAGTAGATCAGCTCCATTTACCTTTGCACTTTTCATTATCCAAGAAAGCTTAATTAGCAACATGCATAATGGACTTGTTTTGCCTAGACTAGCCTTCTTGCAATAGAACATAAACTAACTCCTCATATGTGAAGGCATTTGGATCGCCTGTCATCATCAGTCGAAGAGTAGAAGCAAAACTCTCATATGAATATGGAAGACCATTGAGAATAGCCTGCACAAGAGAACTTTTTGGCAAGACTTCATCAACAAAAATCAACTGCTCCTTTAAATTTTTTATCTTTGTCAAAAAATTTTCCATGGAATCTCTTTCATTCAAGTGCTCACTCTCCAATTGTTTTCGGGGGTAAGTAACACGAGCCTCATTCCTTGCCAGATATAAAGTGGTAAGCATATCCCAAGCATCCTTTGTTCTTTTGGATGAGCGAATGTGAGGAATAATGGCACGTTTGACAGAGAAGGCTATCAATGCATGTGCTTGAGCATCTCTGCCATCCCAACAAAGTTGATCTATAATAGGTTCAGCGAGAACCATAGCACGAACAAGAACCCAAAGATCACCATCTTCAATGCCATACGCATCACCTTCAGTAACTTTATTTGCAGTTATAGTAGGATGTTTTTCAACACCCTGCACAATATTCCATAGTCCTTTTGCAACCAATACATGACACATCCTATATGCCCATAATGGGTAATTGGTGTCATCCAACTTATTCTCAACAGCCATCATATGGAATACATCACTGCTTTCATCCGTGGTGAGTGACTAAAATACCCTGATGCAAAAAAATGATTGTATCTCAAAAAGTTACACAGAACTACGTTGTCGAGTTATGCTAAAACTATAGCAGACTTTGAGACACTTATACTAGAGAACTAAAACCTGCATATATGTTTGACACAAAAAGACCAAAATTGTATACACGTTGTCGCGGGGATCATAGAAAGAAGGGAGAAAGAAGATGCACTTCCAACTGAGTGAATTAGATGGCGAATTCCCAAACAACTTAAAAAAAAGGAAACCTTTTTTATTAACCTCCTAATTATAGAACAAATATGAAGTCGTTATACACCCTTTCTTATTCGATGCGTTATAAGACGTTCTTAGCGTTTGAGTCATGAATCATATACTTCTTTCGCCATATGTACATGTTTTGAATGTTCTACGCATGATCAAGTATAGTTGACTCTCAAAGAGAAAGTTAGTAACTTTTGCGATTTGTTTAACCTTTTCGTGAATTTTTATATATTTTTTTTGGACAAGAAAATCAAATCATGGTAATTTTTCTGTGCATAGTATTTAATCAACATAACTCGGCTTACTTGTCCATATCATATTTTGTATGAGTTCCTATGAATCGTCAACCATGCTCCGAAGATGCACCACTCTATGTTGAATATAGCGCAACTTATGGTGAGCAATAAACATTTACTGTACTCTCTCTAGAATATTCCCGTTATTCATCATGTAATAAGCATCGTCCATGCATGTGCATCGACCACCCTTTGCATCAGTGAATACTCATGAATCTAATGAATATGCTCCTATCCTCCCTAGCCATTCTAGCATGAGAAAATCCAACTGTTGAGTAAGGGTTCAGTCAGCAGAAATGTTGTCCTCACACTTTGTGTTCTTCAAAATCTCCGAATTTGGTTTACAGTACATCTTCAAGACTATGCCTCGCAACAAAATTATTTGTTAGCATTTTCGATCACTTAGCTTCTCACACTAGCTTTATGTGTTTATTGTGACCAAAACAAATTTATAGAACGTGGTCAACAACAGACACTCGCGCATATCCATCTGCATGAAAAAACTATTGTTTTTATGATCAAACTATGCTAATCGAACCCGACATGTCTAGATTCAATCGAACAATTCGTAAATACATTCGGCAGTAGTGCATCATTTTCACTATGAAATATACCAACAGACATTCTTGACATGACTAGAAAAAAAAATCCCTAATAAACATCAACTGATAATGGAACAGAGATAGCACAGAGCAGGAGAAAGCAATTCATTGGCTTTCCTCTTCATCAGCGAATCATACTTCGAAAATCTCTGAGCTCCTTTAACACTTCGGAGCACCTCTCTCTGAACAAAATTCTTATTTTGAATAAAAAAAAAATAATAATAAAAGAGCAACTCAAAATAAATGATTGCGCTTGCCATCTGGAATTTCACGTTGACACAGCAGATACCTGTAACACTTTCAAGATCATATATTTAAAATACTTTACCTTATCTACTCACTTCCGATACTCGTTTCTCCATATTTAGCTATTTTCATGACATAAACAATTTGATTAAGTTTCATATCACTATTCCAAATCGATTCAGACTTCTCCTTATGGCAATTCAAATCAAATCTCATCAAAATTAAACTATGCAGAGTGCAAGATGAGTTACAGATGGATCTATTAATTTCTTAAAGTCAGTGTTTGATAAGAAAACAGATCAACATGTATGATTAATACGAGCAGCACTTCAAAGAAAATCTATTATTGATTATTGTGCGGAACATTTAAAAGCAAAACGTATAGTAAACGAGATAATCAAATAAATTTACTCATAGCACTCAGTGAATGCTCTAATTGTCAATACCTTTCTTCGACATTTCTATGCTCTAACAGAAAACAGAACAGTTTACAATAATTCATATTTTTTTTTTCTTGACTTTAATTTCGTCACACAGAGGTGTTGGTAGCGCAATGGAATGATCATCAAAACTATAACAGTGCAGTAATGGATGAAAGTAAATTCCTACAAATCAAAGCTATAAGTCTTGAATCATAAGCATGAACTTATCTCTTTTGATTTGTCATACTTCTTCGCAGAAACTTGTAGAAAATTGATTGCGCTGATGTTGTCTTGAGGATAATCGTATCTTGGCTTCACCCTCCTTTTGCAGCGTTTCTATTCTTTTAGTACTCTGGCTAAATCAGTTATTCTTCCTCTGCTTCACTATAATGATTGTATATAGCAGAATGTACGGCCGATCACTTCCTTGGATTCCGATTGTTCTCCTCCCTGTGATTCCTTTCAGAGCTCTTCTTCAATTATTCCCCAGCAAAAAAAAAAAAAAAAAAAAAAAACTCGAATCAGCCCGTCTACCGCTTTGTACCCCCTTTTTCCCTCATAAGATGCGCACCCCTTTTTTCTCCGCATGCGCGACACCTGTAATGGTATCTTCTTCAGCAGCAAGCCCCAGTTCTTTTTCGCGAGACCTCCTCTAGAATGTCCTTCCCAAAACTTTCCTAGATCTCCCCATGTGATTGCTTTCGCAATTGATCTCCATAATCTGCCCCTTGGCCTGAAGCATTCCAGAACCAAATCGAAGTACACCCTCGCATATATAAAAGGAAACATATACATAGATGCTTCTTTCACACACATATTTATGTATGTTTATGCTCACCCGTGTGCGCACACCGTCCAATCGACTACACACATACGAATGCACATGAAACATACATGTTTACATCAATAGGGTCATATATTTGCATATGCACGCATGCAATGAAGTGCATATGCTTACAAAATACGCATGCACATGCAAATACACATAAATAGGCGTCACACAAACATCTAAATGAACCTGAATGTACATGCTTGTATGCATGAATACACACACGTTTTCATACAAGGCATATGCTCTAACGTAAATAAATTCATGTAATGTCATGCATTTTATCAATACCCTTTGACTAAGGAATTTAAGGGAAGAAATCACCAAATTGAAGTTTATTCATGTTCTCCATAAGATCTGATGCTTGTTTATATCCGATTGAATTCCACCACTGATTTGGAATCATTATATTGATTCGATATTTCATAATGGTTCATAAGCTCGGATGCTGATTCTCGACCACATCCACCCCCTCTGAACCTGTGCATCCTCCGGATGCGCCAACCTGCATACATAACATCAAACACAAGCAAGGATCAAGTAGTCATAGCATATAAACAGGACTTAAAGAAAATTTTAACTTAATGCATGAAATCTGAAAACACATTGAACTTGATATACATTAAGAGAAGAGAGGTAGACAAAAACACCTCATACAACATATCAGATTACACTAATGCACTTAGACTAGAAATCATATGAGTAAATCGAAAACTTCTTAGCTCTCTCGTTAACTCGACCCGGTCAGATCTAGTAGCCTATCCGAAGCATTTGCATATACCAATCTTCACTAACTCGATTTATGAAACTCGCTTCTGGCTTCCCTATTGATCTTCTATCATCTGAAGCCCCTTCAGACCCTTTTCATATTTTTCTCATATTTTTATTCTGTTTTTCTTTATTTTAATTCTTTATCCAGCTCAACCTTTATATCTTTGCTTTTATTTTTATTTATTTATTTTTCCACACTTTTCGGCCTATGTCGAAATCGGATGCGACTCGTGGACCTGACCACCCGGCCAGGTTTAGCCCACCCATCTACCGACCCGACATAGCGCACGATTCACAATGTCAGCCTCATACGAAATCAACGTCAGCTCGTGGCTCTGACCACCCGGTCAGAGTGACTCCACCCGCCTATCAACCCGTATGAGCGCGTAACAACATGTAGGTTAGGCCGTACGACACAACTAGCGTCAGCTCGTGGCCCTGATCACCCGACAAAGGTAATTCCACCCGCCTACTAGCTCATCGCAGCACCCAACAACACATGCACATACATATAGATAGTTGGCTGGTATAAGAATTCTTTTCTCAAGATATAATCTGTCTGAAGATTAGGTCAGATGAGAGATCAAGAGTAGAAGTCGAAGTGTCTCACTCATCAAGTGTTTGTAAACACTACTATATACAGATACTTAGTCTAGGTCTTCCCTTCACCTTCCTAGGTCTTGCTCTCGAAAGTTCTAGTCCATCTTCTAACCTTACTCATATAATCCTGGTCCTTATACATTACATGTAATCTAATTAGTGGCATGAGATTTTTGTTCTACTTAATTTTTCTTAATTATGCATTTATTTACATGTTATATGCCCAACCCATGAAGTCCTTTTTATATGGATATATATATACATACATACACATATATACATGAGAGGAAAAGAAACTGAAACAATAACATCTCACCAGTATAAAATCAGAAGCCGCTCGAGCTTGTCGCCTTTAATCATTCTTTCTTTAGAAAAAAAACTTGAACTTGGTCATCCTGCATAAATCAGAGGCTTATTTCACACGAATCTATATAAAAACAATTATTCAAAAAGGAAAATATTACCTGGCTTTATTTATATACATTGATGTTTATTTTCTTGCCGATCTCCGAGGATCTTCCCTGACTTTATTCTTCATAAAAAAAAACCTAACTTGATTCAAAATAAACATTATTTACACATATCTTTAATACAACATTTTAATTTATCTTTAAGACGTCTCACCCCCTTCACGTTCCCTTCGGAACAAGGCAAGCTGTTGTAAGAGTTCTGCATATTCTGCTAAGTCACGACTATATACAAGAAGTGCTATTGGGTCCACTTCCATATATGACTCACGGTCATCTGAAGTATCATCTTCTCCATATGTTCGTGCCCTTCGATACCTGAGTATACTTCTTTCATTTGATGATGAAATCAAGGTCTCCCTAGTGATACGATCTTTAACAAACTCTTCTATAGGAATTCTTTCTTCATTTTCAGGTATAGGGAGCAAGTAAGTTGATATGAAAGAACTATCTAAGGTTCTCCCTTCAGGCACACTCCTTGACGTCTCTCTAAATCTTTCAGGAATGCTACCCTCAGGAATGGATGTATCATTAGAATCTTCACTGTCCATTCCAGATCCTAAGATAGTCAAACAGTCCAATCAAACCTAAAAAAAACTTCCTATTAATAGTCTGATCACAAATCTCCGTCAGTACCCTGTAAGAAACAAAAATTAGTATTAATAGAAGTTCATGAATAAGTAAAACACATACATTTAATTTATTTGTCGCTTTTCTTATTTATTACATCTAGACGGATTCATATTTTGTTATTTGTCTACATGGTTTTATTATATACATACATATATATATATATATATATGTTCTTATATATATATATACATCATCTTACGATATAATTTATTTTAATCATTTTCCTTATTGTTATTCTCATCTTTATCATTTTCACTTCCTTCCTCTTCACTTTCCTCTTCTTCGTCTTCATTTATTACCGTCTCATAATTCTCATTCTCTCTTCTTTTAAAGAGCTTAACTCTCTTTCTAGCAATTAAATCCTTTAACTTGGTCCCATCTAATTTTCTAAGTGAGTATGTTCCATTATCAAAAACTTTACATACCACATAGGGACCAAACCATCTCTTAACCAGTTTTCTTCGAGCCTCATATTGAGTATTCAATGAGCTATCATAAACAAGTACCCAGTCTCCTTCCTTCAACCTTTTTGGCCTTAACCTGTGGGTCTTGTCAAATGCAATTTTATTTTTCTCTCTAGAAGCTCTAAGCTTAAATGCAACTTCTTCTACCAGATTTTTTCCTCTTTCTAGTTGAAGAATCCGCACTGCTAGAAGATCTTCTCTTGACACCTCATCTTCCCAAGGCAAGGAAGTCCACGCTAAAGCATGTGACTCCGTCGGCAAAATAGGTTTTTGACAATACATCAATTCTGCAGGCATATATCCAGTAGTTCTAGTGTATGTCATCCTATCTGCCCAAAGGGCAAATGGAAGGTAATTTGGCCAATTCTTTATTTTCCCCTCACAAGCCTTAGCCAAAGCTTTAATAATTGGTGGATGACCACGCTCAATTTTTCCATTAGCTTCAGGATTGTAAGCAGTGGTGAGAGATAATCGAATTCCATATTTTTTAAAGAAGTCTTTAGCTTCCTGAGCATCAAGCTCTCCTTTATCGGCAACTATTTTCTCCACATAACCAAATCTACTAAACACATCTTCTAGTAGAAATTTGCATACATTGCTTGTAGTTTTCGTCCTTAGAGCTCTTCCTTCAACATGATTTGTTAGGTCTTCCCTTGCTAATACAATATACCTCATCTGATGCACCCCTAATGGCATTGTAACTAAATCAACAACCCACTTATAGTGAATATTAAGAGGATATGTTGGATGTAATTCAACTCTGTGTCTAACATTGGAGTACATCTGGCAAGGTTTACAAGTGGCTACGTAATTTTGGGTATCTACATACATCCCAGGCCACCAGTATCTTTCCCTTATCTTTTCATAAGTTCCTTGAAAGCCTTTATGACCGGCCCATAGTGAACTATGCATTTCACGCATAATCCTTCCTCTCGATTCTTCACAACCTACAACTCGCTGGGGCATCTTTCCCATTCCAATCCTTCGCTTCCAGAGTAATCCATCTTTCAGGAAATAATTGCTTGACTTTCTTCGAATGGTACGAAATTTTTCTTTGCTCCAACTAAGGTCAAGACACTTCATACTTAAATATCTCCCGATTTCCTTCCACTCATTTTCATATTCGTCTTCATTGAATCTCTCTGTTATTCCTATTTGAATCTTGTAAGGTTCTTCTTCTATCCATCTGTTATCTTTCCCTCTTCCTAAGCTATTTTGAACTTCCTTTGAAGACTCAGTACAAATTCCAAGCCTTTCATTTTGACGCTTAGGCTCTTTTCTATTTAGTCCAGTAGATGCTTCATTTAGGCTTAGATTATGTACATGCGAAGCATAAAAGTCCAGACCTATCTCTTCATCATTAGAAGTCATCAAATCTTCATTTTCATATATAGCTCGCGATAGCATGTCAGCCACCACATTATTCCTTCCAGCTATATGAACAAACTTAGGGTTTAGCGACTTAATATATGCTATCCATCTTAACATGGCAATATCTGCAGTGGAACAATTCACGATCATTCCCAACAATGGTAAACAATCTGTTTCTACTACCACATTTGCCCCAATCAGATATTCTTTATCATTTTTTAGCGCAGTCACTATTCCCCAAAGCTCTCGCTTAATTTGAGGGTAACCTCTCTGGCGAACATTTAGAACTTTAGCTCCGAAGCGAATTGCATATCTTTTTCCTTCATCATCCTCTTGGCCAATCGCCCAACCTATACCTGTCGGACTTGTATCTATGGTGATATAAATTTCTTTATTATCAGTATAATCAGCCTTTCTAAGCAATGGAGCTTCTGCAAGTGCTTTCTTTAATTTTCTCACAGCTTGAGTATGGATATCTTTCCATTGAAATCTTTGCCCTTTCCTAAGCAATTGATAAAGTGGGTCAGCAATATGGGCAAAATGGGGAATCCATACAACATAGAAAACACATGCCCCAAGAAATCTCCTCACTTCAGTGATCGAGGAGCAGACCTCTTTCATGTTTTGGATGGCATCTACTTTCTTTGGACATGGCTTCCTTCCTTTAGGTCCACATAAACTTCCTACAATTAAAACCTCTTGCACTCCAAATACTGATTTTTCAGCAGACAATGTCAAATGAACCTCTTCCAGCCGACTAAGAATGGATTCACAATCAGTTATGTGCTCTTTAACAAAATTCCTACATCCATCCTCATCAAGAGTCTCGTCTCTATCTCTTTCTTCACAGCCTTTAATAGGAACATCATCAATGAATGGCATAGTCAGATGTGGAATAAAATCCCTAAGAACTTTATGCATACCATTCATCATGTGTGCCACTGAGTTCGTGGCACCTTGCGGCAAAGTGCACATGCGCACAAGCCCAAGTGGCGTCCTCATAGTCGTCAAATCACGGCTTTCGAGAGCTAGCTGGAATTGATCATATCCAGAGTGCAAATCTCCCATTGAATAAATAGTCTTCCTGCAAAAGCTTCTGCATATTCGTCTACAATAGGCCCAGTTCCCATATTTCTAATTGTCACTTTATTCACTGGCTGTAGATCTTGGATAAATCTTAATGACCCATTCTTTTTTGGTACAGTAAACCAACGGTTAGAATAAGGAGCACTTGATGGCTCAAGAATCCCCATTCTAATTTTGTCATTCAACAGATCAATTAGCTTTGAAATATGAGCTTTTGGTACTGGAATCGGTCTGAGATTCCAAGGTACATGTGGAATTGTGAAAATTATCATAGGTGTCACCACAGATGGATCTACACATCCAATTTCTTGGGCATTGAAAGAAAAAGCTTTTCCATGCTTAAATAACATCCGAGAGAATACATTCTTCTCTTTTTCGCTGAGGAAACCATCTTTCCCCAATTGAATTTGCTCGAGCGTTTCTTTAGTGAATTCATGGCCTATTTTTCTCTTATCTCTGAGAGGTGGCTGAGATTTTACATCATCCATAAGTTTATTACTATCTTCAGGAAGTGGAACTGCGACTGGCTTTATCTTTTTATCAATTGTTTTGTATTTTGTTTCAACGAAGACTTCTTTACCTATTTCATCTTGCTCAAACTTTGCTATTTCCTTATACATGGAAATAGAGTGCGTTTGAATCACATAATCACTCCTTTTTCCTTGAATTAACTCTTGCAGATCAAACAATGTGTCTGCAAAGGATATCTCATCAAAGACTCCAGAGATTTCCTCGTCGAAGTTAAGCACTCTACATCCATGAAAGTTTCTTTGAAGATCCGCTATATATTGTTTTTCCCACTTTTTTAACTCAGAAAAAACACGAAACTGAAATGAATTTGTCGAAGAAAGTGCTATAAAACTTGATATAAACATATTTACATTCGGGATCTTTTCACCTTTCAAGCCTTCATAGTCCCGACTTATGAAAGCTTCCTTTAAAAACTTTGATCCTCGTATTCTTCAGGAATAGGTCTTGTCCAAAGAGAAGTTCTATTCCTGATATGATCTACACATACCGTCATGAATTGAACTGCCTTTTTCCCATTCTTACTACGGATTCGCGCATAAGCCGATCCATCTTCTAAGACTCTTGTTTCCATTCTTAAGGCAGTAATATATGGCTGCCCTAGAATCAATGAGTAACTAGAATGATCTTGTACGAAAAAATTTTGATAATCACTGACATCTCCAATTGTAGCTAGAACCTGCGGGCATGCACCAAACAACTCACCTGGCATCGAGTTCGCAGCCTTAATTCTCCAACCAGGCTGCATGTCTATTGGCCATTTCCCCTTCATATAGAGATCTTTGGACATCAAGTTAACTTCAGATCCATGATCAATAAGAGCGACAACTGGAGTGCTAATTTTCTCTAATCTTACCAACGTCTCAGTTGTGGCTCGAGCCCAATGATCTTTAGTGTAATAACTCGAAGGAGTTATGTCGGAAGGATTCTTCTCCAAGGATATTTCCTCATGCGCGCACGGTTGAACATTAGTCTCAATTGGTTCAAGTATATTTTTTAGCTCTTGAACTTGCGCTTGCACATTATGAACAGGAGTCTCTTCATCCATTCTTTCAATCTCTTGCATGTCAGCTATTGGTTGTCGTTTCCTTCTTAAGAGGTCAATTATTACTTCTAGAAATTCTCTTTTTGCTATTCCCAATAACTCACCGAGTGTAAATTCGATTACACTATCGAGCACTCTTTTTTCGAGAACTTGTTTAAGATTTGTGGCTTGCTCTATGTGCGATTTTAGCATATATGAGGGATTTCTCACTTTTCCTTGTCCTTTTTTCACAGGTTGCATTTCTTGATCTTGAGGAGGAATATTATCGTGGGTAGAGACTGGCATCTCAGCAGAAGTAGGAATTTGAACTTGAGTCGGAATTTTATTTGGTTGGATTATTGTTGGTTGTGATGGTGGATCTATTTGAGTGGGTTGGTTTGTTTGTGTTGGATGGTTTTGGTTTGGTATTTGAGGTTGTTCATGTGAAGCTTCTACTTGACGCCTAGTTCTTCTTTTCTCCTCTTCACCCTCATTGGTTCTTCTTCGTTTCTCTTCCACTACTGCTTCATGCTCTACCGAAGAGCATAGGTATGTAACAACCGAGAGAGTATCTACAGGATCATCCCATCCACTTACCCCTCGGATTTCATTACTAGCTGTCTTTAAAATTTCATGATGCATCTTCCCGCGGTCTAAGGACTTTATTACTTTAGACCACGGTTCTAAATCATTATTTTCGTCAACTACCTGACATGCATACGTATGCGATGTTGAAGCAACGTTTTCACATGTGCCAGGGAAGAATATTCTCATTCCTCCCCGACCAAAATTAATGTTTACTTTTTCTCCAGTCTTAGAGTCATATATCATCTTTTCCTTAACGAATACCAAGTTCTTTGCTAATGCTTCTTTGAAGCTCTCACATGAGTATCTGTTATGCTCCAAAGAGTCACACCAAATACATCTTTTAATTTCTGGAGCTTTTGAATTTTTAGGTGCCGGTGCTTGTAAAGATTGAGATTCAATCATCTGCTTCATACTTTGAATCGTAAGGTCACTAAACTTTTTAAACATATCTTCCATTGTATTAGTGGGCACAACATCCTTTGGTATTGGTAGGTTTACCTGAGGGTTCTGTACAGGTTGCTGAACAGCCTGAGCTTGTTCTTCTTGCAAATCATCATGCCAGCTTTGCATGAACTTAGACAAAGTTCTTTGCTTTTCTACATATCCCCTAACAGCTTCATCTACATTACCCCAGTCTTCGGTAAGACCAGACTCAGTTCCTATCTGTTGTAATTGTGGGAAAATTTCTTCTCAGTCTTTCGAATCTATAGCCCGGAGAAACAAGGATACCTTTTCTTGATCTATAGCCCTCCTATCATAATCAGATAAATCTGCAAATTGCTGATCAAACTCCCTTTTTATATCTAGAACAGATTGATCTTTTGGTTTATGTATCCACTTTAGAAATGTGGATCTAGTCACTTTATCTTCGTCATCCAGTGCAAACATCCTTATGAGTATCATCTTGTATTGTGACCATCTTATTTGCCCTTCTATAACTAGTCGAGGTGCATCCACAACTAGTCGGTCACGCAAATGTAATTCTGAAACGTATACAAAATTGTCAATTAATTCTTGATCACTTAATGGTGTTAGACCCGTACCAAGGTATCGTGCCTCCAATTCATATTCCTTGCAAAAACGAGTAACATTTTTACCACTGAAATATCCACTTCTTCTGACTACTCGCTCATGAAATGCCTGAATGGCACTTCGTCTTTTCTCGTCTTGCTGAAAGCGCAGAAGTTGGGTTATAACATCCATCGTTGCGTCGCCCATAAATGGTCAAGCACAATGAGCTCACTCAACTGCACCACTCTTTAAACTAGGATCAGGATCTCTACACTCTCCTCCTTTCACGTCGGGTTCACCAGGTATGTCGCGGGGATCATAGAAAGAAGGGAGAAAGAAGATGCACTTCCAACTGAGTGAATTAGATGGCAAATTCCCAAACAACTTAAAAAAAAGGAAACCTTTTTTATTAACCTCCTAATTATAGAACAAATATGAAGTCGTTATACACCCTTTCTTATTCGATGCGTTATAAGACGTTCTTAGCGTTTGAGTCATGAATCATATACTTCTTTCGCCATATGTACATGTTTTGAATGTTCTACGCATGATCAAGTATAGTTGACTCTCAAAGAGAAAGTTAGTAACTTTTGCGATTTGTTTAACCTTTTCGTGAATTTTTATATATTTTTTTTGGACAAGAAAATCAAATCATGGTAATTTTTCTGTGCATAGTATTTAATCAACATAACTCGGCTTACTTGTCCATATCATATTTTGTATGAGTTCCTATGAATCGTCAACCATGCTCCGAAGATGCACCACTCTATGTTGAATATAGCGCAACTTATGGTGAGCAATAAACATTTACTGTACTCTCTCTAGAATATTCCCGTTATTCATCATGTAATAAGCATCGTCCATGCATGTGCATCGACCACCCTTTGCATCAGTGAATACTCATGAATCTAATGAATATGCTCCTATCCTCCCTAGCCATTCTAGCATGAGAAAATCCAACTGTTGAGTAAGGGTTCAGTCAGCAGAAATGTTGTACTCACACTTTGTGTTCTTCAAAATCTCCGAATTTGGTTTACAGTACATCTTCAAGACTATGCCTCGCAACAAAATTATTTGTTAGCATTTTCTATCACTTAGCTTCTCACACTAGCTTTATGTGTTTATTGTGACCAAAACAAATTTATAGAACGTGGTCAACAACAGACACTCGCGCATATCCATCTGCATGAAAAAACTATTGTTTTTATGATCAAACTATGCTAATCGAACCCGACATGTCTAGATTCAATCGAACAATTCGTAAATACATTCGGCAGTACTGCATCATTTTCACTATGAAATATACCAATAGACATTCTTGACATGACCAGAAAAAAAAATCCCTAATAAACATCAACTGATAATGGAACAGAGATAGCACAGAGCAGGAGAAAGCAATTCATTGGCTTTCCTCTTCATCAGCGAATCATACTTCGAAAATCTCTGAGCTCCTTTAACACTTCGGAGCACCTCTCTCTGAACAAAATTCTTATTTTGAATTTTTAAAAAAAAAAAAAAAAAGCAACTCAAAATAAATGATTGCGCTTGCCATCTGGAATTTCACGTTGACACAGCAGATACCTGTAACACTTTCAAGATCATATATTTAAAATACTTTACCTTATCTACTCACTTCCGATACTCGTTTCTCCATATTTAGCTATTTTCATGACATAAACAATTTGATTAAGTTTCATATCACTATTCCAAATCGATTCAGACTTCTCCTTATGGCAATTCAAATCAAATCTCATCAAAATTAAACTATGCAGAGCGCAAGATGAGTTACAGATGGATCTATTAATTTCTTAAAGTCAGTGTTTGATAAGAAAACAGATCAACATGTATGATTAATACGAGCAGCACTTCAAAGAAAATCTATTATTGATTATTGTGCGGAACATTTAAAAGCAAAACGTATAGTAAACGAGATAATCAAATAAATTTACTCATAGCACTCAGTGAATGCTCTAATTGTCAATACCTTTCTTCGACATTTCTATGCTCTAATAGAAAACAGAACAGTTTACAATAATTCATATTTTTTTTTCTTGACTTTAATTTCGTCACACAGAGGTGTTGGTAGCGCAATGGAATGATCATCAAAACTATAACAGTGCAGTAATGGATGAAAGTAAATTCCTACAAATCAAAGCTATAAGTCTTGAATCATAAGCATGAACTTATCTCTTTTGATTTGTCATACTTCTTCGTAGAAACTTGTAGAAAATTGATTGCGCTGATGTTGTCTTGAGGATAATCGTATCTTGGCTTCACCCTCCTTTTGCAGCGTTTCTATTCTTTTAGTACTCTGGCTAAATCAGTTATTCTTCCTCTGCTTCACTATAATGATTGTATATAGCAGAATGTACGGCCGATCACTTCCTTGGATTCCGATTGTTCTCCTCCCTGTGATTCCTTTCAGAGCTCTTCTTCAATTATTCCCCAGCAAAAAAAAAAAAAAAAAAAAATCTCGAATCAGCCCGTCTACCGCTTTGTACCCCCTTTTTCCCTCATAAGATGCGCACCCCTTTTTTTCTCCGCATGCGCGACACCTGTAATGGTATCTTCTTCAACAGCAAGCCCCAGTTCTTTTTCGCGAGACCTCCTCTAGAATGTCCTTCCCAAAACTTTCCTAGATCTCCCCATGTGATTGCTTTCGCAATTGATCTCCATAATCTGCCCCTTGGCCTGAAGCATTCCAGAACCAAATCGAAGTACACCCTCACATATATAAAAGGAAACATATACATAGATGCTTCTTTCACACACATATTTATGTATGTTTATGCTCACCCGTGTGCGCACACCGTCCAATCGACTACACACATACGAATGCACATGAAACATACATGTTTACATCAATAGGGTCATATATTTGCATATGCACGCATGCAATGAAGTGCATATGCTTACAAAATACGCATGCACATGCAAATACACATAAATAGGCGTCACACAAACATCTAAATGAACCTGAATGTACATGCTTGTATGCATGAATACACACACGTTTTCATACAAGGCATATGCTCTAACGTAAATAAATTCATGTAATGTCATGCATTTTATCAATACCCTTTGACTAAGGAATTTAAGGGAAGAAATCACCAAATTGAAGTTTATTCATGTTCTCCATAAGATCTGATGCTTGTTTATATCTGATTGAATTCCACCACTGATTTGGAATCATTATATTGATTCGATATTTCATAATGGTTCATAAGCTCGGATGCCGATTCTCGACCACAACGTGCTACAATAGTGTGTTCAAAGCCCTAAGTATGCTCATCAATTTTTGTGCGATTCTGACATTGTGATCGGAGGGGTGTTGATAATGCCTTAGATGAAGTGGCGACCTAATCTGATAGCAATTATTGGAGTTTGGGGTTTGCAGAGGCACACAAACATCACAAGGAAGAAGAAGAATCTTGGAGCACAACACACAATACTGAATGTATTACCAAGTAAATCTACAAAGATAAGTAACCCATTAAGGTTATAAGCATTTATACAAAATATAGGAAAAACCCTCCTAAAGATGGAAAAATGTGCTCCGATACTCCTAATATATTCATACACATCACTATCAAAATATATCAACAGAAGAGATTTTAAAATCTCACTCTCTTTTTCTTTTTCTCTCTTTAAATATAAGTATGTTTTCCTAGGCAAGGAAAAAGAGATCAATTGACATACATATACGTGAACGATAGACCTTTTTTTTTTAATAAAAGAAAGTTCGGCCTTAGCCTATTCTCCATGGCACTAGTCTCTTGTGAACGATAGACCTTTATTTTCGTGTGTTTTTCAAGCAATCAATTGTCCCACGTATACGTGAACGATAAAGCTTTAGTTTAGTGCATTTGCGGCTCAAAGAAAAAGAAATGAACTGACGTATGACAAGCTTTGAACGTTACATATCTAGATTCTCGACCAAGATGAAATTGATTTTGAAAATCTATATTTGATGTAATTTTTATGCTATTTAACGAGGTGAATAACTTTATAACATATATATGAAGACATTGATAATACGAATAAGAATATGCAATAACATTATGTAAAGGATTTAGAAGTCTGCATGGTCCCCAAGAAAGTTTGATGTTTCGGTTGGCTTATTGTATCAAGATTGATATTCATTTATAGAGACAAAAGGTATTGCCCTTTTGTTAAGAACATAAATAAAGAAAATGAGTTGTTTGACTTTCTGAGTTCTCACTATCTCTGATAAAATATACAATATTTCTCGGACTATCTTTGGGCTGGGCCAAATTTTTTATGTTAAAATGGTTAAAGAGCTTCCTTACAAGTTGAAAGAGTGAGATATTCCTTATAGGGCAAAGTTTATGGCTGATGAACAGTATTGGTGCTATTCTCAAACTGGCTCTAAAGGAAATGGTGTTGCTCAAAGGGTTGTTTCTAGACTAGGGAAGTTGTTTGTGGACAGTAAGATGAACCCTATTTACCAAGGGATATATTGGACTAATGTCTTACGATTAATCTTCTTGCCTGCAGGCAACAATTATTGCCAAGCCGAGAAGAAATTAACTAGTGATCTTAAAGCCACAAAGCTTTTCCCTCCTAGCAAGAACATATATGGTTGGAATAAAGGTTTTAAAAAATGATTATGAGAGTTTTGCTTATGGATAAGTTTAAAGTGATTTCTCTCAATATGAAGGGTCTAACGGATCCTACTAGGACCGAAGTTATCTCTATCTGTATGTGGTTGAAAGACCTTATCTTTTTCCTTGATGTTATTATCTCTTATTTTAAACTTATGTCGAATCTTAAGATTTTTTCAACTATGCACCATTGGTATACCACTAACCATATATGTGGGAAAGATGGAGATGTTATTAGGATTGTTTCAAGCATGGATCACCTAGTCACTGACAAATTGGTGAGCCCTTCTAACCAATGCATTGCTCTTAAGTGCTTGAGTCTTTTAAACTTCACTCTGGTTTGTGTCTATGCTTCTAATTGTTCAGCTGAAAGAACGTATTGCTAGAACAAGATTTCTAACATTGATGGTATCTTTCCCTTATTGGCGACTTTAACATGGTTCTTCTTCTTAATGATAGAATTGGCAAAAAACATAACATTGTTCAAGGTAGTGAAAAGGCTTCTTGGTTTTATTTTTTGTGCGATAAAAATTTGGTTGATATCACTTCTAACACGGAGTTCACTTGGAATAATCATAGTAAGACTACTTACTTGGCTAAAAAAAATTCACGAGATGTGGCAAATCAAGTGTGACTTAGACTTTTCCCTCGCTATCTCTCATCATACTCCCTTAATCCTCGAGCTTTTTAGAAATGCTCCTAATTCTCCTAGCCATTGGAGATCTTCTCTTTTAAAATTGTACTCGCCTTACAGACTTGAGATGATTATGCTATGCTTGTAACTTTGTTGGCAGTTTTGTAGCTTGAATTGGCAGATCTTATTTGTATCCTCAGTATTCTTGTTCCAGTGGGGTGCCTTAGCCCCTATTTGACCTCGTTGTACTCTGATAAGATGGGGGTTTCTTTCCCTTTGTACAAAGTAGCATATCATCATTAATATACTTCCTGTTTTGTCAAAAAAAGGGGGAAGAACGATGAACGTTGAAGAGATGAATAAAATTAGGGCTTCTTACGCTAATGACTACAATTGTAGTCATGAAGTCCTTAAACTTGAGGAGAGACTTAGACATGAAGACTATCTCTTGGATCATAGTGCTCTTGCCTCATCAAGGAAGTTTTGGGTTTGGAACATTGATGGTCCCAACAAAAGTATGTTTGAATTGTTGAAAAAGAAGAAGGGTTCAAGATGCTAAAAATTTTACTTATATGCTAAAAAAGGGTTCAAGATGGCATGTTATCAACATTCAGGACAATTTGCAAGAGGCGGTTAGTCTCTTTACCAATGTTTTCTCTAGTTATCCCAAGTGCACGGAGGATTCCCAGAGAGCCAGAGCTCTTATTGCTCTTAAAAGAAAAAAATGATTCCTAATGATCTGGCCTCCATTTTGGACGCCCCTCATTATCTGTGAGATTTAAGAAACCATTAGTAAAATGAAACCCTACAAATCTCTTGGTTTTGATGGTATATCGAATGAGTCATTTTTGCAAGTTAAAGATTTTCTCACTCCTTATATTCTCTTGGAGTGGCTAGATGTTGTGAGGAGAGGTACTCTTTATAACTTTATCAATACTATGATGATTAAACTAATTTATAAAAAAGGTTCCAGGAATGGCCTTAACAATTAGAGACCTATAACATGTCTCACTTCTATTTAAAAAATCTTTTCTTCCACTCTTTCTAGAATACTTAGCCCCATCATGGACAAGATTATTCTCTCGAAGCAGAAAGGTTTCATTAAAGGTAGATTCATTCTTGATGTGATTATTTCCTTGTGGGAATGGAGGGACTATGCTAGAGAGACTAACTAAGACTTCTACTTTTTCAAATTTGATTTCGATAAGGCTTATGATAGAATGGATTGGAATTTCATTTTTCAAACCTTTCATGACATAAGGGCTAGTAGAAAGTCTATTAAGTATGTGAGCATCCTCTTTTTCTAGAGTCTCTTGTAAGATAATAGTTATGCAATATAAGACAAGAGCAGTAGCAGAGTAGATAATAGATATAAGAGAATCTCAAACATTTTCTACTAACAACAAGTACAAAGATGATGGTATTGTCCACTCGTGCGCTCTCAAGGTAGAGCTTAAATGGTGATCTAGAAAACTCTAGATAGCGAGTTACAAGGTAGAGGTATGTTGGCTCAATACAATGTCTCAGGTAGTGCAGAAGTTTTCTATATATAGGATAATGGGTGGCCTTTTGCGGACGTCTATACATGGATGATAGAGCATGGGTGGCCACTACTTGTGTAGTTGCAATATATGGCTTAGTTCACTCAAACCGACCTAAAAAATATAAATTATTTTTTACTTCGAGAGGGAATATTCCCTTTGCCATCGCATCGGGGCACTGCCCCAAGACCCCCACCAGTGGACCCGTTGGCCCCTTAGGACACCCAGCCAAGGGGCTCACTGGCCCCCTTGGACCCCTTAGGCAGGGTTGCTCCCACTGCCCCAAAGCCCACAATTGGGGACCCTAGTAACTCCCTTTCCTTACAATACCTTACATGGTCCAATATGACCATCCTACATGTAATTTGGGGTTCCCATCAATTGGGTAATGCATGCTTGGCTTCTCCTCATAATGGGGGCCTTACAGAATGTGCATTAGTAAATACAATCATGAGGAGTAGACATTGAACATATACTAACACCCCCCCTCAATGTTTACCAAACAATAAATCAAGTAGGTCTCCATCCTATGCCCATCTATTGAAGATGCCTATTGAGCTGCTCTCTTCCAAGTGCTTTAGTGAATATGTCAACATAATTTGCCTCTCTTGGGCAATATTCTAGCTCCACAATTCCATGTTCAATTATCTCATGAACATAATGGTATTGTACTTGTTGGTGCATTTTACCCAAGCCTACATGCTTGA
Organism: Ceratopteris richardii; assembly: GCA_020310875.1. Classification (NCBI taxonomy): domain Eukaryota; kingdom Viridiplantae; phylum Streptophyta; class Polypodiopsida; order Polypodiales; family Pteridaceae; genus Ceratopteris; species Ceratopteris richardii. The sequence goes on along the minus strand of CM035416.1, from coordinate 45,987,860 downwards.
TATTACTTGATTTATGTTCATTTGTAGTCATGTGAACACCTCTTGTAAAAGAGTATATTTTATCTCTTGTAATTATGGAAAAAGAAAAGAGAAAAAGAATGGCTTAAGTCATCCATGATGTAAAAAGCAAACTCGTGGCTCTAACTACCTAAAACCATGAATTAGTGAGCTGAGGGAATATTTCCTAACTTTGGGGATCACTTTTAGGTGGAGCCATTCGAATTCGAATTCAAAGCTCCCTCCAAAAGTAGCTATAAAAAGAGCAAGAAGGAAGTGGTGATTATTTAGCCTTGTACATGACCACTTCATGTCATTTTGTAGAGATTGAAGAGCTTACTCCATAGCTCTATCATTCTACTCCCATTGTGCCAATATTCATTGCCAATGTGGTTGTAATCATATGTGAATCTATACATTCATCATTCTCTACTTCTCTGTTTTGTTCTCTGTTATACTCACTCAGAGCAGTAATTTCAGAAGCTCATATCTCGAGCTCTACTCAACCTTTTTCAATGTTTGAAAGTGAGTTTGATCGCTCTATAAGTATAGTTTTCAATATAAAATTTCATGGTCATTGGATTTATAGTTTAAGAGAAATCTGCATTTTATTGCTCACTAGTCTGTCTTTTCAGAGCCCCGAGAATGGCGGGCATGTTCCAGATTTTGATAAAACTTGTTCTCACTGCTCAGTTGATGAATTGAAGTATTTTAACTGGATTAGAAAGCTTGCTAAGTCTATTTGCTATGCCCAAAAGTAATTTATCTAATTCCTACCAGGTTGAGAGCATTGTTTGTTGTTTCCAATAGCTATATGTTCAAAAATAGCAAATTTTGGGAGCTAGTCATTTTGCAACTAGTCTATCTTGACTTAAACTTTTGAGATACATGTTCCAAAGTACTTGGATGATATTTTGGTGGATTTAGGAAGCTCAAAGGGTCTACTAATCAACTCTGAAGTCTTAGTTGGCTGGTGTGAAGCAAGTTGTAGCATCAGCAACTCATCTTCAAATTGCATCCACCATCTCTCTCCACAATGGTATCAAAGCATAGTCAAGCAACATGGGAGATGGATTTCCATCAACAATTGACAAATTGGATCGAAACAACTACCTATCATGGTCTGTATCGATGGAGGCTTACCTTCAAGGGAGGAATCTATATGGATTCATATCTAGAGATGAAGCAATGCCAACCATGAGGAACAAAGGGCAACCATCACATGAAGAAGTGGAAAGACTTTCAAATTGGTGTTCGAAGGATGCACTTGCAAGGTACTATATTCTAAACTCAATCTTTGATTTTCTTTTACCTCATGTCAAGGGATGCAAGACATCAAGAGAGACATGGAATGCACTTGCTTCTTTCTTCTTCAACACTCGAGCAAGGAAGAACCAATTGTGGATGGAGTTCACAACAATGAAGTATATATCTATCTATCTATCTGTCTATCTATCTATCTATCTATCTATCTGTCTATCTATCTATCTATCTATCTATCTATCCATCTATCTATCTATCTATCTATCTATCTATCTATCTATCTATCTATCTATCTATCTATCTATCTATCTATCTATCTATCTATCTATCTATCTATCTATCTATCTATCTATCTATCTATCTATCTATCTATCTATCTATCTATCTATCTATCTATCTAAGAAAAGCCCGAAGCAAAGTGTGACTAATTATGTCACAAAGATGGAGACTTCCAACCAACTTGGAAGCATAGGAGAGGTAATTGAAGAGGAGCAAATCATTAGACAAATCATAAATGGAATCAAAGCAGATGATAAGTGGGATTCATTCACAACAGCCATGGATTTATACATGGATATGCATGTACCCGACCTCAACACACTCATGGGCCAACTCTTCACTCATGAACAAAAGATTAGCAAAGGTGGTGAGTCCTCAAGAGGTAATCAAACTTTTGCCTTATATTCTAATAAAGCTAAGGTCAAGGACAAGTCAAAGAATAGGCTTGGTGCAAGCATGAAATACTAGGTTCTTTGCAATGGCCATACAACTTTGATTATCACACTGAAGCACAGTCTCCATATTTGATGGAAAGCTTAGATCTGCAAGAATTCTCCTTAGCCAGACTACCTCACAAGATGCAAAACAAGCTTCTTTGTACTCTGCTTCAGTGGAGGAGAGTGCGACAATTGGCTGTTTCCCACTTGTCCAAGAAAATATTACTAAACCAAGTGAGAAACAATATCCACAGATTGATTTTCTAGGATCATAATATCCTTGAAGTGTATCACCTATGGTATAAAGAATATCAAAATCCAAGGTTCCTACAATGTACCTTAGAATTTGCATTCCAACATTCCAATGACTCTCTTTAGGTTTGTTAGAAAACTTGCTCACCACTCCAACAGCAAAGAAGATGTCTGGCCTAGTGTTGCATAGAAAAATAAGACTTCCAACAAGCTTCCTATACTTCTTAGCATCTGTATCATGCATGTTATCATTCATAGATAGATTAGGTAGGTCTCTTATCCTACCAAGCTTCATATGGTGTCATACCCTGCAAAGCATTACATGGTATCCTATTATCCAAGTATGTGGCTGTATTTACAGCCTTAGCCCACAAATAATTAGGGCAACTTTTCTCCTTCATCATCGAGCTTGCAAACTCAATAAGAGTTCTATTTCTCCTTTCTGCTACACCATTTTGTTGAGGAGATTACCTGCAAGTAACTTCCATTTTTATACCTCCATTCCACAAATACTCACTCAACTCATTAGAGAACTACTCTCCCCCTCCATCTGACCTTAGTCTCTTCAATTTTTATCTTGAAACTCTTTTTGCATACACATGATAATGTTTAAATGTATTGAACACCTTTGATTTATCTTTGATCACGTATATGGTGATCCAACTGGTAGCATCATCAACATAAATCACATAATATCTTGAACCATTAATGCTAAAACCCTTTGATGGTCACCACACATCTGTATGCACCAACTCAAGCTTCTCTGAATACATGAAACCATTCTTATTATTTGATTGCTTATGAGCCTTACCTAATTGACATGCTTCACATCTATATGTCATGTGTTGACCTGTAACATTAGGTAATCCAAGCACTAAACCATTGTTAATCATATCCTTAATACCTCTTTTATTGAAATGTCCAAGCCTTTTATGCCAAAGCTCTAAGTGAGAGATCTTATGTCCTCCATAAGTGAACAAGGCATGACCAACATTGCCTTGAATCTTCAATGTTAATAGCCTTCCTTTCTTTCTTGAAACAATTTGTATATACCCATTGCTAGGGTCTTCCACAAAAACTCCATCATTAGTGAACCTTACTTCATAACCTTTCTCTACAGTTTTCCCTACACTTATCAAATTCTTTTAGATTGTAGGAACATACAAAACCTTACTCAAAAGAGTGCTTCCATCCTTGGCCTTTACTGATCCGATGGACTTCACATTATGCTTTGTATTATCACCTGTTTGAACTACATTGAGTCTATGTAGTAGGGATTATTGAAAGATTGACTTTGAAAGCCTCTACCTGCATTTCTTCCAAAGAAACCTCTACTACCTCTACATCTGAAATTACCTCTCTTATTTCTACCACGTCTTCTGCTTGAATTAAAATCCTGATTATATCCTCCACCATTCTGATTATTATGCCAACATTCATGAGCTAAGTGATTAGTCTTACCACAAATCTGGCAAGTTTTGACACCATCTTTATTGCTTCTACCTCTTTCTCTTCCTTTGCCACCTCCTCTTCCTCTTAGGAAGTTGGCTTGACTCGTAGTGTCTTCATCTTCATTCAATTCTTGCTTAACTTTGTTAATCTTCTTCTTGTCCTTTGAATACATTGCTTGACTTGTACCTTTATCAACATCACCTTTGCCATCCTACTCAAAGGTTAGCATATGTCCTAGCAACTTATTAAAATCAGGAGTCAAATGATCTAGTGACAATTCAGTGGATAAAATGAAAGGCTTCCACTTATCATCTCCTCCCAAACCTGTGAGAATTTGTCTTACCAATTTTTCCTCTTCAATATCTTCATCAAATGCTCCTAATGCATCTGTAATGTCCTTCATCCTTGCTACATAATCAGAAATGGATTGAGAAGCCTTCTTCTTGAATGTGGTGAACTCTGCCCATAAAAATGCCTTCCTTGACTTTGTAGTGTTTTGGAAATGCTCCTTCAAATCATTCCATATGTCACTTGCACTTTCAAGTCCTCTAATGTGAGGTAGAAAGTAATCATTGACTCCCATGTAGATAATGCTCCTTGCTTGAGCATCCTTCTTCTTCCATGTCTTCAAATCCAAGATCTCTTCCCTAGTTGGAACACTAGGATCCCTAAATTTTGGTTTTTCTTCTTCACTTGTAATGTATCATATAAGGTCTTTGCTCATGAGATGAGCTTCCATCCTCATTGACCAAGCAGGATAGTTTTCTCTATCCAATTTTGTTGGTATTCTAAGGTCTAAATACCATATGTTCGAAGTGGTATGGGCCCCAATAATAATAAATCACAGGTTTACAGGACCTTTCAATAGATGAACCTTAGCGTACACACCTTAAGACTCAAAAATAGATGAGTGAGAGATAGAGAGAGAATAGATGAGATTTCAGGTGTAACGGTAAGCTTTGAGGCTCACCTAAACTAACTTATATATGAATGTCAAATTACATTGTGTGTATATGATACAAACTGACAATATCTATATCTAGGTAGAAATAGGAACTAGATACAAGAGATTGTGTGCCTAGGAGGTATGAAGAGTGCATGCGTGTGTGAGAGTATGGAGAATAAGAAGAGTTTACAACTGTTGTATAGCAAACCCAAATTCTAATCAACCTAAATCAGAAACGAGTGACCTAGAAAGTAAGAACGGAAATAGACTTACTACTCACAATAAATCAACAATGTACGTTGATGGTAAGCTGGCACAATCTCCATCAAATAATCACCAAGAAGTAGACCACAAGTTCTCCAAGAGTGTGAGAACTCCTCCTCCAAGATAGACCACCTCCTAGTTGATCACCTCCTCAAGAGTGTGTGAACACTCTCTCTTCAAGAAGACCTCCTCCTTGCGTTGAGCACTTAAGCTCCTTGAGTGATCCTTGAGTGATGTTTGAACAATGAGCAAGGCTCTTCTTACAAATTATTTTAGAAGCTTGAAAAGCTAGCTCAATAAAGCATAAATCTACGATGGAAGACGTAGCTAGATATACGATCGCATATCTCAAAAGCTATCTTCATTGAAACCAAAAGCATGATTATATCCAAAAGAAAAAACAGTTTCGTGATCTGCACCTAACAGGATTCGAACTTTGGTCCCTAGTTTGAGAGCACCACGATCTATCCATGCTACCACGTGCTTTTTCTTGTAAAAGCTATATAAAGAGTATACTATAACTATTTTCTAGCAGTTTTGAACCATTGATGGACATTGCTTCCAACAATCCCCCCTTCAATTTCACAATGGTACAAGGTTCATTGCCCTGTAAGACTTCTTATCTGTGCAAATATCTCTTCACTAATTTCCACTGAATCTTGAGGTGACTGTGTATGAACCAATGTATTTGAGAAACTACAAACTGAATGTTTGGTCATGTATTACATAAATATATCAAGCAACCAACTGCTTGACTATATAATGTAGCATCAAATGGTTTTGAATCTAACTGTAATAACACATTAACATCCATCGGTGTCTGCATAGGCTTGGAATCTGTCATCTCAAATTTTTCCAATAATTTCTCAATATATTTATGTTGCGTCATGTAGATACATGCATCTCTGTGCTTGAACTAAAACCTAGGACTTGTGATGATCATATCACTTTGTAGTGCATCTTGAACACTAGTTGCTTCATTCTTGACTGAAGTAAGAGCTAAACTATTATGATCCTCAAAATGATCTACATAATTTACTTGGTCTCCTTGTTGTCTCCTGGAATGACTTCTAGTTCTTCCACTGTATTCCTATATCCCACTATGAATCTCAAAATTTTCTACATAATTAACGTGGTCTCCTTGTTGTCTCCTAGTCTGACTTCTAGTTCTTCCAGTGTATTCCTACATCCCATTGTCCTTCCATGTTTGAGATAACCACTTTGGCATTTTCCTAAAAAGTGGTGGTATATCTTCTGGTTCTAGTTCTTTAGTATCTCTTTCTTTTGGAGCTCTAGAACCTTCTCCAACTTCATAAGTCCGAACTTCAAGAGGTGCTGATGTAGGACTAGGTACTGATGTAGGTAATGAAGTTCTCTCTTCACTTGTATCTCTTAGGGTTTGAGAAGGTTCATCACCCCCCTTGTATGGTTGAATGTAAGAATCCAAATTCCTTCTAAAAAAATTCATAGTCATCTGCTTTTATGAAATCTGGAATCTCTTCCTTCTTATCATAAATCTGACTTTCTGTAGTATATGCATTGCGTGAGACTAGGATATCACTTGTATCTAGAACATAGAATCTATATCCTTTGCTTTGAATTGCATAACCAATAAAGATTTCTTTAATGGATTTTACATCAAGCTTACCACGATCCTTCTTCTCAATGTGAACATAAGCTGGGGAACCAAAAATTATGAAGTAACTCACATTGGGCTTCTTCCCATAATAAGCTTCATAAGGTGTAATAACCTTCAAAGCTTTTGTGGAAGAACTATTCAGAATGTGATTAGCTATATGTACTACAGCAAACCAAAACTTGGGAGAAAGCTTTTTGGATGACATCATACTACATATCATCTCAACAAGTATCCTATTCTTTCTCTCTGCACACCATTCTATTCTGGAGTGTCAACAATCGTGAGTTGATGAGAGATACCTTTGTCTTCTAAAAAAACTTAAAGTCTTTAGACAGGTACTCTCCTCCTCTATCACTTCTCAAAACCTCGATCTTTGATTGACTTTTATTTTCAACCATAGCTAAGAACTTCTTGAAAGTAGGAAAAACCTCTGAATTCACTTTAAGATCGTAAATCCATGAATATCTTGAGAAATCATCAATGAACATAGCAAAGTACCTAAAACCTTGAATAGAATCTGTTCTCATCAGACGATTCACATCTGAATGTATAATCTGCAACTTGCTTGTGGCCGTGATAAATCCATGTTTCTTGAAAGGTAGTTTGTGAAGCTTTCCTTCAAGACATCCTTCACATGACTTTTCATCATCTCGTAAAGCAAAAGTAGGAAAACTCTCCACCATACCTTGATCTTTGATATGCTTGAGAGTTGTGTAATTGATATGACCAAATCTAGCATGCCATAAATTCATGTTCTCCTTAGGTGTAGTAGAACTAGCAATATTAGCATGACTTATTTTGGACAATAAAAACATGCAACTTTTGTTTTCACCTTGAAGTATACAATGCTCCTCATCAGGTGAGAGGATCTGACATGAATCTTTCTCAAAAACTACTTTATAACCATCTAACAAGAAAGTAGAGATTGAGAGCAAATTCTTCTTTATTTCTGGAACATAAAGAACATTGGAAATTGTGCAATTTCCACCTGCTCTTGACTTTAGGTTTACTTCTCCAACACTGAAAAATCTAAATCATGACCATCTGCAATGGTCACTCTTCTACCTGAAGAGTTTGAAAGGGAAGAAAATACCTTTCTACAACCTATCATATGCTTAGTAGCTCCAGAATAAAAAATCGAAGGATTATCTGAGATTGCATTTAGCGCTGCCTGATCAAACGCTATCTATTCAATAGTAGCACATGCATATGAATCTACCTTTGAAGATTTAGGTTTTGGATCATCTTCAACACTATTTCCTGATGCTTTCTTCTTCTCATTGAAAATCCTTTCTCTGCATTCTGCTATGAAATGACCTGGCTTCTTACAGTAATGGCGTACTCCTTTCTTTGAATCATATGTAGTCAAAAAATTTTCTTTGGGTGTAGAGGAAGTATTAGGAAAAGGACTAGAAGAATTAGGATTAAAAGACTTACTTTCCTTCTTGGATTGTTGAATCTTCTGCTCCTTCTTTGTCTTCTTCTTCTTCTTTCACTTTGACGATGATAGCATGGCTTTATTATTCTCTTCCATACCCTTTTGTTGATCTTCATCTTGAAGTAATAGGAACTGTAGAGAGAGATAAAGAAGTAACAAACACACGATATGTAGATGGAAGTGAGTTTAGAAGTGTATTTACCATCTCTTCATCTGAAATGTTGACTCCAACATTGAGTAACTGATCTCCTAAGTCTTTAAGCTTCAAAATATGTGTCTGAACCGATTCACCAACTTTCATCCTTGTGTTGGCTAGTTGTCTCCTTAGGTGAGCTTTCCTAGCAGGGTTTCTGCTTTGATAGAGATTCTCTAACTCTAACCAAGCCTGACAAGAGGTTTTGCAAGGCCTGATCTGGGGTATAATATGCCTCTTGACTCCCATAGCAATATATGAAAGTGCTAAAGCATCCCCTGAATCCCATTTGGATTGCTCTTTTGTAGGAAGTAATCTGGTATTAGTACGGACTCCTGATGATGAAAGATTTTCTTCTTCTTCACTAACCTCCTGTTGAGCAGAAATAGGAATAGCAGGTCTTCTAGAAGATGAAGTAGCCTCTTCTCGGACTTGTCTTGGCCTTGGATAAGTGCCATTGACAATATTCCATAAGTCCTTTGATACTAACAGATTCATCATTATAAAATTCCACATTGGATTATTAGACATGCCCTCAAGCTTGTCTTCATTCTCAAGTCTATAGTCACTCATCTTGTTAAGGGTGTATTTCAAATATGCTCTAATACCAAATGTTGGAATTCAGAGCTCTGATACCAAATGTTGGTATTCTAAGGTCTGAATACCATATGTTGGAAGTGGTATGGGCCCCAATAATAATAAATTACAGGTTTATAGGATCTTCCAACAGATGAACCTTAACATACACGCCTTAAGACTCAAAAATAGGTGAGTGAGGAATAGAGAGAGAATAGATGAGATTTCAAGTGTAACAGTAAGCTTTGAGGCTCACCTACACTAACTTATATATGAATTTCAAATTACAATGTGTGTATATGATACAAAATGTCAATATCTATATCTAGGTAGAAATAGGAACTAGATATAAGAGATTGTGTGCCTAAGAGGTATGAAGAGTGTGTGCGTGTGTGAGAATATGGAGAATAAGAACAGTTTAGAATTGTTGTTGGTCACTAGTGTGTATGACCAAAGATCTCGAGTTTAGACTTACTAGGAGGTTTGTGCTCTTGTGAACAAGTTATCCACTTAGCTTAGTGGTTAAGTCTCAAGGATGTGAAGGAGGAGGTCTTGGGTTCAATCCCCATGGAGAACATGGGGAGAGTATTTTGCACAAAGAGATCTAGAGCCTTCTAGAAGCATCCACTTGAGTTAATTCAAGTTAACTGGGATACTTGGTGCACTTGCAGTTACATGGCCGGCACATGGCTGGTTAGTATCCGCCTGCCCAAGAAGGCAGCCCCCTAGAGAGAGCTATATATAGAGGCATTTGGTTGGGAGGAGAGTCATCTCTCTAGCACATGGTGGTCATAATCTTTGTTCAATTACATTGGTATCAGAGCCTAGGAAGTAGGCTTGGGAAAGTTGGATCGGCCTAATGGCCTCGAAAAAAGACGCTTGGGCATCCTCTATATGAAAGGGTACAAAGTAGCGCACGTCACTTTCATAAGTTGGCCTAACAAAGATTCAAGTGTATCTCTCAATCCGTAGGTCTGATTGAGGCATGTAATATACCATTGGAAAGCTCTCGGAACGAACTTTGAAATCTAATGAGATACCTAGAAACTATGAATCCCTTGGGAAACCATGGATGGTACTTGATTGAGGGTTCAAGATACCAAACGTGGGTGAGAACAAGGTTCAAGACTAAGGTTGAGAACAAGGGCCCAAGACACCAAGGTTGGGAACAAGAAGGTTCAAGACACCAAGGTTGAGAGCAAGGGTTTAAGAGACCAAGGTTACGAACAAGGTTCAAGAAACTGTGTGAGGTTGAGGACATCAATTCAAGGGTACCTAGGGAGCTCAAGGGGCTGATCATCAAGGCTAGAGGGTTACAAGAGCAGATCATTGAGGATAATGATTGCCTAAGGGGGGAAGAATGTAATAAAGTGATAGGTAGGAGACGATTGAACCACACCCTTGAAAGATAGAAGATGGTTGAACTACAACCTAAGAGGGAGGATTAGGAAGTAATCCTCAACCATGGCTTTTGGGGCATGTGGTTGGCCCATCACATTCCTAACCAAGAGGTTGCGAGTTCAATTCCTTACATTAGAGAAGTAAATTGGATTCTCAAAAACATTCAAAACAAATCAAAAACATCATCCAACCACAAGATACTAGTGTGGTAACCAACATCAGTGTGTCGACCCACTGAGGTTCTGTTGATAAGTTTTGTATTCAAATAATGCTTCACTATCTTGTTGAGATAGATCTTTGGGAAATTAAAGTCCTGAGTCATCTAGACTTTGACTCATAGCAAGTTTACGTATCTTCGAAGTTTGAATTGGTTAAACAGAATTTTAGTTCTTTCTTAGTGCTTTTTGAATCTTTTGGATTTGACTCAGATATTGTATCTGATTCTTTTCGTAAAAGTCAAGGGTTAGCGAGATAGAACCAGTTAACTAAATTGAACATTCTAGATAGATGTTTTTTACAAGAACCTTTTTAATCTTCAAAAGATAATAAGTCAAAGTGGACTTATTTATTTGTGTTTGCTTCCAGTTATAGCATAAATGATTTCCTAGAGTCTAGTATACTCTAGAATAGAGAAGTTAGGAGTTGCTCAATAGATTGACAATTCCCAAGAACTTTTAGCTCAAGACTATGAGAAAAGTATCCTCAGTTGGACAATTTTCATTTTTAATTTGAATTGGTCAAGTTCTAGTATGGTTGACTCAAAGAAAATGGTAAACTTTCTCCTACAGTTTACATAGGACAAAGTAGTCCTCTAGTCGGGTAAAAAAATCAAGTAATTGTTGGACAGGAGTTAACCATTGTACAAACATCCAAGTTAGATGTTTGGGACAACTAAACTTCAAGTTATCCAAAACAAATTTAAGTGAATCAAGAGTTCTCAAAAGTCTTATCCGAGATAAAAAACCCGCCTTCATTAATAAGTCCATGCATCAGTCATGCCCAGAAATGGACTAGTAAGTTGTATACACCCAGTTCACATGTTTGTGCCTAGATCGCACATCGAGAAACTATGAGTTGGCTAGGGATGTTTTTAGATCCACCCTTATTATTCATTTACTACTTTTTACTTTGACTATTTTATCAAAGTGCAAAGTGAGACAGTGTTTTGAATCATTTGGGCAGGGATCCTACCACAGAGATGAGCCATGTTCTTCCAATTCTATAACATGACCATGTTCTTCCGGTTTATGAACATGAGGCTCGGGGGTTGCCTATGCTCGATATATAGCTCTATCTTTTAGGACGAAAATATTTTTCCTAGGGGGCAAGAATGTAATAAAGTAATTCTATGATCCAAGTATTAGGCCGGTTCAGACGGATCTAACATCAGACACCGTTTGGTCACTAGTGTGTATGACCAAAGATCTCAAGTTTAGACTTACTAGGAGATCTTGTGGTCTTGTGAACAAGTGATCCACTTAGCTTAGTGGTTAAGTCTCAAGGATGTGAAGGAGGAGGTCTTGGGTTCAATCCCCATGGGGGACATGGGGAGAGTATTTTGCCCAAAGAGATCGAGAGCCTTCTAGAAGCATCCACTTGAGTTAACTCGAGTTAACTTGGACACTTGGTGCACATGCAGTTACATGGCCGACACATGGTTGGTTAGTATCCACCTTCCCAAGAAGGCAGTCTCCTAGAGAGAGCTATATATAGAGGCATTTGGTTGGGAGGAGAGTCATCTCTCAAGCACGTGGAGGTCATAATCCTTGTTCTCTTACATTGGTAGTCTCATGTATGTTATGGTACCTACAAGATCGTACATTGCATTTGCAATGGGAGTTGTGAGCAGATATATGTCTAATCCTCACAAGACACATTGGGAAATGGTCAAGATGATTTTCAGATATTTGAGTGGAAGTAAGGACGTGTCCATGCTTGGATAGAGGGAAAGCATCCATCATTGGTTATGCAAATTTTGATTATGCTAGTTGTGTAGTAATTCTACATTAGGGTACATTTTATTTGCTAGAGGTGCTATCTCTTGGAGATCTCGTCTTCAAGAATGTACAGTTGTTTCCACTATAGAAGTAGAGTATGTTGCAGTAAGTGAGCCATGCAAGGAAGCATTATGGATTTCTCATCTTGCATGTGATATGGGTCTACCTTAGCATGTACCTTGTTTGCTAAGTGATAGTCAAAGTGCCATTGCATTGGCTAAGAATCAGGTCTATCAAGCAAAGACCAAGCACATTGAGGTGTGGTATCACTTCATTAGAGACTACTTAGCCATTGAGTGCATTATTCTTGAGAAGGTTCATACTCTAGATAATGTTGTAGATGCTTTGACTAAAGCTCTACCATAGAGGATATCTTTCGACACTATTGTCACTTTATGGGGGTTACTTGATTCATGATCTTACATAGTTACTTGTATACTGTGTTACATTCTCATCTAGTCACTTTGGCTATATTGAGCTTTTGTGGGAGATTTTTATCGTTAATGTCCATGTGAAAGGCCAAATGGTTGCTAGATACTTTTGTATATGTTCTTTAATAAAAAATATAGTGGTTTGATCAACCATAGATAGTAAGTTTGACCACATTTGTAACACCCAAGAAATTTGTGTTCATGCTCTTTGTGTAGTATGTTTTTTTGCAAATTCTACAGGTAGTGTAGAGTATTATGTGCAGTGTCTAGAGCTCAATTTTCTGCTATGAGGGTATAGTCATGGAGTTCTTGATAAGGAGAGTCCATTATGGTGCATCACAATTAAAATACTTTAGATTGTACATCATTTGGACATTAAAACCACATTTTTGAATGGTGACTTACATGAAGAAATGTATGTATTTCAACCCCATGGTTTTGTGCAAAAAGTGCATGAAAACAAAGTGTGCAAGTTGAAAAAGGCATTATATGATTTGAAGCAAGCACCATGTACTTGGTATGAAAAAATACATGCCTACTTGCTAGCACATGGTTTTGAGTACATTCCAATTAAGAGAACCTTATATGTTAAGTGTGCATATGATGTAATTCTAATCATCCTTGTATATGTTGATGACATTCTACTAACTAGTCCTAATGAGAAGCCTTTTACTGAATTTAAGGCTGATTTGCATGCCTCTTTTGAGATGTCAAATTTGGGACATTTGCATCATCATTTGGGCATTCACTTTATGCAAGTTGATGGAGGAATAGCTTTGTGTGAAACCAAATATGTTGACACGTTATTGTAGATTTTGGACTTGAAGACTAGAAACCTATTGCCACTCCCATGGAAATAGGTTTATGGTTGATTCTTCATGATGCTAGAGATGCATTTGATATTTTTCTCTATCAGCAAGCTCTTAGATGCTTGATTTGCTTATGCATAACTCAACTTGATATTCAATTTTTTGTCTCTCAAATGAGCAGGTTTATGCATTGCCCAAGTGTCAAACATTGGAAGACAATTAAGCGCATAATTTGCTACTTGAGTGATACCCAGATACTTGAATTGTTTTATCCCAAGGGGATCATTATCGCTAGAATTACATGCTTTTTTTAAATCAAATCGGGTTGGCATCCATGACACTCATGTCTCCACCCATGGTTTTTGCTTCATGCATGGTAGCTCATGCATATCTTGATCGAGCAAGAAGCAGCCTAGTATGCCCACTTCTAGTTGTTAGGTTGAGTATAGGGTAGCTTTCACAATGACTATTGAGTGTGTGTGGCTCAGATGCCTTTTGGATAATTTGGGTGTTGGTCCGTGTTCTACCACCACCACCTTGACTAACAGTTAGAGTGCATTGGTAGTTGTGAGGAATCCTATGTTCCATGCTGGCACAAAGCACATTGTGGTGAACTATCAATATGTCAAGGACACATTTTCTAGTAGGTAGATCAATTTGGGTTATGTGCCCACACGATAATTTTGTAGATCTTTTCACAAAGGCTCTGCTAGGGAGAAATTTGAAGCTTTTCGCAAAGCTTTGGGCTTTCTTCCTTTTGTGGATTGATCTCTTTCCACACAACTTAGGACTTCCTTATGCATGATTTCTGACTCTTTATTCACCACATCACTCTTAGGGGGGGGGGGGTTTATATATTTGGTAGTGATGTGTGTAAGCACACTTAGGACCACCAATGCACTTTTTTTCCCTGTATAGGAGGTTTTTTCCACCAGCTTGTACATACACCTAGAACCCTAACAGGTATCTTATCTTTGTAAATTGGCATGTTAATGCATTCTATATTGTGTTGTACTTCAACTTTTTTCTTCTTACTTGTGCTATTTATGTGCTTCTATAGACATCAAACTCCAACAATACTTGCAAGGCTTGGATGCCATTTCATCGTTTTCAAACACCAACAAAATATTGTTAGTTGATAGAAATTGAAACTTGGAGATGATTATGCCGTGAGGAACCATTTCTTGTGGAACCATGGATTGAGAGATTTAACAAGCAACTTAAGACCAAAAAATTGGCCAATGAAGTAGAACTTCTTTAGCTCTCCTTGATTCTACAAAATGTTGCCAAGGATTACCCAAAGAAAACCAAATGACCTAACGTGTGATTGATCACCCTACCTATAAAACAACCTAATTACATCAAAGCCTAGGAGTACTTGCCCTTATCCCTATAGCAACTACCCCTAACCCAATGACCCTGACATGTGATTGATCACATTACATGCAAAAACAACCCAACCACACCAAACCCTAGGAATGATTGCCCTAAGCCCTAGAGCAATTACTCTAGGTCTTAGAGTGATTGCTCAAAAATAACAATCCAATCTAGCTAGTCCACCAAGTCAATTGGCCTAAGAGAAGGAAACCTCCAAAACACAGACCTAAGGAGACAATAATAATAAAGCGATTTCCCAAAGAGCAATTACTCTAGGCATTTGGATGATTGCCCTATGCCAAAAAATGATGTCTCCAAAAGAATAATTCAAATAGTGCTAGAGATAAAGAAAACAACCTAAGTGATAATGCAACTTGGATGGCTATCACAAACAAGACAAAGAAGACCTCTTGAGACGTGGGAGCTCAAACCAAGGAAGCATCTCCTATTGAACAATAGAAAAGCTAGTCGTCAACCAACACCAAAGCACCAATGCCAAAAGAGATGATGAGCATGGTTGTGTACCTAAGTATGGACTTAGGGAGTAGAAAGAGACTATACCTCAATCCCCTACAAGTGCATATAGTGGGGATTCACGCTTTAATTATCAATCCAAGAAGTATCATAACCTAGCCGAGTGTATGAGGACATGCATTCAAATGACAGTCAATGCAAATGTGAACTAACAAAGTTGCAAACAAGTGTAAACTATCACATTCAAAGCTTTCATGGTTGGCTATGATGTCGCGACACCTAGAGCAGTAGCCAATAGTAAATTAGCTTTTCTCTCAGCTCCAAACTCAAAATATGGTGAATAGTGGTTTTCTTTCAAAGCTCTTAAGAAGATGCATCCAATGGTGGTATTTTCACTCTATTTTGACACTTGTGCTTCAAGCTATGAGCAAAATACTGAGCCATGGGAATGACCTACCTACGCTTCAGCACTTCCTACACTTCGCACACACATTACCAATAGCAAACAAGCATTACCATGGATAGACAACACTTCAAAGCACTCTTTTCAAGCCACATACATACATGCAAGCTCACAAGGAAGAAGATACAGAGAGGAGAAGACACAAATTCGAAATTTTGTGCTCTTGATTCTCACAATGGCCAAAAAGTCCTTACAAAGAGTCACAAAATGACTTAAATACATGTGCCCTAAAAATGGTCCTTTCACACAAGAGGCCGGCACTTTATTGACTAAAAGACTAATTCCCTACTAGTTTACAAGGGTATGATACAGATATCTATGGATATGCATCTAGAGGACTCCTCTAGTGCATTTACATTGGAAAATATATTACAAAGGGACTATGTTACAAAAACAAAGTGTCCAAATCGGAAAAAAATTGGGTCCCTTCTTTTTTTCTGCATTTCTGCTCTTCTTTGCTCTACAACACTCTCCCCCTCTTTGTCTCTGGCATCCCTTGATAGGTTTTGCTTCTTGTCTCTAGTTCTGTGCCTATAGTCACTCTGGTTCCTTACTAACTGATAGCCTCTTTATAGTTGACCACTATCAGCTCCTGTGGAAGTTTTAATGATATAGTTTTACCAGTGTTCAAGAAACTGATCATAACTCGGGACCTGTTGCATTGGTTTTGGCCTAACTTTTTCTTTCCACTAAAAGCACCATACGAAAGGAATGAAGGTTTGGATTTTCAGCCTTTAATCTGGACCTCCCAAAGATCAAGAGGTTGAAGCACCTTCCGGGGCTCGGGATCTGTTGGATATCTTCTTGCCTTTCTTCGTGGGTAGTTGCTGGCCTTGATCTATCCTTGCCTATTGCATACTTTCCACTATTGTGTGGCCTTGCGGGGCTCTGTGCAAAGATGAAGGTTGTGTGCCCCTGTGGGGTTCCTACAGAGATATGTCTTCAAATATATTTTATTTAATGAAGCTTCTATCTTGATTTTCTTCTTCTTTTCTTTTTGCTTGACTTCTCCTTCAACACCCACCCCCTCCTGGACTTTGTCATCCCCGACATGCTTGGGATGTCGATGGGAGTATGTCCTATATACCTGTTGTTCTGTTTCATTAAGCAGATTGGCTTCACGTATCATGAGTTGCTTCCATTGTTCTACTTTTACACTGTCATGTGGTGCCTGTCTATGATCTGCAAAGAAGCTTAATTCATATGCCACAAGTCTGGCATTCAGATTAGTTGACATCTTCAAGAAAAATTTTGAGCCAATCTCAAAGAATCATGTAAAAAACACTTCCTCAAAAGTTTGCATGTATGGGCTTGACAAAGACATAAGTATGGAGTAATATGCCATAATTGTAGGATGACTAGGCATAATAGATAGATCGAAAATGGGGATATTTGTGCCTTGGTTAATGCCGATGAAATTCAAAAATGTATATTCTACAGCTTAAAAACTTTGAGTATTGTGAGTATCATACTGAGGATTTTATTGGTCATCTTTATTCTGAGATCGGGTACTATCGCATAACCGTTAGCCAAAATGCGATGGATCTCACCATGTATTCCTCAGTCAGTAAATAGTTGTGAGGCAGACTTGGAAGTAAAGGGTAACTCAACCATTTCTTATTGAGCTTATCAGTTCTTTGTAAATCCAAAAATTCATGTACATCACGTCGACGTGGCATCGGGCAGAAAGACGGATTCACCTAGAATAAATATGGTGTTGCTTGCCAATGCAACCGTAATGTTGGATTCTTTTCCAAAAACTTTCTTCTCCATAATGGTTGTGCCGCCTCAAATTCTTCTTGAGTGTAAGTGAATGTGTTTGTCTTGAAGTTCAATTGGTCATCTGGATCTTTTTGTGTAATCTCCTTTATATAACAGTGTGTCTGCTCTTTCAACAGCCCATAAGGTATGTTGAACGGCTTTATTATCTATTCCAAGTCCTTGCCTTTAATTTTTGCATCTTTCATTACTTTGACTACTTCCTTTTCGAAATTTTCCATCAATCGAGACACCACTAGTGCCCATTCCTTCTAACATAGTTCTGCAATATATGGCATTGGATGATCATCACTAGGTTCTATTGCATGTTCTCTTATTGGTGAATGATAGATCGGGGGAGATAGAGGACATACCTCTACCTCGTCAGTAGGATTTCCTTGTTGTGGCTCTATTGGTGTCCCAATTTTCTAGCATCCTCGAACTGTTTCCTGAGCTGAGAAATGACTTTATCTTTTTTTCATTGTCCTGGATGTTGGCCTTGAGCTTCTCTTCAATACTATTCTTTTCTTCATATATGATCCTCACTTGATTCGCATCTTGTATACTACTTTGCAATGCATCTTTCCATTTGAGAGTCAACTCCTTCGTGTCGATAGAATATTTTGTTTCTAATAGTTTGTAGCTCTCCTATGCTTGTTTAAGCTGATTTTCCATACCTTCCAATTGCTTGCGTACCTCATGTGTGGCACTATCGTCGGTAATCGATACCTCTAAGGGTTTATCGATTAAGAGAGAATTCATTAGTTCTTTGTTCCTACACCTCAAATTATCATTTTCATCCATATATACTTTGATTTGAGTTTCAAGGAGTTTGCTTCGGTTGAGTATATGACCTTTCTCTATATCAGAAGCTGTTTTTTTGTTGTTCTAAGTCTTGAACTTTCTTTTGTAATTCCTCAACTAGTTGCACGAGGAAATTTTGTTGTTCTTGTGCTACTTGTAACTCCTCTTTTGCAGTCTGCAATTTGGCATCTTTTTGAGATAACGCACTTTGTAAATTGACTATGGTGGCCGTGAGTTCTTCACTCATTCTTTGAAATATGTACTTGTCAGCCATCAGCATTTCTTTCTCTTGATCTTCTTCCAGGAGAACTGTTTGTGCAGTCATTGCATTATCAATCATGGTCTTTACAAGTGGCTTCAGTTTATTGACGTCCATATTTAACCAAGTTTGCGGTATAATAGGTTATTCACCTGTGGTAATGTCCTTTCCTTGTGCCACCTGTAGTGTTGTTTGGTGGGGCTACCGAGTATGGAGCTGTATCATTGGCACAGCCTCTTTAGTTACTCCCTTCCCTTGTGGCGTATCACCTGGAATCTCAATCACATTATTTATCGGTGTTTGTTGTGAAAGGACCTCTTTTTCTACATTCCTTAGCAATTCATCCTTGATGGGTGGTACTACATTTGTTTTTGGTGGAGATGCTTCTTTTACATTGATCTTGGATTGGGTACTGGATGATGTGCCTTTCTTCAGATGGTGCCTCCTGATTCTGTATTTTTGGATTTTGATCTTCGGGGGTCATGCCAAGTTTTGCATCACATGACCCAGCCAAGAGTATGTCATGAACATAAAGAACAAGCACTAGAAGATCAGCCCCATCTTTGTATACATAGAGTGTGCTTTCAATGGGACTACATGTGAAGCCAAGATCAATCAAGTGCTTATGGATTTTATCATACCATGCACATGGTGCTTTCTTGAGTCCATACAAGGCTTTATGCAAGTGACAAAACATATGCTCTTGCCCTTTCATGGAAAATCCAGGAGGTAGCTTTGCATAAACCTCTTTTTCAAATCACCATTCAAGAAATATGTTTTTATGTCCAATTGATGTCTTTCCAACCTTTTTGGGCTGCCAATGCAACCATGGTACAAATGGTAGTCATGGGTGAAGTAGGTGCAAAATTTCCCTCACACTCAATGCAATATTGTTGCCCATATCCTTTGGAAACCAATCTAGCTTTGTAGCGATCAATGCTACTATCTAACTTTCTCTTAATCTTGTAAACCTGCTTTGTACCAATGGCATTTTTTCCTTTTGGTGATTCATATAACTCCCAAGTACCATTCATATGTATGGAATTCATTTATGATTGCATAACACTCATCCAATGTGGATCATGACATGCATCTTCAAAATTAAGCGGTTCTTCATTACATGATGTTGCAATAAGAGAATAATCCACAAAATTACTTTATGCATGGTGAGAGCTTAATCTTGTTCTATCAAGTAAAGGTCCACTCAATTTGATGTCCTTCAAAGTTTCTTTCAACCACTTTGGCATAGTTTGTGCACTTTTGATAGACATACATTTGTTATGTAGTACATCACCAATATGTATATCATACATGGGCTGAATTTCATGCTCATTTTTAGCCATATTTTGATGCAAATGTTCAACTATATGTGGCTAAAAATTTTCAAGAGTTCCACCTCTACATTTTCAGCTTTGTTTTGTTAGAATTTTTCAACACTTTGAGCCTCCCTTGGTTGTTCCTACATGCGGAATGACTACTATTCATAGCATCTATGCATTTACTGCTCATCTTGGTTGGAGTGTACACTACATGGTCATAATCAAGTGCAAAACTTTGGAACAAAAGCATGAGTGTATCAAACACATCTTGTGAGCTAAGCATTGGCTATTTTTTGCATTTAAGTAAAGGGAAAAATAATTTTTTAGCAAATACCACATCTTGAATCACAATAATTTTGTCCATTAATGGATGGTACAATGTTAGTTTCAACACTATAACCAACAAATATACATTTCTTTTCCTTGTCATAAAGTTTGTGGCATTGTTTGATGGTGCAAGATCATATGCCAAACAACCAAACATGCAAATATGACTAACCATAGGTTTATGTCCATTCCATTCCTCATAAGGAGTGACAAATCTCAATGCTTTTGTAAGATAGTGATTCAACACATAGTTTGCACACATGACCATTTCCATCCAAACTTGTCAAGAAGGTGGTTTCATTTAACCATACATTGTGCCATTCCAAGGAGTGTTTTATTTTCATGCTCTGCAACACCATTTTGCTAAGGTTTATATGGCACTATAAATTTGTGTGAAATTCCTCTTTCACGAAGGTAAGCATTAAAGTCATGTGACATGTATTCACCACCACAATGTGTGCATAGAGTCAGAAACTTGTTTCTAGAAAAAATTTTAGCCATACCTAAAAATACTTTGAAGCAAGAAAATACCTCAATCTTTGCTTTCATAGGATGCACCCCTGCATTGTGAGTATCATTATCAATGAAGGTATATACATGTTTCCCAAAAGATGGAGTCTTGACAGAACCACATACATCGCTATGAACAAAGCTACATTTTTCTTATAGTGTGTGGATGACTATCTTCTAGAAAAGAAGCATGATGCATTTTTCCAAGAATGGACCCTTCACATGCATTCTTTTTTAATGGAATCAAATGTTGGCAAATCAATAACCATGTCCTCCTTTTGCAAGTAAAACAAAAACTTGAAGTTCAAGTGACCAAAACAAACATGTCAAAGCTCCATTTTAGCCATGGAGGAAGTATGAGAAACCAAGGCATTTGAGATAGTCCTCTTGTATGTATCCAAGTGATACAAACCATTGCATAATGTACTGAGCATCACGATAATATCATCATTGCTAAACTCATGAACCATACACTTATCATCGACAAAATGTACATGAAATCAAGCTTTGGCAATCAAAGGAACTGAAATCAAACTGAAATTAAGGTACATACAATGCATTTTTCAAGAGAACTACACCTCCATTTGTGGTCTTAAACTCAATTTCTCCTACTCCAATGAGAGGATTAGAGGCATTGTTTGCACATACCACATGTCCTCCTTTGGGTGCATCTTTCAAAGATGCAAAAAAACTTTTGCATGAAGTTATGTGCTTTGAAGCACCACTATCAAAGAATCAATCTGAATTAACCTCACTCACAATCGTACATTTAGAATGCAATGATGCGTCATAATGAAAAATCTTGAGCCATGTTGGCTTCATCATCATTTGCATTTGAAGAATCTTCAACAATAGGCATGCTAGATTCTTTCTTCTTTTCATTGCTCTTAACAAGTTCTCTACACACATCAATAGTATGACCAACGTTTTGGAAATATTTGCATCTCTTTGTCAAATCAACATCATTAGAGGAATGAGTGGAAGAGGAAGGTTGAGACTTTGGTTTTAATGATCCCAAAGTTGAACCATACTTGCTTTTCCCTTTTTGTGAGATATCAAGTGCTTGTGTTCCCTCAAACAAACCACTCCTATTCACTCTAGATTGCTCTTCTTGCAAAAGAAGAGACACAAACTCATTAAATGCATACATTTCTGGATACCCTTTTGCAAAAAAATGGATTTTAATGGCAAAGCTTTGAAAAGATTTTGGTAATCCTTTCAACGATCTAGAGATGAGTGATGCATTCAAAATAATTTCATCTATGTTTGCCAATTGCTCTTTCACCTTCTTGATGTGTGACACATACACATGCACATAATCATTTTCATCCACACATACATCCTCAATTTGCTTCCTCAAGTATGCAACATGTGGTTCATTATGTATGACATACAAACAAGCAAGAGTGTCCCATGCCTATCTTGATGTAGAACATGAAGAAATGTGTGGAACTCTATGAAGATTCACAAAAAGCTCAATGAATGCATGAGATTGAGCACTTTTTTATTCCAAATAAGTTTCTCCTATGTAGCTTGAGAAGGATTAACCACTATTCTTGAAGAAGAAGCTCCATCTATGATAGTAGACTGTGAAGTAGAAGAACATGGGGGTCTTTGATCTACATTTGCCACTATATTCCATAGTGTTTTTGAAACAAGAACATGTATCATCATGTAAGAACACATTGGATAGTTGTTCCCATCAAGGTTATCTTCATCTTGAAGCATGAAAAACAAGTCACTGTTGCCAACCATTTCACTAAAGAACAAGAATGTGACAATAAATTTACTTCAATTAAAACTCAAATGAATGTTGAAATTTTAGCTCCCAATTCATCACTCTAATCACAATTTTGGCTACACGAATGGCTTTGAAATTGGGATAAAACCCCTCTGAAACGAGTGGAAATGCAATCTGGCTATTGAAAATCAATATTGTGTGCTCCGAAGTTGAGTTGCACTGTTAAAAGTGTGCACACCATGATGTGAAAAACCGAAAGTTCAGAAGGAGGTGAACTTGCTTTGATGCCACTACTAGGTGTGTGTAGAAGTGCAAGTGATACACAAGGAGCACAAACACAACAAGACACATGGAGAAGATGGATGGTTGAAATACCTCACTCTATTGACCATGAACAAAATTGAAGTAAGAGCTGAATAATATCCCTAGGTACAAAGTTCCACCACATATGAGTGTATCATGTATGTGGTGACATGGGGAAAAAACTTCTAGCCAGCACTAGAGTAAACAATGCCCATGTATAGGGCAAAGTTTCATGTCAAAGCTACTCAAGGAACACATAAGTGTAACATCCATGACTTGATAAATGCAAACTTTATTGTTGAATTCCAAAAGAAATATCTTCTAACAAAAAAACAAAGGTAAAGTATAAGAATGTAAAAAGGTAGAGATTGGTTTTTGGTAAAAGTAACTAGTATATTTTAGGTGTAGTGAGATATCACATACACATTGTGTATAAGATAAAACACTTCACTTTGTGGGCTAGGTGCAAGGCTCAAATCCTAGCCTTAGTGAAACTTGTATTCTTTGTTGCCACTCTATTGGTAGAAGAGGTTCACGTGTACCCAATGTTGGAGGAGATGGTGGATAGTCACAAGAGATGAAGAGATGTAGCTAGATCCTGCTTCACACCTGCTAAGAATGATGGTTGGAGAGTATAGTGGGCCTCTTTAGCTAGCTAATGAACATAAATAATCACCTATGTTGCTTGGAAGATGATCCACTACTTGAAGGATCAAAACAGACATGTTGGAAGATAGTGGAAGATAAAAAACTTGCTATTTTAGTTCATACACATATCTAGTGTTTTGAACAATTCTCTGAGCATAGTAGCAATTGGCTTAATTGCTTTTGGGGAACTCTAATTAACTTATTAAGCTAATGATCATGAGTGATTTCATAAAAAATGATGGACTACATGTAGAGAAATGTTTTTTGCGAATGATACTATCATCCTGAATTAGAGCTTCCTAACTTCACTTGGATAGAATCTACTTTTACAAAGGTAAATGTGAAGTAATTTTACAAGAGGTTGAACATATGAAGTCTTGCATAGGCTATGCTAGTTAATCCAGCATGAGCTACTGAACCAAGTATGTGGGCTTGGTTTTGATTGCAAAAAGAGCTCCCCCTCAAGCCTAACATGCTTGGTCTTCATTGCTTCTTAATTTCTTGCAAACCAGTCATCAATTTGAACCTATTCATCTTTGTTCCATCCAATGCCTTCGTGAGTATATCTACACATTGTAAATGAGTTGTTACATAGGATAATTGGATATCCTTGCTAAGAAATTTTTCTATAGCATAATGATAGTGCACTTCAATGTGCTTAGTCCTTGCATGGTATATAGGATTAGCTACCAAATGAAGTGAACTAGTGTTATCTTCAAAGATTATTGGAGTGTAGGAATGTATCTCCAAATCTGCATATAGTTTCTTAGCCCACATAGCTTCCTGAGTTGCAATCGCCAAACCTCTATATTCTGCTTCTGAGGAAGATAAGGCCACACTTGGTTGCTTTTGGACGACCAAGATATGAGTTTTGAGCTTACAAAGGATAGGTACCATGAAGTGCTCCTCCTATCATCCTTAGAGCTAGCCCAATCTGCATCATAATACATTTTTATATCTATGTCAGAAGTGAAGGTATAGAACAACCCTTTCATTGTACCCTTTAGATACTTAAGCACCCTCTTCGCAACTTCCGTATGAGGCTTCCTTGGTGCATGCATAAAATGACTCAATGTACTTACTGCATATGCAATGTCTACTCTTGTTAAAGTAGCATAATTAAGACTTCCCACAAGTTATTGATAACCTGTAACATCATCAAGTAGTTCACCTTCATGTGAACTTAGGTTATGATTGAGCTCCATAGGAATACTTACAACTTTAGTATTCTCCATCTTAAATTTTACCAACATATCCTGTATGTACTTCCTTTGAGTGATAAATATACCTAAATCTATATACACAAGCTCTAGGCCAAGAAAGTAAATTAATAACCCGAGACCATTGATTTTAAATTCCTTCATTAATTGAGCCTTGAACTGCTTGATGCCATTGGCATCATTCCCTATAATAATGATGTCATCTACATAGACACATAAGTAGATAACTTTTGATTTGTTCTTCTTAACAAATAGAGAAGAATATGCCTTGCTTTCCATAAAACCTTGGTCCTATAAGTAAGTAACAAGCCTATGTTTCCAAGCTCTAGGAGCTTGCTTGAGACCATAGAGTGCCTTCCTAAGCTTGCATACATGACCTATTTTATCTTCATCTTCAAACCCTGGTGGTTGTGTCATATACACTACTTCTGATATCCATCCATTTAAGAATGCATTCTTGACATCTAACTTATATAAACTCCAATTTTTAGAAGTAGCAAGACTTACCAAAACCTTGATTGTTGGCATCTTTGATACAGGTGAAAATGTTTCTTCATAATCTAATCCATGAGTTTGGGCAAATCCTTTTGCGCTAACCTTGCCTTGTACCTTTTTATAGAGCCATCAGAGTTCCTTTTGATTTTGTATATCCACCTTGAACTTACCTTCATATTTGGTGACTTGGGAACTAGATCTCAAGTGTGATTTTCTAGTATTGCTTCTACCTCTTCATGCATAGCTTCTCTCCATTCTTTCTTCTTCATAGCCTCTTCAAATGAAGAAGGCTCTTCTACCATAGATTCTTTAGTGATATACACAGAGTGCTTTGTGACTAAAGATGTATCATATCCATAGCTTATGGGCTTCTTGCTTTCTCTTTGTAATCTCCTTAGTGCTTGATTTGAGGGCTCGGCTATGTCTTCTAATTGCTTGAGTTTGGACTTGGCTCTTGACTTCCAAGCCTTGAGGTCAATCTACTCTTCATCCTCTGAGTTGATGTCTTCTGTTAAGTGTTGATCTTCTTGAGTGAGGGTTGGAAAATCATTTTCCAAATCATATGGTAACCTAACTTTCCTGCAATCATCTTCAAACCATGAATTATTCTCATCAAATACTACATCCCTACTATTTATGAATGCTTTGTTAACGGAATTGTACAACCTATATCCCTTTTTATTTTGATCATACCCAATAAATATACATTTCTCACCCTTAGGGTCAAGCTTTCCTCTGATTTGTGAGGGGATGTGTGCATAAGCAATGCATGCAAATATTTTGCAATGGTCCAATGAGGGTCTCCTACCATTCCATGCTTCATAGGGTGTCATACCATCCAATGATTTGGATGGAAGCCTATTGACTAAGTAGGTGGCTGTGGAGACAACCTCTACCCATAGATAATTAGGTAACTTCTTCTCATTTAACATAGACCTAGCAGCTTCAACAATTAACGTGTTTCTTCTTTTTGCCACTCCATTGAATTCGGGGGTGTATTTGGTTGTTACTTCCCTCTTTATGCCTCTATCCTATAGAAATAGATCAAACTCATGTGAAAAATACTCACCACCATCCTTATGCTTCATGAAATAAAGGATTGTCCATCTACTGTAATCATCAATAAATGACACATAGTACCTTGAACCTGAGATGGATGGATCTTTTATAGGAACCCACACATCAGTGTGTACAAGCTCCAAATAGTCTTCATGGATGTATCCTTTCCTATTGAATGGTTGCCTGTGAACTTTGCCAAATTCAAAAACTCCACATTTGTATATCATGTATTGCTTGTTGACATTGGGAATACCAAGCACACTTTGATCCCTGCACATTTGCTTCAAAGTTCTTTCTCCTATGTGTCCTAGCCTTTTGTGCCATATTTCCAACTTAGATAAGTTTTGATCTCTATAACTAAATAGAGCTATGTTCCTTGTGTCTTCAATTTCAAATGTAAATAATCTACCTGTCTTCTTAGCTTTGGAAATCCTTTTGAAGCCTTGTTCGGGATCTTTAACATATGCTCCATGCTTAGTGAATCTGACCTATAAACCTTTCTCTACAATTTTCCCAACACTAATTAGGTTTTGGGTTATAGTGGGCACATACAAAACTTTGCTCAAAACATTCATACTACCATCAGATGTTTTGACATTTCCAATTTTCTTGACTGAATGTTTAGTATCATCACTTGTTTGTACCTCATGCTTTCCTTTGGGTTCTTCAAGATCAGATAATAGAGCTACATTTCCAGCCGCATGATTTGAACAACCTGAATCAATGTAGAAAAGATGGTCGTCATCTTTACCTTGTTTGAATGTAATGTTCATGATGAGTAAAGAGTCTTCTTGATCTTTAGTATAGTTATTGTAGTCCCTTCTTCCTTTGAAGTTTCCTTGATAATTTTTGTTGTTGTAGCTTTGATTGTAGTTATGATTGTAGTTGCCTCCACCATTGTTGTATCTGCCTCTAGATTGTCCATAGCTACCTCTATGGAAGCCTCTTCCCCTTTGGTTCCTTGTATTTTTGTAGCATTCTTCTGTAGTGTGGTTGTTAAGACCACAAATGTTGCATGGTGAGTTGTTGTAGGATCTCCCCCTACCTTGCTTTCCTCCTCTGCCCCTTCCTCTAGCACCCCTTCCTCTTCCTACATAATTAGTTTGAGAGGTACTAGCCTCTTCTTCATGCTTCTTGTTTTTACCTTTATCCTTAGCTTTATTCTTTTCTATATAAAGGGCAGAAGATTCGTTACCTCTTGAGTTGTCACCATTTCTATTGAGCTTTGTCTCATGGGTGAAGAGTTGCCCCATCAAGGTGTTGAGATGAGGTATTTGCATATCCATGTAGAGATCCATTGTTGTGGTGAAGGATTCCCACTTTTCATCAGCTTTAATTCTCCAATGCTTGCAAGCTGGTTAGCCACATCTTTCGTTTTGGTTACATAATCAACCACTCCTTTCTTTGGTTGTTTCTTTAGGGTTGTGAATTCCATCCACAACTAATTCTTCCTAGCTCTTGTGTTTGAGGAGAAATATGATGAAAGCACCTCCCAAGTCTCTTGGGAGGTCTTTCAATTTCTGACATGTGGTAACAAGAAATCAACGATTGATTTTAGTAAGTATGACCTGGCAAGAGCATCCTTTGCACACCATGTGGTTAGTCTCTCTTGCTCTTCCTTTGTTGGTTGATGCTTGCTCCTGAAGATTGGTATTTCTTCATCTCCTGAGATGTATCCATATAGACTTCTCCCTTGAAGGTATACTTGCATCCTTAGTGACCATTCTGATTAGTCGTTCCTGTTCAATTTATCAATGAAGGATGGAAATCCATCTCCCATCTTGATTGTTAGTGCTCTGATACCACCGTTGGAGGAGATGGTGGATAGTCACAAGAGATGAAGTGGTGTAGCTAGATCCTGCTTCACACCTACTAAGAATGCTGATTGGAGAGTGTAGTGGGCCTGTTTAGCTAGATAATGAACATAAATAGTCACCTATGTTGCTTGGAAGATGATCCACTACTTGAAGGATCAAAACAGAGAGGTTGGAAGATAATGGAAGATAAAAAACTTGCTATTTTAGTTCATAAACATATCCATTGTTTTGAACAATTCTCTAAGCATAGCAATTGGCTTAATTCCTTTTGGGGAACTCTAATTAACTTAGTAAGCTAATGATCATGAGTGATTTCATAAAAAATGATGGACTACATGCAGACAAATGTGTTTAGCAAATCATACTATCATCCCAACATTTAGGGGCTGTGACAGTCAATAGACTAGTGAGTAAAGATGAGTTAATATCTGATGACCCGGAGAAGCTTTGCTAATGAAACTTTGTAGGATTGTAGTAGACCTATGCTGAATCTACCATGCTTTAAATCATGGGAAATGATCAACTACACAGTGAGAACAAGGTATGAAAACATCACTGTTCTTATGAAGTTATGACAGAGAAGTGACATGAGAATGTAATGATCATATATGTATTAAAACATGTACAAATACAATGTTATTGGCAATCAAACATTGCTCAACATGTGAGAGGTGAGTGAGTTATGAAATGAGCTCCCACTTCACAATGGATATCCTTCACAATGATCTCTTGGGCTCGAGATGCATGGGGGTCTTTTAGATCCTCTTTTTATAATTGTACTTGGAGCCAAAATTTGAATTCAAATTCAAACATCTACCTAAAAGTGAATGCTAAAATAGAGGATAGATTCCCTCGTCACTCAACCACCAAAATGATTCGTGATTTAGAGCTTCCTAAATTCATGTGGATAGAGTCTACTTTTACAAAGGTAAATGTGAAGTAATTTTACAAGAGGTTGAACATATGAAGTATTGCATAGGCTATGATAGTTAATCAAGCATGAGCTACTCAACCAAGTATGTGGGCTTGGTTTTAATTGCACCAACATCCAAAGGCAGCAATGAAAACTGGAAGCCAAAGATGATCAAGGTAATGCCAATTTCACCACCTTAGTGGTAAGTTGTGGAGTAGCTGAGAGAAATTGCCCATAGCCCTCACCTATATTTTTGCTTCCTATAGGTTTACAAATCATCCAAATGCGAATAAATAGTTTTTGAAAAATAGAAATCTATCAAAACTAGATGAAAAATTCCCAAAAAATAAAAGCCTATCAGAATGTAAACAAAGTACAGGAACAAGTGTTGAAATGCCTCTAGAGTGACATGTGCAGGTTCGGATACCACTATTGTAGGATCTTACAAAAATGCATGTGTAGAGACACTATGAACATTAGGAGACACAAAAATAGAGATGCCCCAAAAGATAGAAATAGTACATAGTATTGGGTATAATATCCCCCCACTCATTCTATGAAAAGTCTCGAGAATGTGTATATATATATAGATTCTCATTACATCCAAAGATTGAGATTACAATGAGGGTGGTTGCTTAGAAAAGCATACTTGTAATGCAAACATTTCGTACTTTTATGGTGATCATTAGTTTCATTTACAAAATTCACTTTTTATAATGATTCTTATCTTCAATTGCTATTTTGAAACTAACTAGGGTCAACCTTCTATGTGGGTCTTTTATTTACAAAATATTATCTCTCTAATTACATTCAAATGCATCCATCCCTTCATAAACTTTCACGTGGTATATCAAAATACAAAACACATTAAATAATCATTTTTAACACACATAATGTGACCAATAAAGTCCCTATCACTAAAATTCAATAATTCAATATTTCATAAATAATAACAATATAGCTACAAAATAAGTGATATAGATCCCTTATTGATTTTCAAAAAACAAGGATAAAAGCTCGTTGACATCCACATTTGTGTAAATGTCCTCACCATAACAAGTGACATCTCATGTATAAAATATTTCAAGAACAATACTGGAATTGTTTTAAGAATATCAAAAATTTTATCAAATAATTTTTGTTGGGGATTGAAGTAATCTATGTGGTAATTGGAATATGTCTCATATGGATGAGATATATATCGGATGTCTTGTATGGATTTGGGATAAGTGCGTGTAAGACACTCTTGCAAATAATGGAAGTCAATGTTAAGCTTTGTGTAGCTCAAGTAGAACCCATCAAGATATTCAAATATATTGAATTACTATAGAATCGATAATTTATGATATATAATCACAAGGTTGTACCTTGAATATGTTGTTGAAGTCATTTCTCAAGTTATGCATGCTTCTACTCATGAAAATTAGTTAATATCTAAAAAATTGTTGAGATAAATCAAGCATACAATGAATCAAGGTCTCTTTTTTATCCCTAAATTAGCTGGACATTATCTGGAAAGAGTTTAGGTATGAAAAACCAATGAAATGGCTTATTTTTGTACATTTTTCAGAAGAAAAACTTGGAGAAACTTGTACACATGAAATTATGATCGAGTGTAACTCACTCAAGCTTAGTATAGAGTCTAAAAAGATGAAGTCTGCTTGAAATCACTCATTGCTACTAACTAGCTGATTGGCACCATTGATATGTATTAGTGTACTATTGATATGTACGTATGTATGTATGTGCATGTATGTGTGTATATGTGTGCTAGCTGAATTGCACTATTGATATCTATCAATGTACTATTGATATGTATGTATGTATGTACGTATGTATGTATGTAGGTATGTATGTGCATGTGTATGTATGTATGTATGTGTGTATATGTGTGTGTACTTTCTTACATTTCCTAATAGAGGACAAAGATGTGATTTGGATTATACATTGATGTTTTTTTACATGTCTGTATATGTGTGTGTACTTTCTTACATTTCCTAATAGAGGAAAAAGATGTGATTTGGATTATACATTGATGTTTTTTTACTTGTTTTTACACTTTTAGGGGCTCAAAAATAAAGAACTATACAAGGGATGTTTGCCTTTCCCTTCTCTTACTTGGGAAACATTCAAGAAGAGGTGCAAAATGGACATGCATTGTCTTCTAGGTGATAGGAAATCTTGTGGAGTATGCCTCGTATGTTTCTCTTGTACACATTCATTAAAATAATTTGAGATAATACCACAACATATATATGCGTGTGTATATTTGTGTGTGTATGTATACATACACACATAAATGATCAAGGATCATTAGTGGGCTCTTATGAGAGTGGTGCAGTAATCATATGCAACAATAGGTATATATTCTATTGCTGGTCTCCTCTGATTGCATTCGAAAACGAGAGGGAACATCCGTTCACTTTTCGAAATATTAGTTTGGCATAAAATTGACTCTAGTGTTGAGATATTGCCCTTATGAGATTGGTGTGTATATCTTTCATTCATTGTACTCTCTAAAATAAAATAGAAAAAGACAAAAGAAAGATGATAGACATCAAATAATTTAGAGGTGTATGTTTAAGTTGTATTTTGTTTAACTTACATGTGTGTTTGCTGATGGATCGCTTGTGTGTGTGTACATGTGTGGGGATGCCCATGTGGGTACGAATAACGGTCCTGAAATTAAAATATGTCCACGTAGATTTGATCAATCTCTCTAGCATTTGTCTTATGTGTGATTTCGATGGATACCACGTGTTAAAGCCGGTGAAAAGGGGAGCATGTAAATATTATAAGGAAAATCCATGAACAATTCGGCTTCCAAACGGCAAGATGCAGAATATTCCCCTCGTGCCACAAGTAGATCCAAATGGACCTGTCAACAAAAAAGTCAAAAAAAAAACTATTAAAATACTTTAAGAAAAGAAGAATTATAATAACTCGAGCAATAGAGTAAGTACAAATGCAAAAAGCAGCAAAAATATTTTCCTATATAAAAATATGTACAGCCTTTTGACTCTATGGAGCTCAATCCATCTTTACATAGGAACTCTAAACGGTGGGCGGAGAAAGCACTTGAGAAAGAGGTATATATAAAGCTTTTTTGGGCCATTAAATCAGAAGTGTTAAAAACAAGGGGACAACCGTCTCTTTATAGCAAGCCACTCGAAAGAAAACTCCAAACTGTCACACTTGAGAGATGGCCGTCACACTCTAATAGGTAATCAAACTTTTCTTTTGAGAAAAAAAAAGAAATGAGTTAATGAAAAATGTTACATGCTGTATAAGGGGCAGGCCTCAACATGCGGATCAATCAAACCCATACCAAGGAGTATTCTAATGACTATTTATGACATAACATCGGAAAGGCGCTCATTCTTCAGTATATAGAGTAAAGCATCATAAATCTATCATTGGAGTACAAAGAGAGTAATTTCTATCTCCACTTGTTACATCTTGTGTTGCCCATAATTTGGGGAACATACTTTTCTTCAACTACTCTGATAGCCTGTCATACATTCATGGAACTTTGGAGTCTCACTGTATAAAATAAATCGTTGCATGCATACATCACTCTCCCGTTAGGGTTTTGGCATGTTATTGCGTCCGATCCCCTGTGTCCCTCTGGGGTAGGGGGTCTAGCTCTCTCCCCTCCCTTCTTCCCCATGGTGCTCCAAGATGCCCTAGTGAATGGGTTCTCTAATGCTAACCCCTCGTAAGAGGCTTTAACCTCTGGTTTTGGTCCTCTGTAGATTAAAGGAGTCAAAGCTATAGCTGATGTCTGTTTCTTGAAGCCGCAACCCGTATCCTACTCGGAGGTCGCCGCACAGAACAAAAATCCAAGACAACCCTCATAGATTAGACATAGACGACATGCATGTGTCTGAGGAAGATGATGCACGAGTGATAGATTGCAACTCCTTCATGAGTTGGCAAAATCAACTCTGTGAACGGGTGGTTATTGGCCTCTGTCATGGCCCTCGTCCCCCACAGGAAGTCCTTAAAACTTGGATCAAAAAATTCTAGGAAAGTAGAGGGCTTTTTGTCAAGCAAATACAATATCTTCCTAATGGTTACAATCTGTTCTTTTTTGAAGAAGCTAATATATGTCATCTCTGAGGGATAGTGGCTCATCAAGGGAGCTCCTATTTCCTTCTTCAAGTGGTTCCCTAGGTTTAACCATTGGGGACATAAACCCACTAAAATCCCCATTTGGGTTGAATTTCTTGAACTCCCCGTTGAGTTCTACCCTTGGGTGGAGAGCTTGGGATTCATGGTTGGTAAGATATTAGGCTAGAGATCTAGACCTAATGGCATAAACCCTAAGTGGGATCCTCAAGTCATGGTTGAGGTGGATATGTCCAAAGAAATTAAGACTTCTATAGTCATTAAAGATTCTGAAGGTAAGCAGTTGCATGTGCAAAAAGTGGTATATCGTAATCTCCCAAATGCCTGTTATAATTGCTATAAACAGGAGCACATCATAAGAGACTTTCCTTTTCTTAAAGAACCTAAGGAGAAGACTAACTCTGGTGATGATTATAGATGTCAGGTGGAAGCTATGGGTATCATTACCTCTGCCTAGTAGGATCATAACCTCCCCTCTGCCCCCCAAGACATAAGAAAAATAGTCCAAAAAAAGAAAAAGGTGCTAACCAAGGGATGAATCCGTTCGAAGTGCTATTGGATAATGTTTTCAACCCCATTGAGGAGGACAAAGGTGATATAATGGCTACACGTAAGAAAATCATTGATCCTAATAAAGGTAAGGAAACAATTTGTCTTGCTTTGTCCTTGCCCAACCACGAAGGTGGTGACTGGGCCATGGTTAGGAAGAAAGGAAATAAAGCAAGTGCTCCCTCTAACCTTTCTAAAGATGATATGTGTTTTGATGAGCAACTCAATCTTGTAGATCAAATGCAAATGGACCATATGGATGTCGAAGAGGAAGAGTAGGAACTGGTACCTAACACCCAGGATCAACCACAATTTCCAGCCAAATCCTCAATAAGTAATCCGAAAAAGAAGGAATTATTGAGGAATTATTTGTCTGTTCGGAAGCCAACTAAAAGTAGTAGGAAATAGGTCTTCGTTCTTTGTGGTTTTTGCAGGCTGTCTCTCGGTTGTTCCCATTTATTTTTGCTATTTATCCTCATGACCTCTTTCTTGTTATGTTCCTTAAATGTCAGAGGTCTCTCTGACACAGTGAGGGCTAAGTGGTTGTCCAATTGTCTTAAAATTAATGGCATGCTGAGTCTGTAGGAATTAAAAGGGGATAAAAACCAGATGAACATCAACCTCAAAATAGTCTCTAGTAATTATAGCTGGTATTGTACTGATCATGTTGGGTGGGGGGGAGCTGCCATTGGTATCCAAAGTTCTCTTAATGGTTGTGTTGAGAATGTTGCCTTCAGTGATAATCATCAATGGATAGCTATTAAGCTTGGTTTCCCTTTTAACTTTGTTTTAGTTAATGTCTATGCGAGTAATGCTTCTACTATCCGTACTAAGTGTTGGGTTGATTTGTGCTCTATTAATGATCATACTGTTATTATAGGGGACTTTAATATGGTCACCCTTCCTCAAGATAGGTTTGAGGACAGGGGTAAAGTTTTGGTTAGTTCTGAGAAAAGAGCCGGGTTTGACTTATGTAACGAGCATGACCTTATGGACTTGTCTCCCCGTACTAGTTTCACCTAGCCTAATAACCAAGTTGAATATTCCTACACGGCTACTAGACTTGATAGGTGCTATGTTAACGCCTCCCTCTTTCAGTCTTGGTGTAATTTTGGCTACAAGGTCTTCAATGACCTTCTCCTCTCAGATCACAAGCCTCTATAGGTTTTTGTTCAAAGAGATAGGCCCCAATTTAGGGCGGGATGGCCTCATCTGGATGCTAAACTATTGAGTATCCCCATTGTCCTAGATAAAGTTAAGAACATAGTGTCCAGTAGGCTTCG
The DNA here is from genome assembly GCA_020310875.1 of Ceratopteris richardii. Classification (NCBI taxonomy): domain Eukaryota; kingdom Viridiplantae; phylum Streptophyta; class Polypodiopsida; order Polypodiales; family Pteridaceae; genus Ceratopteris; species Ceratopteris richardii. Next base: position 45,953,036 of record CM035416.1, on the reverse strand, counting down.
CCTCTCACCATTCCCCCTCTAGGGCTTGGGAGAGTGCTGTTAAGAGTATCCAATCTCTTTTTGACTACTATACTAAAAGAGCCAAAGTAGTTAGAGCTACTAGGAGAGATAAATTAATGATGGATCTCAACATTCTTTGGTCTTCCCCTAATTGTAAAAAAATCTTAGAGTTTTAGTGTAGTCTTAGGAAGGAGCTTTATCCAAAAGCCTGGCGGGATCTTTCCAAATCAAGGGAATTTTGGGCAAGAAGAATGGATAGACCTAGTAAGAATATGTATGACTTACTAAAAAAGAAGAAAATAAAGGATTTTATCCCTCTGCTTAAGAAAAAAATGGTGAAATTTCTTATAACATTGAGGAAAGTTTGGAAGTTGCTACAAGTCCCTTTACTGATGTTTTCTCTAGTCCTCCTAGGATAGGGGAGGTGGTCATAAGTGCTAGATCTTACATTGCCCTCTTGAGGACAAAAACTATTCCTCAAAGCATGGCTACTGTCTTAGATTTGCCCCTGTCTACTGGTGAGATTAAAGAAACCATTGCTAAGTTGAGACTTGGTAAGTCTCCTGGTTTGGATGGTATTCCTAATGAATTTTATGTTATGCTTAAAGATTTTCTCACCCCTTACATTCTCTTGATATGGGAAGAGTCTATCAGCAAGGGATATCTCCCTTCTCATGTCAACATTGGAGTTATAAGACTTATACACAAAAAAGGGAACAAGGATGACCTGAATAATCGGAGGCCTCTCTTCCATTTACAAGATTTTTGCTGCTTCCCTTGCTAGGAGGCTCAGTCCCATCATGGATAGAATCGTTCTTTCGGGGCAAAAAGGTTTCATCAAGGGGTGTTTCATCCTTGACACTATAATTACCTTATGGGAAGGTATGGAAGAAGCTAGAGATAATAATCAAGATTTCCTCTTTTTCAAGATTTACTTTGATAAAGCCTATGATAGGATAGAATGGGATTTCATCCTCCAGTCTTTGCAAGACCTACGAGATGGCAGGAGATTCATCATATATGTTTGTACTTTATTTGGCAATGCCTTCTCTAGAGTAGCTATTAATGGTAGGTTGTCTGACCCTTTTCCCCTAAGAAGATTTATTAGGAAAGGGTCTCCCCTTCCCCCCCTCCTTTTTGCTATAGCCAGTGACTCTCTTGGTTGGCCTGTGAAAGATGCTATGGACAAAGAGTTGATCAAAGGTATTAACATCTCCAACTCTAACAAGAGATTTGTCTTCAAATGTTTGTTGACGACACAAATGTTTTGATTAATGCTAATGATCTGTCTGTTGTGGTTTTTCTCGATTGCCTAATTACTTTTTGTATTGCTAGTGGTTCTAAATTCAATCACTCTAAAATTGGTTTTTGGTCTTCTAATAAGTATACTCCTAGAGTGGTTATTGATTTGGATTGTAAAATCATTAAAGATGGGGAAGTCTCTAGACTCCTGGGTATTCCTATGGGTTTCCACATGTCCCTCGAGCAAAGATGGCAATGGGTCCTCAATAAATTCAGAGGCAAACTCTTCACCTAGTACAAATGTCAAAGCTCCCTTTCTCATAGAGCTTTTATGCTTAATAACTACCTTTTGCCCTCTCTGACTTACTTCCTGTCATGTTGGCTCCCTACTCACAAGCAACTTAACCAGGCTATTTGCTTATCTAAAAGATTTCTTTGGGGGGGGGGGGAGTGATAACCAGGTTCAAAAGATCACCAAAGTTTCCTGGAAAACTTGTTGTCTCCCCAAAAGCGAGGGGGGATTAGGTATTTTGTGCACTATTAAAATTTCTAAAAATCCGATTGCCAAATGGATTCATAGGTGTGGCTCTTCCACTGACCTATGGGCTCTCTTGCTTAAGAGAAAAACTAACTCCTTTTACTTGCGGGATTATAGATCTTGGTCCTCTGCTAGTCTCTGGGACTTCATGATCTCCCCTTAGTCCTTCTGCCTTGTGGGGAGTTCCCTTTCCACTAGGATGAAGGTGAAAAATTTGTTTTCTCTTGATGTCAACATGTCTTCTAATAAGAGGTTTTTTGTGCAGGAATCTCCTTGGCTAGGGTGGCTCTCACACTAGAGCAATGATCCATTAGCTATAAAAGAGCACGTGTTTCAAGGCTAGATTTCAATCTTGGAACAACTTCCTGGCTCAAGACAGTCTTCTTTCTGACGATAATATTGATAGTAACCTCACTACTGGTTGTAAACAGGTCCTGAAGAAGAAAAAAGAGCTACTAGGGAAAAAGCTGGGCAACTCCTTTGACAAAGCTACCAAGATTGAAGATATCACCAAGGTCATTCTCCAAAATTTCAAGAGGAGCAAAGGTTCTATTGATGAGATCAAGGACAAACTCAATCTGAGATGGAAAGTTAACTGGTCTTCCTCTCAGTGGAGATATCATTTCAAGTGCTTGTGGGGCTTTCCCAAATGCAACAAGCATTCTCTGTTATAGTGGCTCATCATACATAATGGTTTATGGGTTGGAAAGAGAGCTCAAAAGATTAAATCTAATATAGGAGGTTGTATACATTGTGGCAAGGTGGAAGATTTACCCCATCTTTTCATGGATTGTGTTATTTCCAAGAAGTTTTGGAAAGTTTTCAATAATGTCATTACCCTCAGGAAGAGGGGGCCTCTTATTGCCTCTAAAGTTTTGCTTGGATGCTGCTTGGACTTGGACCTAGTTCTATGGAATATTTGGAGGGATGCATCTTATGGCAAATATGGAGGTGGAGGAACCTTGCTGTTTTTAACTCCCATTGAAACCTAAACTTTGTTCTCCTCAATCTTCGTAAAGAAATGTATTTCTCAGGCCTAGATGGCAATTATGCCATTAAAGAATATCCCACTAGATATTTTTCCAAGCATGAGATTCTATCCTCTGTCCCTAGTTCAAGATGGAAATCACTATTATTAGATTTATACTCCCCAAGGAGATATCTCATGGTTTGTAATCTATAGTCTTTTTCCTAGTTTGGTGGGGTGCATATCTTGCCCCTTGTACCATGTATACTTTCCTGCATTAATTTAACGTTTCCTTGTTCTCTCGAAAAAAAGTCTTCTATTGTGAAAAGAAGGGCCATGCCATCAAAGACTATATAAAGAAGTAAGCTGATGAATGAAATGGGATTGTAAAATCATCTTGGAAGAACAAAGAGTCTGCAAACAACACAGAGCTGGAACTATGGATAGCTATTGAAGAGGTATGCTCATCTACTCAAGCTCGTGTTGATGAGCCATGGATTTTAGATCGTGCTTCTTGCCTCATGACCAACAAAAAGGACTGGTATAGTTCCCTAGTGCCTCTATGGGAATCCATCAATGTAGTGATGGGAAATGACTCCAAGTGTCCAGCTAAAGGAACTAGAACCATCTCTTTTATCACTTCTCCAGGTGTTGAGAAAAACTTATTTGATGTTCTCTATGTACCTACACTTAAAAGAAATTTGTTGTCAGTTTTTGCAATAACACATCATAGCCTCGAAGTTCACTTCAATAAGAGTGGTGCAAAAATCATGGATTCATCAGGTAATGTAGTAGGAAAAGGCATAAGACATGATAACTTGTATGAGTTAAGTGCCTTTACTGCTATAGAAGATAAAGATGTAAGCAAATTATGGCACCAATGATTTGGGCATCTCAGATTCATAGTTTTGAAGGAGATGCAAAGAACAGTGATGGTTTCTCATTTGCCTGCATTTTCAAAATTATAGGAACCTTGTGAAGCTTGCATGATGGACAAGCAACAACAAAAGGCATTTCCAGGAGAGACCAGCAATCGATCTGAAGCTCCTCTAGAGTTGGCACATGCTGATGTCTGCAGTAAAATGTCTACACGTGCTTTAGGAGGATCTTTCTACTTTTTGTTGTTAGTCAACAATTATAGTAGAAAGATGTGGGTTTATTTCATTTGAGAGAAGGCTGATGCTTTTGAAAAATTTTAAATGTGGCATAAGCATGTGGAAAATGAATCAGGTAGAAAATTAAAAAAAATCATGACAGATAGAGGAGGTGAATTCTTGTCAACAGAATTCAATAACTATTGTAAGGAGCATAGTGTGAAAAGGCAACTTACCACAGCGCATACACAAGTCAACAAAATGTTGTTGTTGAGCATAGGAACAGGGCGGTAGTTGAAATGCATCATTGTATGTTAAAGGTTCAAGACATGCCAGATTCATTCTGGCCAGAAGCAATCAATACAACAGTCTACATCCTCAATTAAAGCTACACAAAAGCACTAAAGGGAATGATTCCTCAAGAAGCATATTTTGGTAAAACGCCTTTAGTTTTGCATTTTAGAGTTTTTGGTTGTTTCTGTTATGCACATATTCTTGATTCAACAAGATCAAAGTTGGATTCAAAAAGCAAAAAGTGTGTCTTCCTAGGATATAGTGAAGAGTCTAAAGCATATAGGTTGTGGGATCCTAAGGCAAGGAAGATTTTTTTCAAGTCGAGATGTGGTGTTTGATGAGCAATCACACTTAGTAGAAGATAGAGGTAAATCTACTATCTCATCAAATGGAGAAATATCTCACCTTGTGCCTATCAAAAGACATGTTAAAGTTGAGGAGGAGGAAACATCTGATGGTGAAATTTCCTCAGTAAAAAGACAACTACTTGTAGCTACACAATGTAAGCCGCTATCGAAGTGGGCACAACAACTCTTTGATGATCACAATCCACACATAGATGTACCAGAATTATCCTCGGATGGATTACATAGATCAAAGAGAATAGAGGAGCAAAGAAGAGCTTCAAAACACATTGTTAACATGGCTCTAATGGTAGATATCATGGGCTTGATAAAGGAACCTACCACCATTGAAGAAGCCCTTGATGATCCAAGTTGGAGAGCGACGATGCAGTGTGAATATGATAGTATACTAAAAATTGATACATGGGATCTAGTCGACTTGCTGCAAAGAAGAAGGTAAAAGGTACTAAATGGATTTGAAAAGCTAAGTATATAGTAGATGGCACATTAGAAAAGTATAAGACAAGATTAGTTGCACATGAACATTGAGTCACAACAAAGGAGAACAAAAACATGTTCTCTTTTTATTTGGACCTAAACATCATGAAATCATGCAAAAAATGGTCCATTTCACAACCTTTAGTAAAAACCACTTGTCTCATACTCATAAACAATAGAAAGAAGTTTGATTTTATAACCTTAGAAGTTTGAACTAGATAGAGTAATTTGCTTGGGGTCAAGAAAAGCAACTTTACGATCAAGTACCCCACATCATAACCTTAGACTCTAGAAAAACAAAATTCAAGAAAAATAATAATAAGTGAAACCTCTTCATTTACTTTTTAAATCTCTAGAAGCACAGATGATAAGAGTCTAAATGCTATTCAAAATTTGCATTAAATGAGATGGAACAAATCGTTAATGTTTTTCATAGGGCAATTCAGATAATAATCATGTCATTGTCTAGTAGAGACATTGAGAGTAGGCTTTCTACATACACATTGAATACCACAAAGCATTTTCTAACTAACATTTCAAAAAGGCGACCTTAAACAACCATAAATGTTAAACAATATCCACACATTGATCAGACAAGAAAGCTCAACATACATAAAGATAAGCACAATTTGCTACAAACACTTAGAATTGTATTTCTATTAAATTGCTTTTTCAAGACAAGATATTGTTTACAAAAATAAAAAGCTTCTACAATAGAAGCTGATCATATGTTTCCTCAGCTTCATGCATAATATCATCATCTTGAGCTTTGAAAGCCGTAGCCTATTTTTCTTGCTCCAAGATTGGCTCTTCAAGGTCAGCCATATCTCCAGGTTCATCTGCAAGTTGTGGAACAAGCTCCCTTGAAGCAACGTGGAATTTGTATATGCTATGTGCTTCCTTCCTACCTCTTGGTCCTCATATGGGCATTCATTCAACCCATTTATCCTCATTCTTATGAAGCTCACTTGAGCTTCATCTTTCTCTATAGCTATGGAATGCTTGAACATCTTTAATGAACAAGCGAGAGTCGTTTCTGAAAAGGAACCAAAACAATTAGAGGCACAACAAGAAACATGGTAAATGAGATCCATTGGAACTACAATTACCTTTGCCAGAGAAAAGGTCGAGGACCTAGTCATCATCATTGGAAAACAACTGAATTTGCTACATAATCAGTTTTTGTGGCTTCTGATATGGATTAACCAATGTCTTGTTCCCAACCACATGATGAAGTTTCTTTGTAAATGTAGGGAACATGAGTACATTGGAGATTCCGTTCTCATTGCAATGTTCCTTGATTCTTCATTTGCTTACTTCATCATAATACCCGATTGTAATGCATTCAGTTGAATGCACAAACCTATGCAAAGGAGTATGATTCACATTTGTCTTTACCCTACCAAAGAAAACCATAAGTAAAATGGAGTTCATCATGCATAAATCAAAGACCAAAATGAAGATAGATTACCATGTAAGACACTCCACAACATGACATCTTGTCTTCAAAGCAGTTGATACAGAAAAGGATTGGTCCCTGTTATGGAAAATCACTATCCTCCATAAAGGTGACATAGTCAAGTCTACAAAATCTGTAACCATCTTGTGAACCTGTGGGTGCTTGAATGGCTCATCATCATTAACAAAGCCCATCATTCTAATTCCATAGGGTAAATTTTCTATTACAAGGGAGTAATGTACAACAATGCACATATTATTTACATCATTGCAATATACATTGTAATATACAGTTCTAAGGGGGTCTAGAAGGTTGCAAAAACACCTCAAATCTGATTCGTCATCAAAATAAATTTCCTTAGCTTTCAACCTAGACTTCTCCTGCCTTGCCCTTTGAATGTGAGCCAAGAATGGAGGTGGACAATCATCATTTAGATCAACAGACGCAATGTCTAGCATCGATTCTCTACTGAAAGTCATTGCTTGGCATCTACTTCATGTTCACAAGTTGATGCCAGGCATCAGATCTCTACTGAAAATTGATGCCTGACATCGACTTCTTGCTAGAGGTCCATGCCAAGCATTGAATTTCAAGACAGAGTCGATGCTAGGCATTGACATTCAATAGAGAACTTGATGCCATGCATCGATATTCAATAGAGAATTGATGCCAAGCATCGACTTCTTGCCAAAAGTCAATGCCACGCATTGACATTCAGCAAAGAATCGATGCCAAGCATTGACTTCTTGCCAAAAGCCAATGACAAGCATCGTCTATCCCAACACAGAGTGGAATACAGTTTGCAGCACCTACCCAGTCATAGAACAGTATAAAGTATTCTAGCAATGCTTTATATGATGAGGTGGTTGGATACTCTGCTTGGATTTCACTCCAAGAGAAGCATCCCAACCTCTTCATCATGACCTCCTGAATTTTCATATATACTTTACGACTGTATTTCCATTTGGATAAAAGCCAATGAGTTCAATAATGAGAAACACATACCAAAGAAGCTTTTCGAAACTCCTACTTACTTATTGAGCTCAGTGACCATCTCTTCAAGACTTAAATCCTTAGGAATTACTCTTGATAAAGTTCATATTATCAAAGTATCCTTCATCCCTTGTAGGGCTCTCCATGGTGTCAGCTTCATATCCTCAACATCCTCTTCAATGCAAAGGTCAAGTTTCTTTCCTTTTCCCTTTACATCCACCTAAAGATCTGGCCTTGCTTTCCTCTGTTTTTGGCCCTTAATCTCCTTATTTTCCCACATTATAAAAAGAGAAAGGCATTTGGGTCGAATTAAAGCTTCATCATGATCTAGTGGAGGTCAATGATGAGCATGGCTTTTTTTGGTTGAACCTCTAGTTTGGTGAGGACCTACAAAAAGCCAGGCTTCATAGAGGATACATAATGCAAAATATCATCGATAGACTATGAAATCCCTCCCTCTCTCAATGCTTGGACATAGTTTTTCTGATAATCACCTAGTGGTTCTTACTTCTTAGCCTTGCATAAAGCATAGAAAAGATCTCTATCCATGCCAAACTTTATAGGTCCTCCCTCCCTTTGATTTAGCATGAAAAAAATTGCCTTTTCTTGGGAGCATGCCTTTAGCTCTAACGCCTCACTAGATAGGTGTTGGATGATGGTTGTCAATCAAAATTAGTCTACTTTTCCTAAGACCCAAAAGGAAATCCAAAACAGTTTTACAAAGAATTTTGATAACCCTCTCATCCCCCTCATGTGGGGCCTACTTGGATTTGATCTTGCTGCTCTCTAGGAAGAACATTGTGTGATGTCTAAATGTCTTATAATTGAAAATTCTTTTGCCTAAAAGGAAAAGAGATTTTTCAATCGATAATTTTTTAGGGCGGCATCCAGACTTGGCTACACACCTCGCTTTCCATATGTTCCATAGAGTCTCTCCTCTTATAGCATTCCATAGTGATAAGGAGCATCCGATTGCTTCACCCAACAAAGATTTCTTCTGGTTGATTTGTTCCTATAACAACATGATTCTCTCAAGGGCCTATCAGATCGATATTGATTTGGGGCAGGAATAGAATAGGTTTCCCAAGTCCTCCATGCCATGAAGGCATCATTTGCACCAGAAGGGGACACCACAAATTTTATTAGCTTTTACAGTGGTCCAAATTCCATGGTGTAGGATTTTTCACATAAGCACATACTTTTTTAACTCAATGAGGGGGTGCCAAAGGGATTGGAACTTAAAGTCGCACCTCTAGCTTATCCAATCCAAACACCACTTCCTGTTGAGTGTGATGTGAAATTCCACATCCTTCTTCAATCTCAGAATTTTTTCAAGACTATTGCCATTGAGCCATCTCAAACCCTCAAGGTGAGAAGAGTCCTGACCTATGAGCAGGCAAGTCCTCAAGCTTTCCCAAACATTGAATCTACTTTGCAATAGACATCGTTCTTCATAGTCCACTCATTTGGTTAGATTAATGTCCTTGAATCTAATCCACTGACAAGTTTCTTGGTTCTAGAGGTGTTTCCACAAATGGAAGTCTTTGTTCCAAAGCTTCCTAGCCTTTTGGAGGTTCCAAGACTCCACATTTATGATGCCCTTGTTAGGGAACTAGATCGAATCATTCTGTCTAATATGGGCCGCCCATTTCTAGTCTTCATTGATTTTGATAAATTGTTTAACCTTGTTCCAAATCTTCCATAGAGAAAAAACCAAGCTTCAGCCTTTGGGAGTCACTAAAAATTGGGAGAACAAAATGGTGAGAAGGTCAAGATCCTTCCACCTCGAGAGACCCACAAGCTTAAGAGCACTCTTGTTTCTAAAAATCAACTTGGCCCAAGAGGCATCACTATTGCTCCATGCTTTAATTAACCATTTTGTTGCCAACTTATTGGCCATTCCTTCAATGTCAAGGATGCCCAAACCACCTTGTTCCTTACGGGTAATGCAAGTAGTCCATTAAATTTTGGGGATACCCCTTCTATTAGGGTTAGCCATCCAAAGGAAGTTCCTGCAAATTCTCTCCAGTTTGAAGATCTCTTGGTCTTTTGGTCTCCAATAAGAGAGAGAGAGAGAGTAAAGCATTGAGGAGAGAAGGAATGTGTTAATCACCATAGCACATCCAGTGAGATTATTCTACATACCTTTCCATTGCATTAGCTTGCTTTCAAGCTTTGAGAGAGCCTAGTTCCATCCCTGCCCCATCAAAACGTCGAACGCCATCGGAATACCTAAGAAGTGGAAGATTTGACCATTAGGGATCAAATAACAACCTTGGTCAATAAGCAATTGGGAGGATCCCCAATAACTACCCTAAAAGCGATTTTGGAATGATTTATTTTGGATCATGAAGCCTCACAAAAATTATTCAAACAACTCAAAAATGTGTCAATGCTTAACATGTCATCATGCACAAAGACATTAGTATCATCAACAAAAAGTCTCATGATCATCTGATTTTGATTGAGAGGTAGATTGAGGCCTTGGATACAACCTAAGTGAGCTTGATGGTTAACAAGGCAGCTCACACCATCGGTCGCGATAGCAAAGAGAAGAGGGGCCAATGGGCACCCTTGTCTGATAGAAGGTTTTAATGTAATCGCTTGAGAGAGTTGAACATTGATGTTTATCTGAGTAGTTGCATTTCCAAATAGAGTAGAGATCCTCTTAATGAATTTTTTGCCATAGCCCATGTCTTTCAATGATTGGAGAATGAAGTCCCAATTGAGTCTATCATAAGCTTTGTCAAAGTCAATCTTAAGGAAGAGGACATCTTGCACTGATTCCTTAGCAAAAACCAAACCTTCCCAAACATCAATGATAGCCTCGAGGATGGACCTCCCCTTAATGAAACCTTTTTTATCCTCACTGATTTGGTCTCGAAGGTGACAGGTAATACAATTTGTAATCACCTTTTCCAAGATCTTGTAACCGATTTGCAGCATCGTAATTGACTATCAATTTTCAATTCTATTTTTGCTTCCTTTTTTGTAAATGAGCTTGATGACCGGTTAGCAGCATTGTAATTGGCTGCCAATTTTTCATCCTTGAGCTTATTATTAATGTGTGGAAAGGCATTGATTATGCAAAGGAATCATCTCATAATGTCATATTCCTCAAGATAAATTTTGATAAAGCATATGATATGCTAGAGTGGGATTTTATTCTTCAATATCTTAAAGATATTGGGTGTGGAGATAGATTTATAAAAATTATTTCATTGCTTCTAGGTAATGCCACTACTCAGATAAACATCAATGGCCACCTCTCTCAGGCTATCCACCTTAAGTGCTTCTTTAGACAAAGTTTCCCTCTAGATCCACTGCTCTTTGCTATTGTCATTGATGGCCTTAGTTGTCTAGTTAACCATCATGTCCATAGAAGTCTTATTCATGGTCTCTCTTTTCCTCATAGCCCATACATGATGATAATGAGACTCTTTATTAATGATATAAACATGTTTTTACATGATTATGGCAGTATTGCTACCTTTCAAAAATGTCTAGATACCTTTTGTGAAGCCTCTGAGTTAAAAAAAAAAACACATGATGAAAAATTTTCAAGTATTTTTTAGGTCCCCTCCATAGTTTCTTCTTGATCAGGGCTATGGAGCTTCATGGTAGTCACACCTTGAAGTTTCTGGCAATCCTGATAGATTTTGATGTCTCTATGAGAAAGTGGTGGGATTGGGTGCTCACAAAGTTGGACAACAAGCTTAGTTATTGGAAGGAAATGTAGTTGAATGTTGTGGGGTGTGTGATGGTGATCAAAACTTTCTTTATCTTCTTCATTATTTATTTTATGCCCTAGTGGAGACCATAAACAAGGAAATTATGAATTTGGAAAGAATTTGTATGAATTTTTCATGGTCGAGGGGTTCCAATAGAAGGTGAGTTCCAAAAATCTAATGGGAATTTTTCAATGCATCATGGGCCAAGTTGATCTTTAGAAAGAGTTATTCTCTCATGCTCGTGGGTCTTTTGAGTTGGAAGGTTTTGATTTACTCACAATAATTTTCTCTTGTTATTCAATTACTACCAAAGGGTTAGACCTTATTTGATCCCTATGGAAGGGATGGAACAAGATGAAAGTGTTGATATATTTAGATAGTGATGTGTGTGAACATTGGGACTGTCGAGGCACTTTTTTCCCTCTTTAGGAGATTTTTCTCCCCCGGCTTGTAAATATGCCTATTGCCCTAATGGACTACTCATCTTTGAACATTCTGATGGTAATACATTCAGTATTGTGTGTTGTGCTCCAAGCTTCTTCTTCTTCCTTGTGTTGTTTGTGTGCTTCTATAGACATCTAACTCCAACAATTGGTATCAGAGCACGTTGCTGCTTTCTGGCTGAACGTGGGATAAAACATCAATGTATAGTGTCGTATACACCTTAATAGAATGGATTTGTTCAATAGAAGAACAAGTCACTCATGGAGATGGAGAGGTGTATGGTCAAGAGTCAGGCTTTACCACATAGTTTTTGGCTTGAGACTATTATGTGTGTAGCATATGTACTTAACAAGTGTCTCACTAAAGCGCTATAGTCTATCACTCCATATGAGGCTTGGCATGGTTGCAAGCCATCGGTTGCTCATTTGCGTGTTTTTGGTTGTCTGGCATATGCATTAGTGCCTGAACAACATCATAGAAAATTGGATGATAAAGTAGTAAAATGTATTTTTGTTGGGTACAGTTCTGAAAGTAAAGGCTATCGTCTATATCATCCCCCAACTAAACGCATTCTGGTTAGCTATGATGTTGTTTTTGTGGAAGATGTTATTCAGCCATTGCTTTCATGTACTAAGGAGAAATTTGTTAGCTCCAAAGACATGTATGATACTTTGCTGCCTCTTTTTACAGGTGGATAGTCTAGTGTCAGTCCTAATGAGGCAACTTCTTAACCTTTGCAGGTTTCATGTGATGATGCAGATCATTCCATTTCTGATGTAGATTTACATGATGCACTTGTTGATGAGAGAGCTTATATTGAGCAGGCAAAAACTATGCCAAAATTGTTGGTGCAGACTTTGCGTGACATCAAATTAGATGCACCTCTATCATATCATACTCATTCAAGCTCTCATAATGCTCTTTTGCATCAGATTGCTATGCTATCGCTGCCTCTAGTCTCCGTGATGAGAATGAACCTGTTTTGTTTGATGAAGCATAAAATTCTAAACATTGGATGGATGCAATGCAATCTGAATATGATGCTATCATGAAAAATGGTACTTGGTCTTTATGTGGCTTGCCTCCTAGCAAGAAGGCCATTGGCACTAAGTGGGTATACAAGTTGAAGCGTAAACCTGATGGAACAGTTCATAGGTATAAGGGTAGGCTTGTTGCAAAGGGTTATGCATAGGAAAGAGGCATTGATTTTGATGAGACCTTTGCACCTACATGTCGTATGACTACTGTTCGGAACATTTGTGCACTTGCAGCTCATCATGGTTGGAATGTACATCAGTTGGACATTAAAACAACATTTCTGAATGGTGACTTGCATGAAGAAGTGTATGTTTTTTAGCCCAATGGCTTTGTGCAGAAAGGGCATGAAAACCAGGTGTGCAGGTTAAAGAAGGCATTATATGGTTTAAAGCAAGCACTACGTGCTTGGTATGAAAATATACATGCCTATCTCATTGCACATGGTTTTGAGAACAGTCCAACTTAAAGCACCTTATATGTTAAGCATGCTAATGATGTGCTTTTGATCATTGTGGTGTATGTTGATGACATGTTGTTCACTTGTCCTCATGACATGCATATTGCTGATTTGCATGCCTCATTTGAGATGTTTGATTTGGGGCACTTCCATCACTATTTGGGCATTCATTTTATGCAAGTTGATGGTGGAATGGCTTTGTGTCAAACAAAATATATCGACACATTATTGTAATGTTTTGGCCTTGAAGACTATAAGCCTATTGCCACTCCTATGGAGATAGGTTTACGATTGAGGATTCATGATGTTGGAGATGCATTTGATGTGGTTCTCTATCAGTAGGTTGTTGGATGCGTGATTTACTTCTGCATTACTCGACCATATATTCAATTTGTTGTCTCAGAAATGAGTAGTTTTATGCATTGCCAAAGTGTCAAGCATTGGCAGGTGGTTAAGAGCATCTTTGGATACTTGAGTGGTACTCGGCTACTTGGTTTATTTTGTCCCAAGGGGGGATCACTATTGCTAGATTTGCATGCTTTTTCAGACAGTGGTTGGGCTAGTTGCTATGACACTCGTGTGTCCACTAGTGGTTTTTGCTTCATGCTTGATAGTTCATGCATATCTTGGCTGAGCAAGAAGTAGCCTATTATGGCCACTTCCAGTTATGACGCTGAGTATTGGGCAGCTTTCATAACGATTGTTGAGTGTGTGTGGCTCAGGCGCCTTATGGCTGATTTGGGTGTTGGTCAATCTTCTGCCACCACCATCTTCACTAACACTCAGAGCGCATTGGTAGTTGCGAGGAACCCTATGTTCCATGCTCACACTAAGCACATTAAGGTGCATTATCATTATGTCAGGGAGAGGTTTTCTGTTGGGGAGATCAGCTTGGCATATGTGCCCACAGATATGAACATTGCAGACCTTTTTACGAAGGCTCTACCTAGGGAGAAGTTTGAAGCTTTCTGCAAAGCTTTGGGCTTACTTCCTTTTTTGGATTGATTCCACATAGCTTGACACTTCCTTATACATGAGTGCCAGCTCCTTGTTCACCACATCACACCCAGGGGGGATTTGTTGATATATTTAGACAGTGATGTGTGTGAACACTCTAGGACCACCAGGGCACTTTTTTCCCTCTTTAGGAGGTTCCCCCCCCCCCCCCCCCCCCCCCCGGCTTGTAAATATGCCTATTGCCCTAATGGGTTAATCATCTTTGTACATTCTAGTGGTAATACATTTAGTATTGTGTGTTGTGCTCCAAGATTCTTCTTCTTCCTTGTGCTGTTTGCGTGCTTCCGTAGACATCTAACTCCAATAGAAAGCTTACTATAGGGTCAACAATGATAGGAAATGGGAACGTTGGCATCACATATAACAACTCTATTTGGTTCTCAATCAATACCACGAAGGAACTTGATTCTAGGAACCTAGAAAGAGCAAAGAAATTATGGAACAAAGGATTTTACAAGTGGAAGATCCTGTCAAACCAAGGCAAAAGATAGCGCATTAGATTTTTGGACATCAGTCTAACTCAGAGGGTTGAAATTTAAGATTGGTGTCTCTTGAGAAACATGATCACTACTTGGGATGCCTTGAAGACCCACCACGTTCTCGGCTAGGATGCCTCGTGGTTGGAAGGGATGAGATGGTCCAATGGTAAAAGAATAGAAAATATTATTAATATTACATGTCTCTAGTGGTGCAAAAACTAGCTTGCATTCCTTAAAGTCAAAACATTGAAGTAGTTTTTTCAAACTACTTTGCTTGATGCATAACAATTCCACCCTCAATGGATACAAATTTGATACCAAGATAGTATCTCAAAAGACCAAGAAGGTTACATCAAAATTATGTTGCAAATCAAGCCTTATATTTATGTCCAATGTATCTTGTTCGTGGCTAGATTCATCATTACAAGTTGAATCGTCAAGCCCCAATTCCTTGTATCTGGCGGCTTGTGATGGGTTGTGGTCTTTTTGACTATTTTTCTACAAGCATCTGGATTGCCTGTATTGGTGTCCTTGTACAGTAAGATTTACTTGGCCTTGCATGTAAGTATGTGTTTCTTCTAGAGTGGTTGATAGATCCCTTTGTGTTATTGGAGGTTGAGTTAACGAGACCCATGGTAGTAGATGTGTTCGTTTAGATTGGGGGGTCTCCTGCACTTCTTCTTCTCTAGCCCACTTGGCTCCACGCATCGTAATTCTTGAACTTGTTCCAACTTCTTCTCTTGATATGGATGCTTTCTTCTTCTTTGGAATTGTTGCAGACTTCACGTATCTTGCCATTTCAAGAGAGGTTAGCATCAATCGTAAGCATTCCTTCATTTCTAGTGCTTCGTAGATCAATAGGATCAAGGCAGAGCTTCCATTTTAAAACTTCTTATGGTAGCATTTCTTCTTAGCTTCAAATAAACGTTCCTGTATGTATGGCGTAAAGTTGACTTTATTTCTGATTTGCCGCATAGTATGAGATAGCAATTGAACTACAATCTTTTGAGGCGTTGTATATCTGTTCATGCTTGGGAAACAGAAATGTTGATGCACCACACAAACGGACTCTTCAATATCCGTCCTGTTGATTTCCATAAAGGTCTTCTTTTTAGCATTGTGACATTCATTTTTGAAATTTGTTAGGCAGTCTTGATTCCATCCAAAATCTTTGTTGATGAGCTCATGCATAAATCGAACATGTTTCCATTCTCCAGTTTTGTTAAGAACTGTAGCTTCTAGTACTAAGGGCATATCCATTGATGCCTGCTGCGTGTTCATCACCTGGGTACATCGTTGAAAATCTGGTAGATAAATTGGAAGTCGTAAAAATGCATCAATTCCTACCCTTGTCCATACATCCATAATGCTTGGTAATCCATGTTGTAGAGTTTGGAAATCCTGTGACATCAATGGAAATTGATGGTCTCTATCCATAATCTTGGTTGTGGCCAAAAAGATAAGATCTTCCATCGGTTGGTCTTCACAGAACCAATAACCCCTTGCTTTCGTAATTGATTCCAAAGGAAGAACTAGGACCTCTTCCTCATGCGTAGCTTCCGAATCAGATGATGCCATCTGCACTTAAAGCACACCACAATCAGTGTAAAAGTGGTTGCACTACTTATCTTCCACTTAGTCACCATGAATCGAATAGTTGTCTGAGTGACTTGTGTCGTCTTTCCCTCGTGGGTGTAAGAAAGGTAGTACCTAGGATTTTTTCCATATATGTTTTTTCTTATTTTTGCTAAAAGAAAACAAAAAGATTAGTGAATAGCCGAAGCTTTATTTTATTTTATTTTTTTTCCTTGAAGTTATTGTACAAGTGCTCTCCTATTCCTTGGGAGGGAAAGAAGAATTATGTTCCGAATGCATGAGTACGTAATCTTTGATTTGTTCCTCAAAGGCTCGCTTCCTTGCCAAACTAGCTCCTTCTGGGTACTCTTGTATTTTCAAGAATTTCACTAGAGGCATACTCCACCTAGGTGCTACTGTAGATTAACACAGAGTTGAGTTCTCTTTAGGCATTCTTTCTTGACAAGTGGGGCATGTAGAGACATAAACATGTGTAGCTTTCTGCATATCTGGCCAATACACTCCTAATCTCTTAAGCTCTTGCCAGGTTCCATTGTGACTCTTGGTGATATAAGCTTCCAGCTATGATATGGAGATTTTTAGTTTTCCATAACTCCTGGCTCTTGTTTAAATTGATCCTATGTTGAGGTACATGCATGATTATGAGAATCAATTTTTCAGCCCATTGTGGACATACTTCTACGTTGAAGAGATAAGTATTCGACAAATCATCTGACACTCCTATAGGAGGTTCTCCATGTATCATTCTTGATAAGTGATCAGCATGGATGTGTGTATTTCCATTTTTGACTACTACTTCAAAATCAAATTCCATTAATAATAGAAACCATCGTACTAGTCATTTGGTATTACGAGTTTTATTCACTAGATACAATAGAGCTTGATGATCAATGAAGAATTTGAATTTGTTTGCCAATAAGTAGTGTCTAAATTTCTTCACTACGTATACCATTCCTAAGCCTTCTCGTTCCATAATGGTATAATTATGCTCCACTTGGTGTGGAAGCTAGAAATGCTTCACATGTACAAGGGCAAAAGAAACAAAAGATGAAGAGGAAGAGGATTGGAGAGTAGCATGGACTCCCAATTATAGCTTGAGGGGGAGTGTTGAAAAATATGGAACATGTGCAAGCTCCAATTGTGAGGCTTGGCACATACTCACCTCTCATTATTTACCTCTTCATCATTTATGTATTTCATGTAAGCCCAAAATGAAGCTAGACCCTAAAAATATAAAGGGCACACTCATAACCTTAGAGTAGAGTGTTGAATTAAAAAGGGAAAAGTTACTTATGGCTTGGATAAAGGCCAAAATATGTTTAGAGAGATGGAATACTACACAAATTCGTGATCTTATCCATATGGCATGATGTGGAGCACCAAAAGCCACTTAAGGAAATGGAAATGCAAAGGACATGAAGTGAAAGGTCAAGAGGTGAGAGAAGATGCAAAGGCATGTGAAAAATCCCATGCCCATACCTCTATATATAGAGGTCATTTGAATGTGGAAATTTGTGGAGATGACAAGGAGATGGTGTAGAAGCATAGGCTGATCATTCTCTCACCAATGGATAGCAGAAGGTACCTCATTTGGATGCTACAAGGCATAAAGGTATTCCAGCCACATACCAATTCTATACACAGCCACCTTGTGAAGGCCATATCTCTCTATGTAATTATCCATTTAATGCATATAATATCTTATTGGAAATCTTATTCTCATTCTCTTTGTATCGCAAATGTCTTTGTTAACTCATTCTCCAGTAGTGACTGGGAACATTTCTTGTGAACCTCAGTTTTCTGCATAACCTAAGATGACAGGTAGTCTATCTTTGAACAGTTAGTTGCCTGGTCAAATGAACTCCAAATGGAGTGTTCTTTAGCTTGTTAAAAAGATAAAAGAGTCTACTATGTGCGATGATTTTTATATTTCACAAAATATCTATGACATTGTATGTAGTGGTTACATCATAATCAATAATTTTTCTAGAATTAATAATTTAGAATCTTCTTAAATTAGAGGAGGATCTTCAAGAATGAGAGTGATTGGTGGATTTCATTGCAAATGTCTTTAAAAGAATATGTATGTTACAATTAGATGTTGTATATAATCTAAGAGAGTTTTCATTAATCTTCTCAAAATACTATTCTACTCTTTTCCTATTAGCATTATGTGTGTGATGTTCTTGACTCATGTTAATGCAAGAATCAACCTCATGTGTTAGAAAGAGACTTGAATGATGTGTGTGACTCTCCTCCCATCCATATATACCCTCTTGTACTCTAAAAATGGCAATGATATACTCTAAGAATAGCAATGATCTGGAATAGTGTAGTGTGAACATGTGGCCATTATGCAACACTTATTCCCATAACTACCAAAGTAGTTCCCATTACTACCAAAGTAGTTCCCATTACTACCAAAGTACCTTAGGGTATCCCCCAAGCTTGGGACCTTGGCTATCTGGCCCTTGTCCCTCACACACATGGATTGATCCCTGTGGATCAAATAGACTGATCCCTGTGGATCACATGCACTGATCCCTGTGGATCAATGTCTGACACTCTCTCCCCCTTCTAAAGATCATTGTCCTTAATGATCAATCTGACATCCCTATCTAAAACTATGGATGTTAACAACCCATGCAACCTCAAGACATGCTAGATAAACAACTCCGCTACATGTGATTAAATGGACTGACCCCTGTGGATCAATGATCCCTATGGATCACATGCACTGATCCCTGTGGATCAATGTCTAACACTCTGATCCTTGTGTGGAGTTTCTATCGTCTCTTGCATGGGTATGGATTGATCCCTATGGACCAAAGTCATGATCCCTATGGATCATCAATCTATCTACCACAACTAGGATAGTATCCCACTTCATTTGGGCCCGCGGTACCCGACTATGAAGTCCATAGTTATCCTTTCCGCTTTGTTGACGTGACACATAAGACCTGTTAAACATAAGTGTGGACATCTCTGACTATCTAGGCCACTAAAATGTTTTTCTAACAAGCTATATTGTCTTTTCAACACCTGGATGTCCTATTCAAGAAACATCATGGTTATCATGCATGAATTTTCTTCTCAAATCCCAGGAATCTGCTACGCAAACCTTTCCTTTCTGTCTAACTATTCCATTCTCTTGTGAGAAATTGGAATACGGAATGGACTTGTTCGCTTTGTTAAGGGAAGAAACAACTGAAACTGTCCATCTCCTATAATAGAGTTATTACTGATGGCTTGAATGTGGATCTTCCACTTGTGCTTCCTTTATTTCTTGAAGCAATGAGCTTTCTAGAACGGTAAAGCTCATTTGATATATTATCTGTGATAATGCATCATCAACTATATTCTCTTTGCTCTTATATACAAGATTTCCATGTGAAACTCATGTATGAGCTCAACCCAACAAGCCTGATTGCCTCGAAGATATGGCTGACTACGAAAAATACTCAAGTGTATGGCGGTCAAAACTATGGTGCTGCTCTTGCTTCCATGCAAAGAAACCTTGCCTTGAAGCAAGTTCTTCATAAGCACTACTACTGACGAATAAAAAGAGATAAATTTTCGATCAAAATTGGAACATCCTAGAAATGATTATAACTGCCCCCCATCTTGAGAAATAGGTCAAAATAACATAACTAAAATCTTTTTGGGATCCATCTGCATCCCATCAATAAATACTCTATCCTCGGAAGAAACAATTGAGTCTTCTTTGGATTAACTGAGTCTTATCATGATCTCTTACTCTAATCTGATGGTAGCCACTTATGAAATCTATTTTACTAAATACAACGGCTCCACCTAGAGTGTCTAAAAGATCATTAATCTTGGACATAGGATATTTGTGTCTGATAGCAATCTTATTGAGTGCTCGATAGTCGACGCACATCATATAAGATCCATTTTTTCTTCTTCACTAGGAGAACTGATGCTACAAAGGGTGAATAGCTAGGTCTAAGCATCCCTTTTCTGTAATTCTTTCAAGGACAACTCTTGGAGTTCTACTCTCACTTTTGCTGAAAGTGCTGAAGCATTCCAACTAGAGTCTCCATGACTGCATGAATCCATCATACTACATGATGAATGCATAAAATTTACAATAAATAAATAAATAAATAAACTTACTATCAACTTTAAGCAACTTGGTAAACGTTACCAATCATGTCTCTTGGAGATGTGGTTCTCCACGGATCAGTAGTCACCACCCCCTCATGCTCAAAATTGATCACTGTACTTGGTCACTATTTACGATGCACTATAAATAGAAACATCAAACTTGCTTCGCAACTTGTCTTCCATTTGGAATTCACTTTCTTACTTATAGACCTTGCATTGTTGTATCATCACTCCCTATTGGAGATAACCTTGCCTTGTCTAATAAATGCAAACCATGCCTTGCTATATAACCTTGTGTCACTTCCTGCTAGGGACTTAGACTATAGCCTTGCCTGGTTTACTCTTTGCAAACCTTGCCTTTCTATATGTCTTGGCCACTCTTGAGTATCTCACCCACACACTTGCCTTGTTTTCTCTCTTCAAACCTTGCCTTTATGTGTATCTTGGCCACTCTAGAGTTCTTGGCCTATAGACTTGCCTTGCTTGCTTAATGAAAATGAGTCCATCTAGGATCTCTATTCATGATTCTTAGAATTAAGCTGCTATAGAATCAAGATATGATTCTTTTACAGAACTAGGAACTCTAAAGTCTATGTCTCAAACTCCAAATCTAAGAAGTTCTTACACGACTTTTCTTTTACTATTTCTAACTATGGCATTAGAATCAAACTTTTTTTGCCCTTTTAATTCCACAAATCTGAAGTCTATACTTCTTGTGAAATAAACTTCTTTATCCTATACACATAGAAATGTGCACTAGAACTCATAGCTATGGAATTATAGGAACTACTTATGAACTAGATACTTAATTTATAAGCATCCTAAACTTGTAGGCATTCTTAGAGTGCTCTTCTAAGGTGTTAAACTATCTTGAGACCTCTTATCTCTAAGTTTCTAGCTCATGAGACCATGGTAAAACTTACCCTGTCTCAATTTATCCTTTCTATAAAAGGACTTTTAGGTGAAAATTCTTATCTCTTTCCAAATGGATTGCTTTAAATATTTTCCTTTTAAAGCCTAACTTTATTCCTTTGGATCATAATGTTAATTGCATTCTTTCTTGATCATAGAATCTTTGAGGATTAACTATCCTCTATTCTAGGTTCTAACTAGACATCCTAGAATTGTAACTTGTAAACTACTAACTTCTTCATTCTAATGATCTTGGCAACATTTGCCCTTGTCTCAAGACCTCCCTTGGTCTTATACCTGAATTAATTTCTCCAATCAATGATATCTTCTAGATATCCACAAGCTTATACTCTTCTTTGACCAGAATGCTACTAATCATTCATATGAGGATTTAATGTGGTTTGCTTTTTTATTTATCAAGTGAATGTTCTTGAGGGCATGGATGTGCTTGTACATAATTAGAGAAACTATATTCTCCATATATTTTCTAGCTAAAAAACCCACCTAGAGGGTTGACTTTAGTTAGTTATAAAATATTAGTTGAAGATAAGAATCCATATACAAAGTCTTGGAGTCCAAGCACTGTGGAAGCACACAAACAAAATGAGGAAGAAGCAGAAGCTTGGATTACAACACAACATAGAACATATTACCAAGTGAATGTACAAAATATAAGTAACCCATTATGTTTATAAGAATATATACAAGCCAAGGGAACAAAAATCTCCTAAAGAGGAAAAAATACCTTGATAGCCCTTAGTGTGTTCACACATATTACCACCAAAATATATCAATAAATACTCCCTAGGAGGGATGTGGTAAACAAGGAGATGGCACTCATGTATAAGGAAGTGCCAAGCTACGTGGAATGAAATCAATCCACAAAAGGAAGTAAGCCCAAGACTTTGCAAAATGCTTCAAACTTCTCCTTAGGTAGAGCCTTTGTGAAAAGGTCTACAACATTATCTTGTGTGGGTAGATAAGCCAAACCGACCTCTCTAGCAAAGAGTCTCTCCCTGACATAATAAAGTGCACCTCAATGTGCTTTATGTGATCATGAAATACATGGTTCCTTGCAACTATCAATGCACTTTGACTTCCAATAAAGATGGTGGTGGCAAAAAATTGACCAACACCCAATTCATCTAAAAGGTGTTTGAGCCACACACACTCAATAGTAGCTATGAAAGTTTCTCTATACACAACCTCAAAACTAGAAGTGGCATCAAGCATACGACAACCTAATGATAGAGAACAACATCAAATGCATCTCCAACATCATGAAGACTCAACTTAGACCTCTTTCCATACAAGTGGCAATAGGTTTGCAATCTTCAAAGACCGAACACTGCAATAATGTTCCAATGTATTTTATTTGACACAATGATATTCCCCCATCAACATGCATAAAGTAAATGCACAAATAATGATGCAAATTCCCCAAATCTCACAATTCAAAAAAGGCATGCAAATCAGCCTTATATACAGCGACATGCTTATTCTCAGGACCAATGAGCAACTATCATCAACATATACAACAATGATCCCAAATGAGCAACTATCATCAACATATACAACAATGATCACAAGTAATTCAAGTTTTCGATTGTAGTCCCTAATCTTCTTTCAGCAGCGCAACTCTCCCCTAAAGGCTTATCCCTTTCTTTGTCCCTCTTTCAATGGTTATTCTTAGCATGACTTCAATCGAAGCCGTTCTCTCCAGTCTTTCATGCACCAAACGAAAGACAGCTCTTGACAATCTTATTTCTTCGATACTCCTCCTGCATGCATGCAGAAAGAAAAATGCCAGCCATCCCCCACGTTGAGATAACATATATTATTTATATATTTATTTTTGCTAGCACACGTTCATACACACAAGAACTCACATATACACATACACAAACATTTCTACAAATGCACACACGCATAAACATGAACATATATTAATACCCACACGCATAAAGCATAATTGCACGCACATAAACCTTTACACACATAATCACATGCACACATAAGCACGTACATATAACAATCTCATATGTGCACATATCTACGCACACATGCACATGCATGCATAACACACATAGGGTTAATATCTTTTATACGCACATAGACACACTCTGAAGCACAAAATGCAACTCATCAAGTACTCCCATATACACATACACAAACATATCTACAAATGCACACATGCATAAACATCACATATATAAATACGCATATGCATAAGCATAATTGCACACACATAAACCGTTACACACACAATCACATGCACATTTAAGCACATAAATATAACAATCTCACATCTATACACATATGCATTCACTTCACATATGCACATGCATGCAAAACACACCTAGTGTTAATATCTTTATACACACATAGACACACATTTAAAGTACATAAAATGCAACTCATGAACATAGAACACGTGTGCATATTTATGCACATATAAGTATTTATTTTTACACACACACACTCACAAAGATGCACATATATGTAGACATATATAAATTCACTAATACAAGCAAACATAATGCATGTACACATTATGCACACATATCAATCACACATATATACATAGCTTGCATATACAAAAGCACGTGTAGTGATATGAAAAACACATACATATGGATAAATGCGCGTGCCATACATTCACATATATATACGATATAAATACACATATGTACATACTCTACCCTAATGTACACATACACAACTAAGTTAATGAAAAAAGCCAAACCATTGATGAGAGATTTGAGAGGACTTATGTAATTTTGTGTTAAGAAATGGGGAGAAAAGGAGTTGGGAAGGTGAGAGCATAATCCAATGGATTAGAAAATTATCGAATGCATAATCCAATGGAGCACTGCACATTGAGAAGGCGAGAGCACAATTTGATGGAATAGAAAACTGGCCCAACCCCATCATGCAATTAAGGAAAGAAATTAAGCTCTTCAAGGTGTACAAGACAATGCAAGATGAATGATAATCCATAGAAGACACTCTATTGCGATCAAGGAAGGAGTTAGAATAACTCCAACCTTCACAAGAGGTAAGAAAAAAAATTTGGTGTAATATAGATAGCAAGAACATACATGTTCAACAAGAATGCCTGCTTTGAACCACTTGTCAGTTCTGTAGAAACATAAGGCATGAAGTTAAAGATGCATTAACCTCATAGGTGCTCTGATTTGTGATTGTAGGGATCCATGGGGTCAAATATTCTATTGCATTGTAATTCAACTAGCTAAAAAATAGTAATTGGCCTCTAATGTTCTGTTGATGCAATAAGTATGGGTAGGATCCAACAAAGTGCCTCCATTGAGAAGGATCACCATCATGTCAAATTTATCTTGACCTCAAAGACTAATATACCAGAGTCTTTTAGAGTTTGTACTAAGGATTAGAGGACACCAATCCATACGATTAAGGTCTCCAATCACATAAGAAGGAGACATACATAACACTTAAAACATTGAGTGTGTCATCCAAGGTAGATATGGTGGTCACTAGATCAAAAGAATTTGATGGGCTCCATGATAAAATGAGTTTTTGAGAACGTCTAAGAGCTTTGGACAAGAGTAGAAATAGTACTACATCTTCGTCGTGTGGACTAGGGAGTACCCTTTCTTCATCTCAAGGCAATATGACGTTGAGGAGATGTCATTGACTCTTTGAAGCATACAATAAATTCAATCCAAGGGGCACATTCCCATGGATGATATAAGATTACTCAAACTTAGGTATTAACTCATAGCTTATAAAATGGAAAACCATTAATGAAACTACTCATGAATCCACTTGATTGAGCATTGAAACAAGAATTTGACATGATTACATACTTCTCACTTATAGAACATCCAAATAGTTTTTGATATATATGAATTCAATGAAAGCACAACCTGATAAAGATAAAGCGTACTGAAGAAGATGCCATATGGCCTTAGGAAGAACACCCATCACTATTGAAAGAGGTTTATAGTACAAAAGTCGCATACATGATACATGATGCCATGTGATCCAGACACCTCTTATGATAGGGACGTGGGACCCATTAATTTTGACTTATAGAAGATCCTTGCAGAGCCTGCACAACAGAAGCCTAAGAGTCGGATGCTTAAAAAACAAAGCATTGTCAATTTCACATTGCTCAGTTTCTTAATTTTAGAGAGAGAGAGAGAGAGAGAGAGAGAGAGAGAGAGTCACATATCTTTCAGCAGAATCCCACTCTTCAGTTATATATATATATTAAGAGGAAGCTTGATCGAATCCTAGTCTCCCTGAAAGCTTGAATCAATTGATTGCGCTTCAATTAATTGATTGAAAATACAGGTGAAGGTGTACATAATACCCATGAGAGCCTTCATATTTCACGAAGGAAGGGTTATACCGAATGGACTTACCCGATGGCAATGCAAGAAACACTGTCTGAAGGCAACACAAAAAGAAACTAGTTTGAATTGGGTTATGGCTCAGCAAATGTCCAGCTGCTGATGACAAGCGTAGAATCCCTATCTCCGCTTCAAGAGGTGAAAGATCCAGCCAACCAAGCTCGGACAATGAAAACTTGTACAATTGGAAACATGTAATTAATGAGACAAAAATATTGAATTTTTGTATATTTGAAAAAAGAACAAAAAAGATTTGCAAGTTGTCTTGACCTCTTTCGCTGATTATAATTTGTTAGCCACTCCAGTTTTCATGTACTGAGGAGATGTACAAGTACAATACTTAAAAGGCTGTAAGCGCAACATTAAGGAGCTTCTCCTTCTACTGCATGTAAGGATTCAACTTTTTTGTAAAACGGCTCTTTAAATATCATGGCAATAGAATCAGATATATAGCTTATGCGCGTAGATGTCAATAGAGGCATCTTCCGTGCAGGCAATTGGAAGGAATCATGAGGAGGATCAATGGCTGGACAATTCTACAGACGTAGGAAGTAACTCAGAAATCGATGGCAATTGGAAGAATATTGAAATAATTGAAAGAGAAAATCAGTCTTATCCACATTTATATGTAATCATATTGATCTAGACTTGCCACTAAACTTCTGCTTTCCAAAATAATGCATATCCAAAGCCAAAAGTGGTTCTTCTGCTCCAGTGTGCTTTTTCTCTGGGTTGGGAACATTCCAAAATACTTTAGACAGTAAGCCTGAGAACGACTCTAGAATATGCGGGCGAAATGGCTAGGCTAGCTAGAGTCTAACAGCCACCCTTCCGGCCACACAGAGAAGAGAGAGAGCTTTCTACAGGCAGCACATCCATTACAAGGTGGCCTTCTTCTTCTCTGAAGATATACTCCCGCGTTTTGAGCTGGAAAGCGCAATCTCTCTCTCTACGTTCTCATCGTGCCAATTCGTTTTGATCCTTTCAAGATGCGTCGTTGCTTCTTCTCTGCATGGGAAATTGTAGTTTGCAGACTCTCTTTGTACTTAAACCACTAAAGTACTCTGATTCCGTTATCTCTCTCTCTCTCTCTCTCTCTCTCTCTCTCTCTCTCTCTCTCTCTCTCTCTCTCTGTCGGAACAACACACGTACATACCCACACCCACACGCACACCAGAAAGGCTGCACGCACACACAACATACACCTGTTTTGACTGATGAACTCGGATCTTTAGCTACAAACTCCATGGAACATCTTGAATTTTTACTGAGAAACGTTCTTTAGTATCCCAGCATAGCATTATCAAGAGCTTTTAAAATGCAGTTCCATACCGGACTCACATGTTCATCTGATGTCAGGTATTTTTACTTACAGCAAGCTCTCAAATCTATCTACTGTTACTGTGATTTATCTTTATACACATCATATCAACAATAAATTCCTCTACTGCATTGCACTAGGGTGCCTGATATCGGTGATGTAAGTACTGGATTGGCCTATCCAATGTGGAATGCTCATTGCAGGGTAAGCGTCTGTCCTTTCAAAGGCACCCAATTTACTGCATAAAATGTGCATATGCTCAGCAGGTCCTTGGCGGCTCTTTTCTGTGCTTTCGATTGCAATATAACGCGTTTTTGATCATGCGTTTTGGAATCCCTTGTTCGTTTTCCTTCTTTCCTCACATTTACACTAACCCAGGGCAGCGGTTCTACTGACAATGTTTTCGTATCATTATCAAGTACATTGGGGTTGCCTAATTTAACTTCGGGTCATGTTCTTGTTTTCTTGTGCAGAAAGTCAACAATGAAGGAGAATGGCATATGCTTGCTGGGGATCAAGATGCTCTTCAGGAAGATTTAAAGGATTATTTGTATAGTCCTGGGTTGAGGTCCTTTTCAGCTTTGCTATCAGCACCCATGCTGCAAACAAGGGAAGTTTATGGACATTCGTGGGCGTTGGAAGCCCCTTTTTATATGAATCCCAATCCCGATGCGAACTTGCTGAACCACAATGGAACACCTTTTGGAACACAAGTGTTTAATGCTCAAGTATATTCGAATGGGGCATGTATGGCATCTTCGAATGATTTAGAGAGCAAGGATGTAAGATTAATGCAGAATTATGAAAATATGCAGATACATAAGAACATTGGTTTTGTGAACATACAAACTGATTTGGCCGATATTAGAGAACCTCACAACTTGGAGAATGTTTGTGGGCAGCCACACTTGAGTGCACAGTTGGGCTGTCTTACACCAAGCACATTTGCTGAAGAATTGAACAGTTCAGTTTCCAATTTCAGCATACCCTCTCTGGACGTTTGCAACATGAATTCTAGCTTATTGCATGAAAAATATAGCTTGATGAAATCACATCTGATGTCTGCAGAGCTGGCCGACGGCCTTTTGTGCAGCCAAGATATTCCGTTTATCCCACCAGTGGTCCTCGAACAGCAAGGGAATTCTTTCCATCAAGTATCAAGCTCGGAAATGCTTGGACATTTTGCAGGTAATGCAATTGATGCTGATTGTAAAAGGCTTATCACACAATGCAATAGGGGAAACTCCTGTAATTTTCTTGAAAGAGGTCTGGAATGTAATTCTTCTGGTTTATCGATACATTTGGAAGCCTCAGAGAGAGTTCTCCCTTCTGTACTGGGTGTGATGCCATTACCTGCAAATTCGGAATCTCAGCTGCTTTTGACCAAGCTCTTTCCACTTGCTGAGACACAGCCTAGTCAGAAGGATTCTCTACCGCCTTTGCGAGAGAAATCATCTTCTGATGATATTTTCGATGTGCCTGCAGAGGCACTTTCACAACAGAATATTAGTGATGTCTCATTACAAGGTGAAACTCAGAATGGGCAGTTCTCTAGTGGTTTAGGTCTTGAACACAAATATGAGTTGAAAGATGAAGATGAGAACATCGTTGATGGTCTTGGAGATTCCGAAGAGCAGAATATGGATTTAGATTCGAAACCTGGTATGCCTGTTGAAGTAAAACTAAACACACTGCCTGCTAAGAATGGGAAGGGTAAAAAGGGCCTACCTGCCAAAAATCTTCACGCTGAAAGACGCAGGAGGAAAAAGCTGAATGATCGTCTTTATCTGCTTCGATCTGTGGTTCCTAAGATTTCCAAGGTGCATTTTAGTTTTATCTATGTTGGTTGATCTGTATTGCAGACTGCATGGCTAAAGTTTTCTTTTGGTGTCTGGTTGAAAATCTACTGAAGAGTATTACCCAGGCAAATACCTGGCCATTGGTTATGAATTTGGATAGCTGGCTGTTTGCCATTTGTATTTGCATCTGATAACCAATTCATCAGTTATTGCTCATGGTTTTGTAGTCTACTCATGCCATTGGCGAGGATTTTAAGTGCAAATGGCTAGGCAATGATTGATAATTCTGCACATTTCATGCTATAAACTTCTATTTTACAGAATATATTTACAGTTTAAGGTTGTAGGCATGTTTTTATTTGCTTATTGCAGATGGACAGGGCTTCAATCCTCGGTGATGCCATTGACTATTTGAAAGATTTATTGCAACAAATTAGTGTGCTTCAAATGGAGCTTAAGTCTCCAGCAGGCTCAGATTCTTCTTTGGCACCTTGCTTACCAAGTATAGCTTTTGATACATTGCATGGCTCAGACACTCATGTCAAAGAAGAGTTTCCAGGATTTATGGAGGATACAGAATTGCAACCCCCAAGGGTAAGTTCTCCGAATTTTACTCATAAGTTCTACGAATTTTGGAGACTCTAAAGAAATTATTGCTTATCTTTCGAATACCTGTTCTCTTACGATTATATGTGATTTTCTATTAGTTAATTCTGTCAGCACAAGTTTTGTAGCATTGTGTAACAGAGCAAAGATAGATGTAGTCATTAAATGAAAAGCATAGTTGTAACAAAAAAAACTCAAATTTTCAAGCAAATAGCAGATCTCAGAGTGGTTTCTTTTTGGGTCATGGGTTTCCATGCTGGACTGCATTGCTGATTGACTAAAGCAGAACAAAAATAAAGGAAAAATTGAATCTGTGAAACCTAGACAAACCACAATATCTTTACTCGTGATATGTCGATGATTGATTGAGGCAATGTTTGCCATGCCTTACCTATGAATAAGCGAATCCCATGTTTGAATAGACTCCTAAGGAATCCAAGTAAAATATTCTCTTAGCACAAGGAAGTCAAAATGTTGAAGACTCTGCAAATTACTAGAAATTCATTTGTGCCATATCCTTCCACTATTGTAAATGTATCACATAAACAGTCCCAAACAAAAGGCTTTGTGTGCGTAGATCATAAATTTTATGTCAATAAAATGTTTCTTATCTACCTCTTTCAAAATTATGCGATAAAATTTTTCCCTACATTAAATCATGCCACAAAGTGATAATAGCTCCAAAAAAAGGAAGATTAAAGATTTTAAAAGCACAAGATGGACAATAGTTGTGGTAAAATATTAGCAATGAAAGTGATGAGCATATACCGAGATGAGCTTGACCCTCTATGGAGTATGTGAACTTGGGAATGTCAAAGCAAAGGATACCAAAATGAGTTTCATCATTTATGGAACATACATAAAAGGAGCCTTAAAACAAGGAACACCAAGATGAGCTTGCTCAAATGCCATATGTAAGAAAAAATGTGATTGATGCATGTGCAAATCACCTCCCATCTTGCTTATCCCCTTTCACACAACATAGATAGTATCTGGGATGCTATAATGTAGACGTGGCCATCATGCACACTCTTTCCACTACCCATTCAAAGTCTTTAGGATAGCCCCTAAGTAAAGAACCATAGGTTAGGAACCAAGTTGGCCCCTCTAACCCTTATCCCACACATACAAGTAATGACAATCTTGGTCTATGTCTAACATCCTCTTCTGCTTATAGAGATAATTGTCCTCAATTATATTTGATGGAAAATATTTGCGAATCAAAACTTCTTATTCTCAAGTAGCATCTATCAATGGCAATCCTCTTTAGGCTACTAAATACTCTTGGATGACATGGTTCCTCGAGCACTTGTGTCTAGGGTCTAGTATCTTATTTTGAGAATGATCCAAACCCTCGTGTTCCTACAAAGAAGTACCTTCTATTAGATTATCCTCCCGAGACTTATGCTTTCTAACTTCATTAACATGAAACATTGGATGGATTCTACAACATGAAGCTCTTGCAACATTGCAAAGCTTCTTTAATGATATTCCAAGGTCTACAATACCTTGGCGAAAACTTGGGGTACTTTTTTGTAGATAATGAAGTAGACCTGGTTGGTACTTGAACTTATTCCTTTCATTGAAGATTCAAGGTTTTAGGTAATCTTTTCTTATTTGCATATTCCTTGGTTTCATCAAAATTTTGTTGCATTTCAACCTTAGCTATTTCTAAGTATGCCGAAAGTTTAGCGAAGGCCTCCAAAGCACTAGGACATTTTTTATTTGATCTTATGGTACTAGGGGAAATAGGATTCATGCTTTACTTAGTCTCGAAAGGAGACATACTAATCACCTTATGAGGTTTATTATCATAAATGAACTCTATTAATGGCAAATAGCTACCTTAGTTACTCTGTGACTCAGACACGTATTATATGAACATGTCCTCCAATAATTGATTAATCCGTTGGGACCCGGGTTTGACCATGGGTCTTTGATGATCTCTATTGGTTTTTAAGGCCCACAATTAATATAGAGACATGAAAGAGAATAGACAAAGTTATAGAGATGAAGGAGCAAAGCTCCCCATATATGCCATTTATTCTAAAAGATGAAGTACATGAATGTTACAAAGAAACATAAAAATATGCAGGTAAATGCACATGCTGCTTCCATTCTTCATAACTTCACAATCTCCATAAGGTGAAGATGATCTTCTTCATGAGTAAATAAGCTTGAATCTGATGTCATCCTTGTTGAAGAAGAAGCGCCAACCCTAGCTACGCCCATCCTTTGAAGAAGAAGAAACCCTAATTCCAATTCTTCCAAGGTGAAGAAGAAGCACCTTCATCCAAGCTCGCAACCTAGTTCACAATAGAAGTGATAATCAAATAGCTTGCTACCTTCTCTTTAGATATTGTGCTGCCCACGAATTCCATCAGTAAAGAAGATTTTCGTGATTTTTCTAGAGCTAAAATGAAAACTACTACTTTTGTTTTTTCCGGAAATAGGTATGGCCCAGATTTTTCTTTTTTTTTTTTTAATATAAAGGAAGTTCGGCAATAGCCTACTCTCCCGGACTTGAATTAAATAAAGAAAAGTACAAGAGAAGGGGACTAGTGCCCACGGGACCCCCCAAATCCCACAAAGCAGGGGAAGCTTTTACAGAGCTTAGATGACATTACAAAGAAGGTTAATTACCCTCTCATCACCCTCATGTGGGGCCCACTTAGGTTTAAGCTTGTTATCAATCAAAAGGAGTACTTGATGATGCATAAAGGGGGGGGATTTTTTACAGTTGACAATCCTTTTGCCAAGGAGGAACAGCGATTTCTCAATTGACCACTCCTTGGGGGAGTCACCGAAGTTGAAAGCACATCTTTCCCGCCAGATTTTCCATAGGACCTCCCCTCTGATGGCGTTCCAGAGAGTCGCGGAACAGCCGATTGCTTCTCCCAGCAGGGCTTGCTGCCAACTGAGACGTTTTTGAAGTCTAATTCTCTTTCCAACCACCTGCCAAAGTCTGTTGGAGTTGGGGCAGGTAAAGAAGATGTGTGAAACATCTTCGATAGACCGGTGGGAGCGTTTGCACCAGGGAGGGATCCCACAAATTTTGCTAGCCTTAAGGTTGGTCCAGATTCCATGATGAAGAATTTGCCATAAGAGGACAGACTTTTTGATTTCTATGAGGGGGTGCCAGATAGCCATGAACTTCATGTCCCACCGAAGCCGCGTCCATGACAGGCACCACTTTTTGTTGAGGTTAACCTGATAGTCGATCGTTTCTTTGATGTTCGGGATTTTTGATAGGCTATTCCCATTGTGCCATTTGAGACCAAGCGAGCTCGACTTGTCGTGTCCCATGAGAAGGCGAACTTTGTGTCGGTCCCAGGCGAGACATCTGCTTTGCAAAGTGTTCCATTCTTCATGCGAAATGTTGATGCTAGGGTCAATATCCTCAAAGTTGATCCAGCGGTTGGTGTCTTGTTTCCAGAGATGTTTCCATTTTTTGAATCCTTTGTTCCATAGCTTCTTGGCATTTTGAATGTTCCAAGATTCCACACTCCGGATGCCATGGATCGGAAACCAGATAGAGTCGTTTTGTCTGATACCGGCAGCCCACTTCCGGTCTTCACTTATTCTTGTGGAGCTTTTGCATGGATCGGAAACCAGATAGAGTCGTTTTGTCTGATACCGGCAGCCCACTTCCGGTCTTCACTTATTCTTGTGGAGCTTTTGACTTTATTCCAACTCTTCCAAAGGGAGCACACCAAATTAGAGCCTTTCGGGAAGACGGGGATCGGGGAAAACAGCAAGGTCAAGATGTCAAGATTCTTCCAATTTGGGAAACCCATGAGCGCCCAGCTTTTTCTTATTTGTGTTGCTTTTTGATGAGTTAATTATAGTAGTTGGATTTGAAACAATGGATGCTTGCCAAATGTCGAATTTGATGTTAACTTTTGAAGAGAAATTTGACTTGTTGACCTGAATCAGGATTTGACTTTTGAATGCCCATAAGTGGTCCAAATCGCTTGTGTCATATGCCATCAGAAAGCTCTTGAAGAGTACTATCCAAATCCGAAAAAAAAACCTGCAAAAATTGACCATTTTGACCATATTTTGACCTTGGTTTGACCATGGTTGACCTTGCCAAAAACTGAAATCCTTGAAATTCTTGAAGAATATGTGCAAATCTCTTGTGGAAGGTTGGTTTTCCAACAATCCGCTCCTAACTTGACACAAGGGGTATATGCTAGGTAGGTATATATTTTGTTGGTGGAGAATATCTGATAACTTTTTGATGTAGGTACCTGTATAATTTTCAATAGCACTCCCATACCACAAACTAAAAGGAGAACTCACACATCCATAGTCTTCTCAACCAAGTACTACTTGGAAGGATAGAGATAAACAAAGGAATGATAGTACTGACATTAACTGCCAGCAGATAATATGTAGATTCCAACATACTTCCTTAACTCTCAAGGTCGGCCAGGCCTAAAGTGTCAGTCATATGCCTTCATCTACATCTAATTAAATAATAAAAAGTATATAAATACAAGAAGTTGAAAACATGTCCACCTTAAGGTTCTGAATTTAGATATGTTTCCTCTCGTTAACATAACCTTTTGCCTTGCAAATCTTGCTAATTTTCATAAAAATTTGATACAAAATACAAGAAGTTGAAAACTTGTCCACCATGAGGTTTTGAATGTAGATCTGTTTCCTCTCCTTGTTCACATAACCTTTTGTGCTGCAAATCTTGCAAATCTTCATTTGAGGATGAATTTGGGTTTGCTTGGATTCATTGTGGTATATATAAAAATCTGATATAAAGTCTGAATATGACTTCTTTATATAATAAGAACATCTGCAAAATATGTGTGATTGCTTGTGCAATCTTAGAGCTAATCTCCTTTGGTTCATGTATTCAACAAGCTTTTAACAACTTTCTTTAAAGAGACCTGCTGCCACCTGCTAAATAATGAGCTGTTGCTTGACTTGTGTTCTCCATGATGCTCTTATCTTTCTACAATATGCACTATTCTCAACATGCTCTATGTGCACTATTTCCACATGATTTGATACCGATTGTTGGTTCTTAATGCCCACAATTAATACATAGACATAAATGAAATAGAGACGTGAGAGAGGATAGACAAAATCATAGAGAGATGGAGTACATGAATGTCACAGAGAAACATAAAAATATGCACATAAATGCACATGCTGCAGTCTTTCTTCATAACCTCACTATATCCATAAGGTGAAGATAATCTTCTTCATAAGTAAATAAGCTTCAAGCTGATGTCCTCCTTGTTGTTGAAGTAGAAGTGCCAACCCTAACTCCTGTCCATCCTTTTGAAGAAGAGGAAACCCTAATTCAAACTCTTATGAGGTGAAGACGAAGCACCTTCAGCCAAGCTCTCAGCTGAGCTCACACAGGTTTCTTGCTGTAATTTTTCTTGTTGCGATACAACTGTTGACATTATCTTCTGACGTGTGCTTATTCAGCCCCCTTACCAACTGCCTTTTCCTGTGATATCGTAACACTTGGGATCTTTGCTCCGACAACAACATACTTCACTCATAAAGAACTATATGAACAACAACAACAAGAATTGATTGCATGATCTCCCTTCACTCGAGATCATTCATCAAATGGAGAAGAAGCTTCTATCACAGGGGTCCTTAAGCTGAGCTCCTGCAATGGGCCATGTAACAAGTGCATTATTTATCAATGCTTTTTTTTGGGGGAGAAATCACGATTCACACCTACATATAGACACGGAGATTTGGCTTAGTAGTGAGCCTCATCGCCATAGCCTTTCTTGAATTTCAACAAGTTATCAAGGTGTGAGGCTTCCGAATTATGCATGCCTTATTTTTCCTATGCTCATATTGTAGTTCAGTTCCATATTCTCACTTGTGATGTTTCTACTCACTTTTTTGCTTTATGTGTGATGCATTGTGTGTTTTTTTTACCAAATTTCTTCCCCAACAAAGCCTTTATGTTCCTGTCATGCTAGTTTTTTCTGTGTCATATTCCAGGTGCATATTGTAATTTCAAGTAGTTTCTTTGCTTGGATTGTGAGATGAGTGCAAGATTTGTGCAGGGACATGCTTTTCTATTGGGAAGAATGTTCTTAGAGCTAAAAGAACTCTTTTGAACTTAAATTACATAAAAGAGAAAGTGATCCATGTGACTTGGGAATGAAGATTTTGCCGTTTACCATTATGTTATTTATTCGGGATAGCTTTCTGAAGAAATATCCTGGTTATTTGAGAAACTTTTGGTAGTATCACTTATGAGTTGGATCTACAGGTTGCTCACTTGGATTTGCTGTTATGTTATTGTAGCTCGTTAAGTCTTATTAATGATTTAGTGCTTGGATCTGTAGATGATAATAACTAGATGATTGTGTTGCCTTTGAGGCACTTTCGAATCTTGGTTATTTGGTGTTCGCTTCTCAAGGTGACTTGTGTGGTTGAAGCATATGATTGCCAATGTGGGTGCCAGGATAATCTTGAAAAAGATTAATTGGACAATGGTATGTTCTTCAAGAAATCGCTTGACCAATTTGGTACTGATTTCAGAATACTGAATGAACTGAATTTCTAACAGAAGCTTGATTTGTTGGTAGGAGTTTGCTTGATTTTTAGAAAAGATAGTCTATTGTGAGGAAGAGAAAATGATATAGTGCAGGTATGCTGAGGAGATGGCTAGGGAGGTTTAGAAGCACAACAGCTAAAGTGTGGGTTTCTGTGCAATAATCACCTGTGAGTGCATTTTTGCTTTGTCTGGACTTCTCTCAATGACAAAACAAGAAGCAAGGCAATGCCTTCTTGGTCAAATGATGGTTTGCACGCAAAGATTTCATTCTTGGTTTGAGTTTAAGTCTGCGATGGCTTTATTTTCTGTAATGGAAAATTTAGTGAATAAGGGACATTGCCTAGCTGTTGTTTTCTGTAATGGCAATTATGATTGAATGAGGGACATCGGCTAGGTGTTGGGGATGAAATCCCCAAGGATGTTCCATATTATGTTTTTCTTTTACATTTTTGGAGCATTATTGGCGAAATTGTGTGGGTTTTCACACCCATCTCTTTGACTTTATATCCTTTAGATTACATCAAGTGGCTTCACGGTGATTGTGTCTAAGCACCTAAAAAGGATATTTAGGAAAAATTCACACTAAGTTGCATCACTCTTTGGGGCTTCTAAAAATATCTGGAATTTCTAGCGAAGTCCGGAAATCTCGGGTGTAAAGTCATAATGAATGTAGCTTGCTCGATTAATTGCTCATCTTGAATGTCCACACAACTTTTCCCTGCAGGTGAAAGGAATGGAGGGTTTGTTGAGAAGAGGTGCAGGATGATGCAAAGTGCCTGGAAAGTACAGGGAGGTTCATCTGACATTTACCAGTCAGATATAAAATTTCATCCGGAAGTAGCAGCTATTAGAGAAGATAGGTGCATTTCATATAGAAACCAGGAAGGAAATGTTTGTTTTCTATCTCCATAATGTGTAGGCTTGCCGCTTGAAAACCGTTTCCAATAGAGCAAAGACAGGATGGAGTTTGCTAATAAGATAGGGTGGGTGAATTGTTCAAGCATACAAAAGGCTTGCCTGTTATTCAACAGCTGCAGGTGGTTTTCTCCAATCTGTGTGTATTGAAGAGGCTAGATGCACATGAGAAACCCTAGATTTTCTCAATTGTGGAGCTTCATAGCTTGTTTGAGAGATCTATTTTGATTTCTATTTTCCACTGCTAGGTGTTATTACATGAGGCCAAGTGCAACTTGCTTTGTGATTTCGCAAAACATGTAGAAATCAAGATGAAGTGTCGTGCTGTAAAAGGTAGCAGAGTAGATTGGTGTATGCTCAATCTCAGGTGCTATGAGTCTTCAGAGATTGTTGGTACATAGTTGTCACCATAACTGGTATCCTTGGTTTTAGATATATGATTGTACGTGGAATCACACAAATATAAGGAAATGCAAAAAGTTTAGCCATTTCTGATTATTACAGATGCTTAGTTTTGTAAATTGTCAGAAGTAAAAGCCCCACCCGCCTTCTATTCCATCTACCAGCTCTGGTGCTTATGGGGTATGTCCTGTGGTGCCAAATTGTATGTGTAAAATTTTTGTATCTTTTGCACTGCGAATACCACACTTAAATAGTTTTTCAATGTTAGCAGGAAAAGTATCATTTTTTATTGCACCACATCATATTGTGGTAAAATTCAGTAAGTTTACTGTACTTAGGTAAGGATAAGTTGTCTAACGAGTGACGATTAACCAAAACGCCTAAGCCCAGTGACCAATGGGTTTTAAGTTTAAACCACACCAGGGACACAAACTATCTTTGGGCATGTAATTGTGGACCTATGGGTCGAGTTGCCTCTGGGCAGAGTCTCAGGGGTTGTCAATCTGCTTTCTTGGTGGCCCATGAGGCCATTGAGCCTTTGGGCACGAATCTGATGGCCATTAGCTTGCATGTCTTTGGGTGTGCTAACCAGCTGGCAGCCAGGCTGTAACTTAGTTGGCTGTTGTGTTGCTGTATGCTCCTACTTTGTGGGATAAGGGGGGGTGCGGTGGGTGCTATGCTCGTTCACTAATCAGTTTAATTCAATGAAATTAAAATCCCCTCTTAGGGCTTGAAAGGGTTACCAATCTCCATTGAATCTCATCCCTGCTTTGTGTAAACGTTTTGCGTATCACTACTGTTAAAGTCTTAAAATAAAAAAAGAAGGATCGGGCAGAGGCTGAATTCCCTTAAGGCTTAAAAATAAAAAGACTAGGTTAAGTGTACAATGACTGAGTGAAATTTGTTTACATTTCAGGTTGAGGTTTGTGCCCAAGAAGATGGTTCTTTGAATATACATATGGTTTGTTCTAAACAGCCAGGATTGCTACTTGCTGCCGTCAGGAAGTTAGATGAGCTTGGGGTTGATGTACAGCAAGCAGTATTTAGCTGCTTCAATGGGTTCTCGTTTGATGTCCTTCAAGCAGAGGTAAACAATGATACCCTTATGCATGTGTATTTTTTTTCATTATATTGGATATCATTAAGAAAATTACAGCTTCTTTTCTATCTCAGCAACTTTCACAAAAAGCTGTACAGCCAGAGGAGATCAAGTCAGCTCTCTTACAGACTGCTGGATGTCATCCGTATACGTTTTAGGTACATGGGGCTATGGATGAAGATACATGGTGATCAGTTTTAATCTGTACACAACATTCTTCTGCATAAGTACATATTTCAAGCTTCCTAAATGGACTAATGATGAAACGCTTCAAGTTCAAGATTCCAAGGCATAAACACATCCTTTTAACAAAAGATTGGGAATGGGTAGCGCGCATGAATCATGTGCTAAGCTAACTTACAGTCCTGAACCATTCTGTCATCCTGTAATTTGAATTCAAAATCTACTTTACGCCTTTCCATGGCTTTTCACTTCAAACACTTTCCTCTAACTAGGAGAATGATGCTTATGTAGTATGTTGACATTATGTAGCATTTATTCAAAGCTTTCAAAAGCTTTATGCTCTGTTTTTAATTGTTTTATAAGATCAAGGACGTGAAGGATTCTTATTAATTTTTGTGCACCTGAAGTTGTACAATTACTTAGTGGTCAGCATAATATAAGCTCATCATTCAACTTTTTATTAGCAAAGTATGTATTTGAGTGTTATGCTGATGGAAACCATTGTCAATGGGACTACTCAAAATATACACCATCATAATCGTCAGTAGAGTAACCAAGAAAAAGCTCTTAACGTCTTGCCGTCCTCTGATAATATTGTAACCATGTGTGCTGAGTCGACGAGTCATTATTCTGCAAAATGCTCAATAATAATGTACTCACAAAATCCTGTTTACGCATATCGTACAATTTATGGCTGGTAGTAAGCACATGAGATCTTCACGTGTGACAGATTCCTGAACAGAATGGTGCTGAAGTCTTGCGAGACATAGAGCACATACTAATAACAGGACCTCTAGCAATGCCATTGCAACCACGAAAAGAATGTGAATAACAACAAGAAACTATGGTTATGAGATGACAAAAAATAAAAGCGAAGTGGCAATAACAAGGAAAATACTGCAAAAGTGACTATTGAGCACCAGGATGTCGATAACAACCTCGCTGATATCGATGATGGTAACAAGTACAACAATGAAACAGAATCACAACGACAATAATAATGACGCACTTGATGCATGATGACGATGAAATGATACCCAAAACATTGTCAACAACAACAATGATGATGGAAATATGATAAGGTTATTGACGTTAGTGCTGTTGATTGGAGTAACAGTTGAACGTTTTAATTGATGTAGTGGTAGAGGCTGTCGCAATAGCAATCTTGTTCGTCAGCGATGATGTCAGTAGGATTGCATTTCCGCATAATTTCCTGTGGCAAAGATGTTGGTTACAAGATTATCAAGAACAGCGTTAGCGTTGACTAAGATTAGAATCACAACGTTTTATTGTGGTAGTTGCAGTGTTAGTGAGAAACAGTAATGTGAGAGGAAGCAACCTTTTAAGAAGGTGCGACGAGTAGCTTCCATCAACAGGGATAATTATATTACATAGCATTTGTATTTAAGGCTTTCATGCAGAAGATATGAGACTATCCCCCAATATTTTTCGCATAATACGTGGGCAATCTTCTTAGCAAATCCTTAAGTTGATTTGTTTTTCCATTATTGTTGATTTATCTGGGTAATAAAGCATGAACTCTGAAATTAATATTGATATGTATTGTACATGAGTTGCACGGAGAGACAACAAAGCTTGAGAAGGACAACTTACAATTGTTTAAGCAATTAAAAAATGCATGTTGATTGAAGAAAATGGAGGATTAAGATTGTTTCATTTTTAAAAATTTACATTTGAAGCTATGGGTAGGTACTTTTCTTGTATGTCAAAGATCTAACGATGGTGACATCAAGCTCCTTCATTCTTTATAAGTTTTATGCGTAGAAGATACACATAAACCCACATATATGTACATGTGTACATAGACACATGTACACGCATACTGTGTTTGGTCATGTGCATAATTTTTTTAGTCTCTCCTTCCTCTGTATCCTCTTTGGTAGTTGCGGTTATTGTTGTATGAGTTGTTCCTATATCCATTGTTGTTGTTGTTGAATCTACCTCTTCCGCTTCCATAGCCTCCTCTGTTGTAACCTCTACCTCTTTGATTCCTAGGATTCTTGAAACAATTCTAAGTGATATGATTAGTTAGGCCACACATGGCACATGGAGATGAGCCTTGAGCTCTTCCCCTGCCTTATCTTCCTCCTCTGCCTCTTCCTTTTGAGCCTCTACCTCTACTTGCAAAGTTTGCCTGAGAGGTGCTACCTTCATCATCAAAATTCTTACCTTTGCCTTTGCTATATTTATTCTTATTCTTATCTATATATGGAGTAGAGTATTGATTACCTTTTGAGTTGTCTCCATTCTTCATAAGCTTTGCCTCATGTGCGAATAGTTTTACCATGAGAGTGTTGAAATCAGGAACTTGCATGTCCATGTAGAGGTCCATTATTGTGGTGAAAGCTTCCCATTTGTCATCTGCCTTTATTCCATTGATTATTTGACTTACTATTTTCTCTTCATCAATGATTTCTCCAATGCTTCCAAGTTCTATGTCCGTTATTTTGGTGGCAAAATCAGTCACACTCTGCTTGGGCATCTTCTTGAGTATGGTGAATTCCATCCACAACTGATTCTTTCTTGCCTTGGTACTTGATGAGAAGAATGCTTCAAGAGCACTCCAAGTCTCTTGTGAAGTTTTGCAACTCCTGATGTGTGGAAGTAAAAAACCAGAGATTGAGTTTAGAATATATGACCTTGCTAGAGCATCCTTTGAGCACCATGCATTCAACCTCTCTTGTTCTTCTTCTATTGCTTGGCCCTTGCTTCTTAGGATTGGCATCATCTCATATCCATATATGTAACCATAGAGGTTTCTCCCTTGGCGTTAAGCTTCCATTCTAAGTGACCAAGCTGAATAGTTTCCTCGATCCAATTTTTCTATGGATGAAGGAAATATATCTCCTATGTTGACTAGTTGCTCTGATACCACTATGAGGAGATGGTGAGATGATTCTAGAGATAAGGTACTACTGCAAGAAACCTGCTCTAGACTTGCCAATCTAGCTCCAAGGGTGCTTAGAATACTTCTTTAGCTTCATATTGGTGCACATAGAACCACCACATTCTTTGGAGCATCACTTTCAAATGTTTGCATCAAAATAGATAAGTTCCAATTTCAAGAAATGTGAAGAACCTTCTATTTTGGGAAGAGAAGGTCTTAGTATTATGCACAGAGCTAGAAACCTGGTACGGATTGATCAGAGTGCGTGAGTGAAAACACACAAGCATGCACACACATACACACACACACACACAAGGTAAGAGCAACAAGTGGAATAATGGAAGGTCTTTGATTACAGAAGAACGCTCTTACAAAGCTCAAGTCTCTAACAAGCCAACCTCAAAAATGAGCTCTTTAGCTCTTTTTATAGTTTTTTGAGTGGTTTTGGCATTGTCCAGACCTAGTGCCTGGCTTAGTTAAAAATTAGGTTCCAGGGCTTATTTGAGGGCTCAAACAGTGTAAAAATTATGAAAATTGGTACTTCTGATACTCCTCAAGGTTAAGGAATCCTCGTCTTGGATAAAATGCAATCACAAAAATGGAAAATGGTATTTACAATGATTTTAATTGATGAAAATTACTATTTTTATAGGGATGTCTTTTGAAAATTTGTCATACACATCTTGGAGGTCCCTATATGCTCCTTCTTGTGTTTCCACTTCTTTGACACGTTGTTGCACCTTTTGCTTGACCTTGAGTGCCAAAACTCTCCCCCCTCCTGAGTCTGTCGTCCTTGGCAGACCCTTGTTGGAGTGGTTGTTGCATGTAGTACTTTGAGAGGTAGTGTCCATCATGTATCAATAGCAGTCCCTTGGTATGTACTTCTTTCTTGGATTCCAGCAACATGGTGTACTTATGAGCTTTCAAAAATTGTTAGTTGCAAAAAAGAGATTGTCCTTGTTGATTTTGAGTAGTTGTTGACGATGAGTTGCATCCATAGGTACAAATGTTGTGACCTCGATGTCCTATGGATCTTCCAAATATGGCTTTTACAATTTTTATGCTAAGTACTTGTAACCCATGATGAATGATGGGTAAGTGAATTAGTGCATGGGTTGAAGAAAATGTGTGCCTTATGCATGGCCTTGTAATAGGGCCCTATGCATGCATACTTTGGGAATGGATTGGAAAAAGTATGGTGCAAGAAATGGGGTCTTGAGCTAGGTGCTCAAGGGTATGCTGACAAAGAGGTTTCCTAATCTATCATGGTTATGGTGTTGCTAACGTAGGTGATTCTTATCATGGTGAAAGGTTTATCGATGGCCGTCTCTTCGTGTTGTACTCCCATCATGGTGATTGGCCAGTGTCTTGCCTTTCTTGTTGATGGATGTCCTTGCTGATGGTGCACTCATGAGACTCTTCAACCGCACCGTCCTATCCTTTTTCTTTTTCTTTTTTTTTTCTCTTTTTTGTTTTTGATAATGTCACAGAACAAGAAGAAAGAGGTTAGTAGCAATAAAATATTTTACATGTGTCAAGTGTGCCTCATGTGCCTGGGATTCTCAATTGTGTCTATGCACGGCCTTGTAATGTGGCCCTATATTAATGCATACTTTGGAAATGCATGGCTTGAATGGTGCAAAAGACAAGGTTATGCCAAAGGCACATGGTTTTTGTATGGCGAGGCTTTCAGTGTGCTTGTAGATGTTAATGCAAACTTTTTTGGAGGTATCCATTGGATTTTAAGATGACAATTGATCATTCCTCCTTATAGGGATCCATTTAAGAACAGTGGTTGCCTGCGTACTAATAACTTTTCACCTCTTCATCTTTGGATGGTTTCTTAAATTTTGTATCCCTCGTGGTCGGTTCTTTGGTTCAGTGGGTGCTACTACTGCTTTTGGCTTCCAAACCCATATCCTTGATGATTTTCTTCTCTCTATTGCAGAAGAGGTGAATTGATCTTCTTTTGATCTCAATGTGTGGTATTGGCCTGTGCCTCTCAATGGCTTCTGTGTTGATGACTTTTCTTGTGAGGGAGATCATAGGATTTTGTGCATGTAAGAGTGCCTTGGGTAACCACATGTGTAATTGCCCTTGTTGAGCTGCAACTAATTTCTTAGGCACCCAAATTTGTTGCAAACCTTGTGGTTGAGCTTGTCCTAGTTGCTTGGTGCGGCTCTTGTCATGGTTGACCTGGTTGGATGGGAATTCTTGAGGTACCATAGGTGGTTGCTCTCCTTTCTTTACCTAGATTTGTTTCATGCTCGGAACTACTTTCTTCTTGAATGCTCTTTATCTATCTGATATAGTGGTTGTCTTGTACCATTTTTTTTACCTTTGTTATCGAGTTATTGTGGCTACATTAGTCTTTGAGAAAGAAGCGGATCCATTCACCTTTGAGCATGTTCTTCCATGATTGAGTTCTTCTGGATCATAGAGCTTTTGACACATACACCATTCTTCTTTGCTAAGATCAGCCCTAGAAGAACTGAGAGAATGTGTGACACCTAGATTTGTGATCATGCAATTCTCTAATTCTAATGTAATGCATTGTTCATGTACCCAAACTTGAAGAAGTTGACTTCTTAGGTTTAAGTTGACTTCATGGTCATAGATCCAATCTTGATGCAAGAAAAGTGGTTCCATAAGGTCCTCACCTTCACACACTAGCATTTTGAATTTCATTGGGACATCTTGAAGGTAGATGGGAGGCTCCACCTCACCCAAACAAGGTGTTTCCACACCTCCTAACCCTACGAGATAGGATTCTATGGGATTGATGTTCAATTGCAGGTCTTGGCAGTATGAAAGTCTAACTATACTAGTGGCTGCACCTGAGTCAATCAATGCTCTCACAATCCTTACATTCTTTCCTTGTCCTACCTCTATGGGCACAAAGGTACGTCAGTCGATTATTCGAGAAGAGACTGCACCCGATGTTTGGCACATGGACATGTGATATATCTTGGAGCCTCGGGATTGACATCTAGGCCTAGTCCCCTTAACTTATTTCGTCTAATGTGCTCGCTGGCCTCTCCTTGTGCTTCTTCTCTAACCCTTAACTCTTCTTCTTTTTGCTTCTTAGCAGTGTTGAGTCTCATAAGCATATCTTCTATAAGAGTTTCTTGATATAGCTTGACTCTACATCCACTAATATAGTTTGGCAAGATGTCACCTTCTAGAGTAACCAATTGAACCGCACCGCTAGTGGAAATTCTATTAATGATCATGGGTCCATATCCTCTTTTTACCAATTTATGGGCATGTTGCTTTAGTGTATAAACCAGAACTAGATCTCCTTCTTTCGATCCTTTATCCATGATGAGTGCATCAAAGTACACCTTTTGCTTTTTCTTTGTGGCATGTATGCCTGCTGTCGCTCGTAGCCTTGTCTCA
Source organism: Ceratopteris richardii (assembly GCA_020310875.1). Taxonomy (NCBI): domain Eukaryota; kingdom Viridiplantae; phylum Streptophyta; class Polypodiopsida; order Polypodiales; family Pteridaceae; genus Ceratopteris; species Ceratopteris richardii. The sequence goes on along the minus strand of CM035416.1, from coordinate 45,908,220 downwards.
CCTAAGCATTCTAGATCAAAGATCTTATAGGACAACTCATGTCCGTTCCACTCATGCTCTTGTGATACTTTTAAAGTTGGGATAAAAAAATCTAATAGTAATACAACATTTTGTTCAAACACCATTTGAAATTGGGTGGCATTGAGTATCGTTTTGTAGGCAACTCGATAAACCCAAACATCATGATGAAGTTGTTTATCCCAATCATGTTGGTGCAAATATCAAGCCTACACATTTGGCTAGAGTTTATGTACAATTGAAGCTCCATGGGAACCATGGTTATGAAGACTTTACCTTTTACCATTTGTAAAAGTCTATTTGACTTGGAAGAATAATTGTAACCACCACTAAATTCGTGGAGTTTGTTAGATGAAAAGCCAAATTTATTTGCAGAGAATATCTCCTAGATTGGAGGACCATTTTTTAGTGAAAGGTAATGAAGAATTCAAATTCAAAATTCAAATTCAAAATTCAAATTTATCATCTATAAAAGATGACTAAAAAACTCGCGGGATAGAAGACTTCAATTCCGAGTTCTCTTTGATTACATTGTAAGAGAGTGAGGCACACATCATAGCCTACACTATTGACTATCATTAGGCAGTGATTATCATGCCAATGATTTTGTACAACATTGTTTTCTAATACAATAGATCAATACTTTTTATCTATGGTCTCTGTGTCATAGCTACTCAGAACAGTCATTTCGTACTGCTCATATCTCAGTAATTTCTTCACCATTTTCAATGTTATATAACTTGTTGAAATCCGCTCCAAGTCCTTTACATGCTCACAAATTTTTAAGATAATCCATTGAGCAGATTTGGAGAAAGGCATGTCGAAGTACCTACTGGTCAAACTCTGTAGAGGTCCTAAAAGATTGGGGGTAATGGTTTGATTGCTAAATTGATTGATCTTTGTATAGTGCATCATTTTAAGTGATTCCACTTGGAATCATTAGCTGATCAAGCTAACCTGATATGTCCAAAAGAAATTTTTCTAGTTCCTACTGTACTGGAAGCACTGAGCTTAACAAGCAGCAGGTGTGTGGACAAAAATAGAAGGTTTTCATTGATCCTTCAACTTGGAAGTAGTTTGTTTTGGCTCAATCATTTCTCACATCATTTCCAAAGTACATAGACACTTGTTTAGTGTCATTGGAAAGCTAAGAGGGCCCACAACTCAACTCTGAAGCAAAAAGAGGCTGGTACAAAGCAAGAATTGGCAGTACCTACTCATCTCTTGGAGCATCCATCCATCTTTCCCAACAATGGTATCAGAGCAAAGCAAAGGTAAAATGGGAGATGGTTTTCCTTCTTTCATTGATAAATTGGATAGGAACTGGTCCTTGAGGATGAAGACATACTTGCAAGGAAGGAGCCTCTATGGATATATCTCAGAAGATGCCCATTTTCAGAAGCAAAGGACAACCTACAAGAGAGGAGCATGAAAGAATCAATACATGGTGTGCCAAGTATGCATTAGCAAGGTCATACTTACTTAACTCAATCTCTGATTTTCTTCTTCCACACATTAGGAACTGTAAGACATCCCAAGAGACTTGGGAAACATTGTCTTCATATTTCTCTTCCAACACAAGGGCTAGGAAGAACCAATTGTGGATTGAGTTTACCACTCAAAGAAAGCAACCAAAGCAAGGCATCTCAGAGTATGTAACCAAAGTCAAGGTTATAGCTGATCAATTGGCAAGCATAGGAGAAGAAATTGAAGAGGAGCAGATTGTAAGACAAGTAGTCAATGGTATTAAAGCATATGACAAATGGGAGAGCTTCACAACTGCCATGTACTTGTATATGGACATGCATATTCCAGACCCTACCACACTCATGGGGCAACTCTTCACCAATGAAGCCAAGCTCAACAAGAACGGAGATTCATCAAGAGGTAATAGCTCTTCTGCCCTATACACTGATAAAAGTAAGTCCAAAGAGAAAGGGAAGAACAAGAAGATTGAGGATGAAGGAATTGCCTCCTAAGCGAACTATGCAGGGAGAGGTAGAAACTCAAGAGGAAGGATAGAGGAGGTAAGCAAGGTAGGGGGAGACCTTATAACTCCTCACCATGTAATATTTGTGGATTTTCATACAGATGAGTGTTACAGGAACTTCAAGAATCAAAGAGGAAGAGGATTTCAAAGAGGTAGAGGATATACACAATCAAGAATCAAAGAGGTAGAGGATTTCAAAGAGGTAGAGAATCAAAGAGGTAGAGGATATACACAATCAAGAGGAAGATTCAATCACCATCAAGGTTACAATAACAACTACAACAACAACTACAATAACAACTACCAAGGAGGATAAAAATCAAGGAAAGACTACAACAACTATACAAAGGAGCAAGAGGATTCTCTTCTAATTATGAATATGACTTCAACACCAGGTATAAATGATGACCATCTCTTCTACATTGACTCAGGATGCTCAAACCATGTGGCAGGCAATGTGGCTCTTCTCGCTGACCTTGAGGAACCAAAGGGTAAGCATCAGGTACAAACAGGTGATGACACCAAGCACTCAGTGATTAAAGTAAGAAATGTTAAGACCTCTGATGGAAATAGAAATCTGATGAGAAAGGCTCTATATGTACCTACAATTACCAAGAATTTGATGAGTGTTAGATAGATTGTGGAAAAGGGTTTGCAGGTCAGGTTCAACCAATATGGAGCATTTGTGGAGGATCCCCAACATGGATTGAGAATTGCCAAAGGAGAAAAGATAGGTAGATTATTCACTTTTGAACTTGAAGATACAAGGAATATTGCACTTTATAGCTACAAAGACCAAACACTATCAGAGCTTGAAACTTGGCATAAGCGATTAGGACATATTGGTGAGAGAAATTTAAAACAAATATGTAGAGATTAATGTGCTTGGGATACCTAATGTATCCAAGCAACACATGATCTATAAATGTGGTGCTTCTCAGTTTGGAAAATCTCACAGATTACCCTTCTCAAGGAAAGGCTACATGCATGAGGATTACCTAGAGCTTGTCCATACAGATGTATGGGGACCAAGTAAGGATCCCTCAATTTTTGGATCAAGGTATCATGTATCTTTCATTGATGATTTTATTAGGTGGAATGTCTTATATTTTATGAAGCACAAAGATGAAGTATTCAATTGCTTTAAAAAATATCTTGCACTTGTTGAGAACCAAACAGGGAGAAGCCTTAAGAGACTAAGGTCAGATGGAGGAGGTGAGTACTTCTCAAATGATTTTGATGCATTCTTGCAGGATAGAGGAATCAAGAGAGAAATCATAACAAGGTATACCCCTGAGCAAAATGGGGTGGCAGAGAGGAGAAATATACTAATGGTTGAAATAGCTAGGTCAATGTTAAATGAGAAAAAAATACCTAATTACGTATGGGCAGAGAGTGTATCTACTGCCACTTATCTTGTAAACAGGTTGCCATCCAAATCCATTGATGGGATGAACCCATATGAAGCATGGCATGGTAGAAGACGTTCACTTGATCATTGCAAGATCTTTAAATGTGCTTCTTATGTGCATATCCCTTCTTAGATAAGAGGTAAGCTAGACCCTAAGGCAGAAAAGTGCATCTTCATAGGTTATGACTTGAATCAGAAAGGATACATGTTCTACAATCCTTCAAACAAAGGATTCTACTCGCTTTGATGAGAATGATTCTTGGTTTGAAAGTGAATGCAAGAAAGTAAAACTACCTTATGACTTGGAAGAGGAATTTCCAAGCCTCGCTAAGGAGGAGCCTAATCAGGTTGAAGACATCAACTCAGATGATGAGGATATCATCAACTTAGAAGAATTCAAGGCATGGAAGTCCAAAGGCAAAGTCAAGATGAAGAAATTGGAGGATATACCTGAATCATCCAACCAAGCAATCAGAAGATCACAAAGGGAGAGCAAGAAGCCAATCAAATATGGGTATGACACTTCCTTAGTTGCTAATTACTCTGTTTATCTTGCAAAAGACTTGTCATTTGAAGAACCATCATCATATGAGGAGGCAAAGACCAAGGAAGAATGGAAGGAAGCTATGGATGAGGAAATTGAAGCACTCAAGGAGAATGATACTTGGAAGCTTGTGCCAAAGAAGGAGTCTATGAAGGTAATTGATTCTAGATGGATCTATAAGATGAAAAGGAATTCTGATGGATCAATAAGCAGGTACAAAGCTAGACTTGTGGATAAGGGTTTTTCACAAACCCAAGGAGCTGATTATGAAGAAACCTTCTCACCTGTGGCCAAAATTCCAACCATCAGGGTATTGGTAAGTGTGGCTACATCAAAGAATTGGAACATGTATCAATTGGATGTAAAACTGCATTTCTAAATGGTTGGATTTCAGAGGAGGTGTATATGTCTCAACCTCCTAGCTATGAGGACCCAAGCAAGGTAACATCTGTATGTAAATTGAACAAAGATCTTTATGGATTGAAGCAGGCGCCTAGGGTATGGAACCATAGGTTGACTACATACCTTCAGGATCAAGGTTTTATCAAAAAACAAATACATCTCTGTTTATTAAGAGGAGTAATTCAGAGGTAATATACCTATGTGTATATGTTGATGATATCATACTCACAGGTAATGATGCTAATGGCATTAAGCACATTAAGAATCAGATGATGCAGGAGTTCAAAATTAGTGACCTTGGATCACTAAAATATTTTCTTGGACTTGAGTTAGTCTATACTAACTTTGGAATTTATATTACTTAGAGAAAGTATATACAAGACATGTTAAAGAAGTTTCATTTGCAGGATGTCGAGGTAGCAAGTACTTCGATGGAGGCAAACAAAAAGTTAAGTGCTCATGAAGGTGATGTGCTTGAGAATATTTCAGGTTACCAAAGCATAGTGGAAAGCTTGAACTATGCCCCATTGACAAGGATTGATATTGCTTATGGAGTAACTGTCTTAAGTCAATTTATGCACAAACCTAGGGCACCTCATTTGGAAGCTGCCAAGAGGATTTTGAAATACCTTAAGGGCACTCAAAATCAAGGACTATACTTTCCTTATACCTCAGATTTGGACATGAAGATATATTCAGATGCAGATTGGGCAGGTTGCAAAGATGATAGAAGGAGTACCTCAGGTTACCTATCTTTTGCAGGTGACAAACCTATATCATGGTCTTCAAAGAAGCAACGTACTGTTGCTTTATCTTCTACAGAGGTAGAGTATAGAGGATTGGCCAATGCTATTCAAGAGGCCATATGGATCAGATTGTTGTATACAGATTTAGGCTTGCATACTACATCTCCAATGATTTTTGGAGATAATACAAGATCACTACATCTTGCAGCAAATCCTATTTATCATGCTAGGACCAAGCATATAGAGGTCCACTATCATTATGTAAGAGAGAAGCTATTGAGCAAGGAAATTAAGTTGGTATATGTATCAACTAATATGCAATGTGCAGACTTATTGACTAAAGCATTACATGGTACAAAACTTTGCCGGTTTCAGTCTATGTGTGGATTGCAGGATATTCAAAAAGATTGAAGAAGAAGACCAAGCCAAGATGTTTGGCTTGAGGGGGAGCTATTGCTGCAAATATCAAACCTACACATTTAGCTAGAGTTTATGTACAATTGAAGTTCCATGGGAACCATTGCTATGAAGACTTTACCTTTTACCATTTGTAAAAGTCTATTTGACTTGGAAGAATAATTGTAACCACCACTAAACTCGTGGAGTTTGTTAGATGAAAAGTTGAATTTATTTGGAGAGAATATCTCCTAGACTGGAGGACCATTTTTTAATGAAAGCCAATGAAGAATTCAAATTCAAAATTCAAATGTATCATCTATAAAAGATGACTAAAAAACTCGCGGGATAGAAGACTTCAATTCTGAGTTCTCTTTGACTACATTGTAAGAGAGTGAGGCACACATCATAGCATGCAATACTCACTATCATTAGGCACTGATTACCATGCCAATGATCTTGTACAACATTGTTTTCTAATACAATAGATCAATACTTTTCATCTATGGTCTCTCTGTCATAGTTACTCAGAACAGTCATTTTGTACTGCTCATATCTCAGTCATTTCTTCACCATTTTCAGTGTTCTATAGCTTGTTGGAATCAGCTCTAAGTCCTTTACGTGGTGACAAAGTTTGAAAATAATCCATTTAGCAAACTTGGAGAAAAGCGGGTCGAAGTACCTACTGGTCAAACTCTATAGAGGTCCTAAAAAATCGGGGGTAATGATTTGATTGCTAAATTGATTGCTCTCTGTATAGTGCATCATTTTAAGTGATTCCACTTGGAATCATTAGCTCATTAAGCTAATTTGATATCTCCAAAAGGAATGTTTCTAATCCCTATTGTACTGGAAGCACTGAGCTTAACAAGCAGCAGGTGTGCGAACAAAAATAGAAGGTTTTCATTGATCCTTGAACTTGGAAGTAGTCTGTTTTGGTTCAATCATTTCTCACATCATTTCCAAAGAACATAGGCACTTGTTTAGTGTCATTCCAAAGCTAAGAGAGCCCACAACTCAACTATGAAGCAAAAAGAGGTTGGTACAAAGTAGGAATTGGTAGTACCTACTCATCTCTTGGAGCATCCATCCATCTTTAGCAACAAATCAGAGCGTTTATTATTTACGAGTTTTGCCAATTTGTTACATAGGATCTTATTTGTGCTCTCTGCTTATCCGTTAGCTTGTGGATGTTAGGGGTTAGACTTCTTATGTATCACCAAGAAATCTTGGAGAAGGTTTTGAATGACTTCGTTCAAGAAGTGCATGCCTCTATCACTTACTAACTCTATTGGTAATCCGTACCTAGTGAACATGTTCTCGAATAAACTGAGCATCATTCTTTGTTGTGGCCTTTACTTCTACCCACTTTGTAAAGTAATTTGTGGCTACAATAATGTACTGTGCATGGGAGTTTCTAGCTTGGAGGGGTTAATAGGACCTACAAAGTCCTATACCCCACTTTGAGAATGCATGTCCTTCCAGCATTGGCCTCAAAGGCATCTCATCCTTTTTAATTGGATATTGTGCACATTGGCATGTGTCACATTTCTTCACATAGATGTGTGCATCCATATGAAGAGTGGGCCACCAATGTCCTGAGAATAGAATGGTCTTAATTACTCTATCAGGCCCGAAGTGTCCACCTGCAACAGCACTATGTGCAATCTCTAAGATTATCAATTAGTTAGATTCATGAACGCACAATCTTAAGTAACCATCTTTGCCTCTTTGATATAGGTTTTCTCCAACTAAGACATAGGCCTGAGCCTCTTGCTCCATGATTCCTTTTCTTGCTAGACTAGCCTCGCTAGGTAGTGTTCTTGATCTCATAAATTCTATCAATGGAGCACTCCAATCTGGAATTAATGACATGTGATAAAGGGTAGCATGCTCCAATGGGGGTCTCTCATTGCACATTGGACAATTCTTAATCCACTCATGTATTTCTTTGTCCATGCTAGGCCAATACACTCATAAATGTTTTAGATTATGCAATGTTTGTTGTTCAGAATAATGATTTCTTAGCAATCCATCATGAGCTTGTTGCAACCAACTACTATGTTCATCGTCCTCGACACAACAAGCTAGTACACCCTCAATATCTTTTTTGTACATACTTCCTGCCAATATTTGATAGTTCTATGATTTTACAATTTCTTCTTTGTTCATTTTCACATTTTTATTTACGGGGCTGAAGGTTATGAAAGGTACCAACTTATTTGCCCATTTAGGACTAACTTCGAAATTGAATAGATAAGCATCGGGCAGTTCATTAGATACTCCTTGCAACGACTCTCTTGAAGTGATGCAAGAAAGGTGATGTGCCCTGAGGTGGGTTCTACCTTTCCTAACAACCACTTCAAAGTCGTACTCCATTAGTAAGAGGAACCATCTTACTAAGCATCCTGTATTGCAAGGTTTATTGACCAAATATAATAAAGCTTGATGATCAGTGAAAAAATTGAACTTGTTGGCCAATAGGTAGTGACTAAACTTCTTCATGGCATATACCATGCCTAAGCCCTCTCTTTCAGTTGTTGTATAGTTTCATTCCGTCACGTTAACTATCTACTGGCAAGTTAATAATTAGGTTCCAAGGCTTATTTGGGGGCTCAAACGGAGTCTATTATGAAAATTGGTAGGATGATAGTTCTAATACTCCTCAAGCTCAAGGATTGTCCAGACCTAGTGTGTGGTCAAGTTAATAATTAGGTTCCAAGGCTTATTTGGGGGCTCAAACGGAGTCTAAAAATTATGAAAATTGGTAGGATGATAGTTCTAATACTCCTCAAGCTCAAGGACTCGGCTTGAACAAAATGGAGCTGCAAAAATGAAAAATGGTATTTACAATGGTTTTTAGTGATAAAAATCACTATTTTCATAAAGATTTCTTCTGAAAATTTGACATGTGCTTCTTGGAGCTCCCTACATGCTCCTTCTTGTGCGTCCACTTCCTTGATGTGCTTTTATGCTTGTGCTTGAACTTGATTGTCAACACTCCCCCCCTCTTGAGTGTGTCCTCCCTGACAGACCCTTGTTGTAGTGGTTGTTCCATGTAGTACGTTGAGAGGTAGTGTCCTTCATGTCTCAACAGGAGTGGTCCATCTTCCCAATGTAGCTTGGTCGGTTGTCGGGTTCTTCAGTTTTCCGCTACTAGCCTATTCGAGAGTTGTGCCCAATGTATATACTTCTTCCTTGGATTTGAGCTGGAGGGTATACTTCTTGGCTTTCAAAGGTTGGTAGCTGCTCAAAAGAGGTTGTGGATGTTGATCTTGAGCAGCTATCTACTGTGAATTGCTTCGTGGGTACTGATGTTGTACCGTGAATGTCCTTGAACTTTTGAAACATGAGTTTCATAGTATGAGGCCAAGTACTTGTGACCCATAATGATTGATGGTTAAGTGCATTAGTGCATGGGTTGGAAAAAATAGGAGCCTTGTGCATGGCCTTGTAATGTAGCCCTATGCATGCATACTTGGGAAATGCATTGGAAGAATTATTGTGCAAGAAGTTGGGTCTTGAGCTAAGTGCTCAAGGGTATGTCGAGAACAGGTTTCCTAATCTATCATGGTTATAGTGTTGCCACACTAGGGTGTGCTTACCATGGTGAAAGGTCGGTGGATTTTTGTCTCTTCGTGTCGTATGTCCATCATGATGATTGACCATTGGATTTTCTTTCTGGTTGATGGACGTCCTTGCTGATGGTTCACCGATGAGTGTCCTTGAGTGCATGGACCTGTTTCTTCTTTTTTTTTCCCCTTTTCTTTTGGAACAATTACAAAACAAGAAGAAGGTGGTTAGTATCAACAAAATATATTACATATGCCAAATGTGTCTCATGTGCCTGGGATTTCTCAATTATGTCTATGCACGGCTGTGTAATGTGGCCCTATACTGATGCATACTTTGGAAATGCATGACCTTAATGCAAAAGACAGGGTTATCCCAAAGGCACATGGTTGTTGCTGGTCAAGGCTTTTGATGTTACTTGCATACTTGATGCATTCTTTGTTTGGAGGTGTCGATTGGATCTCCAAATGCTGTAATCCTCCTGATTGGGACCCATTTTAGAATAGTATTTGGCCCTATAGAGATCACCCCAGGCCTCTTCATCTTTGGATGCTTTCCGAACTTTGGTATCCAGTGTGGTTGTCTCTTTGGTTCTGTGGATGCTGCTAGTGCTTTTGGCTTCCAAACCCATATCCTTGATGATTGCCTGCTTATTTTTGCCAAAGAGGTGAGTTTATCTTCTTTTGGTCTCTGTACTCGGTTCTTACCCTTTTCTCTCCTTGGCTTCTTTGGTGAGATGTTTTGCATGTGGGAGAGCATAGGTTGTTGTGTATGTAAGAGTTTCTTAGGTACCCACATCTGTAATTTCTTAGGCACCCAAATTCTTCGGAGACCTTCTGGGTGAGCTAGTCCTGATTGTTTGGTTCTTGTTTTTGCATGGTTGGCTTGCTTGGGTGGGAAGTGTGTTGGAAAGGTTGATGATTGCTCTCCTTTTCATACCCAGATTTGCTTCATGCCCGAAACTACCTTCCTCTTGAAATCTCTTGGTCTATTTGATATAGCGGTTGTCATGTACTGTCTCGTTTGCCCTTTCGGTTGAGTTGTTGTGATGACATTAGTCTTTGCACAAGAGGAGGAGTCCGCTTGTCTTTGAGCCAGTTCTTCCATGATTGAGTTCTTCTGGAACACAGAGCTTTTGACACATACAACATCTTTTTTGCTAAGATTAGCTCTAGAAGAACTAAGAGAATGTGTGCCATCTGGATTTGTGAGCATGCAATTCTCTAATCCTAATGTGATGCATTGTTCTTGTACCCAAACTTGAAGAAGTTGACTTCTGAGGTTCAAGTTGACTGCATGGTCATAAATCCAATCTTGACCCAAGACAAGTGGCTCTGTAAGGTCCTCATCGTGAAACACTAGCATTTTGACTTTCATTGGAACATCTTGAAGGTAGATGGGAAGTTCCACCTCGCCCAAACAAGGGGTTTCCACACCTCCCAAACCTATGAGATAGGCTTCGATAGGCTTGATGTTCAATTGCAGATCTTGGTAGTATGAAAGTCTAACTACACTAGTTGCTGCACCTGAGTCAACCAAGGCTCTCACAACCCTTAGACTCTTTTCTTGTCCTACCTCTATCATCGCAAAGGGGCATCGGTCGATTATTCGAGAAAAATGGAGTGGCAGATAGAAGAAACAGGACAATTATGGAGGTTGCAAGGTCAATGCTAAATGAGAAAAACCTACCCAATTTTTTGTGGGCAGAGGCAATATCTAAAGCCACATACCTGATCAATAGACTCCCATCAAAAACATTGGATGGCATTGTTGGGGCAATACATAACAAGTCTAAATATTGGCTTGAGTCTCCTACATCATAAAAACTTATGTTATAATTGAAGCAAGTGTTGAATACATGAAGAGTTCACTTATGAAATCACCCTTGTAACTCTTGAGCATTTACCTTATGTAAAAGTTGGAGAATCAAAAGTGGTCGGATCCAGCTGATGATTAGGAAAAGAACTCCACAAATTCGTGATTGAGTTAGTTGGATAATCAATCACTAAAAGATAGGGAAAGTGATTTAGGTGAGCTAGAGTTCAAATTCAGATCTTGGCTCCAACATTCACTATATATACGTGATCTTTAGTCGCAGGATTTGTCTCCACTTCAGTAGAGCTTATTGCAATATCAGAGCTCAAGGCACACACATGTACCAATAAGTCCATTGTAATTTCTTTCCATTCAATATACATTTCATTTTATGACCATTTGTGACCATATCTTCATGCCTATGTGAGTGAACTGTTCATTGTCATAAATCTCAGTTTTCATTCAGATTGCAGAGACAATTTCTCTGAGCATGATGCATCATTTTTAGTAATGTTTTACTTGGTAATGGTAGCTCTCTAAGTATACGTGTGGCTTATAAAGTTTCATTTCATTTGGATCTATGAATTGTGAGTAATGTTCATTAAAGCTTCACTGTGTATTCATATTTGTTGCCTCCTAAAAAGTTAGGTTTACATAGGTGGATTGCTAAATTGAGTTCTCATCATGGAATCAATCGTTTTTAGTGAAATAAATTTCCAATAGGTTGCTTTGCTTCTCAATTAGATTCCTCTAAAAGGCCTCTACTCAATTTTGATCAGAAAAAGAGCATTAAGTAAAATACTAAAGGTCATCCTTCAAAAATAAAAAGCCTTGGCCAATTGAATTTTAATCAAACTTGTCTGTTTTGATTCATCCTTTTGAGAGTGATCTTCCAAGGTACATAGGGTGTCTAAATACTCCATTGGCAAAAGGTCCAACCACATATCTCTAGAGTTCATTTGGCTGACATAGTGCAAAGATTTTGTTGCACCTCTTCATCTTCATCAAATATCAATCCATCTCTTCACAATGGTATCAAAGCAAGGTTGGACAACATGGCAGATGTATTTCCTTCATCAATTGAAAAATTGGAAAGAGGTAACTATTCAGCTTGGTCATTAAGGATGGAAGCTTATCTTCAAGGTAGGAATTTATATGGTTATGTAGGTGGAGATGAAGTTATGCGAAGTTTCATGAATAAAAGTCAACCTACACAAGAAGAGCAAGAAAGATTAAGCACATGGTGCTCCATGGATGCATTTGCAAGATCCTATCTCCACAACTCTATCTCAATTTTTTTGTTGCCTCATATTAGAAGTTGTAAAGCATCTCAGGAAGTGTGGAATGCACTTGAAGCTTTCTTCTCTTCAAGTACAAAGGCCAAGGAGCATCAACTATGGCTGGAATTTACAACTCTCAAGAAAGCTCCCAAACAAAATGTGTCTGACTTTGTCACAAAAATCAAAGACATTGATGATCAGCTATGAAGCATTGGGGGGGGGGCTAATAGAAGAAGAGAAAATTGTAAGGCAAGTCATCAATAGCCTAAAGGAAGATGACAAGTGGGAAGCATTCACCACAACAATGGACCTATACATGGATATGCATGTACCAAACTTCAATTCCCTTATTGGGCAACTACTCACTGTAGAGGCTAAACTTATGAAGAATGGAGAAGGTTCCAAAGGTAATCAATCTTCTACTTTGTATACTGATAAAAGTAAGTCCAAAGATAACAAAGGAAAAGGAAAGAAAGTGGATGATGAAGCAGGTATACACCAAGCTAATTATGCAGGTAGAGGAAGACATGGTAGAGGTAGAGGTAGAGGAGGAAGACAAGGGAAGGGAGACCCCAAGAGTCTAACTCTTGTTCTATTTGTGGACTAACCAATCATGCAACTAAAAATTGCTCTAGGAATTCTAGGAATCAAAGAGGCAGAGGTTACAATAGAGGAAGTTATGGGTACTCAAGAGGAAGATTCAATAATTTCCATGGCAACCACAACAATTACAATAATTCAAACTATCAAGGAAGCTATAGAGGAAGAAGACACTTCAATAAGTACACAAAGGACTCAAATCAAGAAGATTCATTTCTAATCATGAATATGGCAATGCCTCAAGGTAAATATGATGAGCATGTTTTCTACATAGATTAAAGTTGTTCCAATCATGTGGTAGGAAATGTGGCTCTCTTATTAGATTTAGAAGATCTAATGAACAAGCATGAGGTGCAAAAAGGTGATGATACAAGAAACCTTGTCGAGAAGGTAGGAAATATAAAAGCACTTGATGGAAATATCAACCTACTTAGCAAGGTACTCTATGACTCTAATATCACAAAGAATTTGATAAGTATAGAGCAGATTGTGGAGAAAGGCATACAAGTCACGTTCACAAAAGGAGGGGCATTTGTTGAAGGTCCACTTCAAGGATTCAGGAGGATTGCAAAGGGTGAAAAGACAGGTTGATTATTCACATTTGAATTACAAGACACAAGGAACATTGATCTCTTTAATTATGGTAGTCAAACACTCACAAAATTGGAAGTATGTCATAAGAGGTTAGCACACATTGGTGAAAGATCATTAACGCAAATTTTTAGGGACCAAAGTGTACTTGGAATCCCTAATTTGTCAAAGCAACACATGATAAGTGTAGTGCATGTAAATTTGGAAAGTCTCATAGGTTACCATTCATGAAGAAAGGATATATGCATGGAGATCTCTTGGATTTGGTTCACAAAGATGTATGGGGACCTAGCAAGGATGCTTCAATATTTGGATCAAGGTACTATGTTTCTTTTATTGATGATTGCAATAGATGGACTATCCTATACTTTATGAAGCACAAGGATGAAGTCTTTTCATGCTTCGAAAGGTATTTAGCTCTTGTGGAGAACCAAATAGGTAAAACACTAAAAAGGGTAAGGTCAGATGGAGGGGGAGAATACTTCTCCCATGAATTTAGTTCCTTCCTTCAAGAAAGGGGAATCAAAAGAGAAGTCACTACAAGGTACACTCCAAAGCAAAATGGAGTGGCAGAGAGAAGGAACAAGACAATTGTTGAAGCTCCAAGGTCTATGCTAAATGAAAAACATTTACCTAATTATTTATGGGCTGAGGCTGTATCCACAACCACCTACTTAATCAATAGGTTGCTTTCAAAGTCACTTGATGGCATGAAACCATGTGAGGCTTGGAATGGAAGAAGACCAAGCTTGGATCATTGCAAGATTTTTGGATGTATTGTTTATGCTCATGTTCTTTCACAAGTTAGAGGAAACAACAACCAAAAGGGCTACATATTATACAACCCAACCAAAAAAGGTTTCTTGGTGAGTAGAGATGTAGTGTTTGATGAGAATAGTTCTTGGTATGAAAATTCATGCAGGAAGATCAGCTTACCTTATGATCTTGAAGAAGATTTCCCAAAACTTGTCAAAGACAACCCTACTAAAATTGAAGAGCAGGATACCTCAGAAGATGATGAAGCATCTCAGATTGAAAGACTCAAGGTATGGAAGTATAAAGGTAAAGCTAAAGTATAAGAGCTTGGAAAAGAGATAAAATCATCACATCATGGTCTAAGAAGGTCCAGAAAAGAAAACCAATGAGGTATGGGTTTAATACCTCTCTAGTTACTAAGCATTTAATGACATAAATCAAGAGGAATCCTCAACATTTGAGGAAGCCAAGGAGAAATCAGAATGGAAGCATGCAATGGAAGAGGAAATTGAAGCACTTGAGGAAAACAACACTTGGGAGTTGGTTCCCAAGACTTCCTCAATGAAAGCAATAGGTTCAAGATGGATTTACAAATTAAAAAAGAATTCTTATGGTTCCATTAACAAGTATAAGGCAAGGCTTGTGGCAAAGGGCTTTGCACAAACTCAGGGAATTGATTATGAAGAAACTTTCTCTCGTGTGGAAAAGATGCCTACAATTAGAGTACTAATTAGTATTGCTTTTTCCAAGAATTGGAAGATACTCCATCTGGATGTAAAAAATGCATTTCTTAATGTCTAGATAATAGAAGAAGTGTATATGGCACAACCACCTAGGTTTGAGAACCAAGTACATCCTGATTATGTGTGTAAACTTAATAAAGCTTTGTATGGACTCAAACAAGCTCCAAGAGCTTGGAATCATAGGCTTGTTTCATTTTTGCAAGACAATGGATTCCAATTTAGCAAGGCAGATCCATCACTCTTCATCAAAAAGAGTAATTTTGAAGTCATCTATTTATGTGTGTATGTGGATGATATTATACTTACAAGCAACAATGCAGATGGAATGAAGAAGATCAAGGATAAAATGAGAGAGGAGTTCAAGATAAGTGACCTAGGTTCACTTAAAACACTTCCTAGGATTTGAAGTAGTCGAAAGAGATCATAGTTTATTCCTCACTCAAAGAAAGTATATTAAAGACATGTTGACAAAGTTCAAGATGCAAGATTGTCAGATTGCGAGTAATCCAATGGAAGTTAATCACAAATTGAGCTCACATGAAGGTGAACTCATAGAAGATATCACATGATATCAAAGCCTTGTGGGTATTTTGAACTATGCCACATTGACAAGAGTAGATATATGTTATAGTGTGCGTGTGCTAAGTCAATTTATGCACACACCCAGGAAACCTCACATGGATGTTGCCAAGAGGATACTTAGATATCTCAAAGGGACCATAAATGAAGGGTTATATTACCCTTATGTATCTGAATTAAGTCTAAAGTTGTTCTCTGATGCAGATTGGGCTGGCTCCAAGGAAGATAGAAGGAGTACCTCATGGTCATCTAAGAAACAACCTACAACTGCTCTCTCTTCTACAGAAGCTGAATATAGAGGTCTTGCTATAGCTACTCAATGAGCAATGTGGATGAAGACACTATTACAGATCTTGGATTGGAGATTGGGACTCCAAGTATTTTTGGTGACAACATGAGTTCCATTCACTTGGCTTCCAATCCAATTTTCCATGCAAGGACTAAACATATTGAAGTACATTATCATTATGTAAGAGAGAAGATTGTGAGCAACAAAATTTAGCTATCATATTTTTCAACTCATCAACAATGTGCAGGCATTCTAACCAAGGCACTAGATGGTACAAAACTCAATTAATTCAAAGCTATGATTGGTCTTTAGGTAGTCTTGGATGATTGAAGAACTCAAGCTTACTTGACTTGAGGGGGAGCTATTGGAGCAAGTACATAACAAGTCTAAGTATTGGCGTGAGTCTCCTGCATCATAAAAACTTATGTTATAGTGGAAGCAAGTGCTGAAGACATGAAGAGTTCACTTATGAACTCACCCTTGTAACTCTTGAGCATCTACCTTATGTAAAAGTTGGAGAATCAAAAGTAGTTGGACCCACTTGATGAGTAGGAAATGAACTCCACAAATTCGTGACTAGGTTAGTTGGAGAATCAATCATTAAAACATAGGGAAAATGATTTAGATCAGCTAGAGTTCAAGTTCAAATCTTCGCTCCAACATTCACTATATATACATGATCTTTAGTCGTGGGATTTGTCTCCACTTCAGTAGAGCTTATTGCCATATCAAAGTGTGATCTCAAAGCACAAACATGTACCAGTAAGTCCATTGTAATTTCCATTCAATATACATTTGATTTTATGACCGTTTGGGACCATATCTTCATGCCTATGTGAGTGAACTGTTCACTATCATAAATCTCAGTTCTAAGCCAGATTGCAGAGATGCTTTCTCTGAGCATGGTGCATCATTTTTAGTGATTTAACTTGGTAATGGTAGCTCTAAGTCTACTTTGATCTTACAAAGTTTTGCTTCATTTGAATTTATGAGCTGTGAGTAATGTTCATCAAAGCTTCACTATGTATTCATATCTGTTCCCTCCTGAAAAGTCGGGTTTACATAGGTGGAATGCTAAATTGATTTCTCATCATACAGTCAATCATTTTCAGTGAGATAACTTCCAATAGGTTGCTTTGCTTCTCAATTAGATTCCTCTTAAGACTCTTTGCTCATTTTTTATCAAAAGAAAGACCATTGAGTAAAATACTGAAGGTCATGCTTCAAAACTAGAAAGTCTTGGCTAGCTGACTTTTAGTAAAAATTATCTATTTTTTTTCATGCTTTTGAGTGATCTTCCAAGGTACATAGGGTGTCTGAATATGCCATTGGCAAGCCAAAAGGGCCCACCACATATCTCTGGAGTTCATTTGGCTAGTGTAGTGCAAAGATTTTGTAGCACCTCTTTATCTTCACCAAATATCAATCCATCTCTTCATAGCCCAATGACACCATATGAAGCATGGAATGGAAGAAGAGCTAGCCTTGATCTTTGCAAAATCTTTGGATGCATAGCATATGCACACATAACTTCACAAATCAGAGGAAAATTGGATCCAAAGGTAGAGAAACACATATTCATTGGCCATGAACTTAATAAAAAAGCTTATAGGCTATATAATCCAAGAAACAAAGGTTTTGTTGTAAGTAGATATGTTGTGTTTGATGAAAGAAAATCTTGGTTTGAAGATGATTGCAAGAAAATCAAACTTCCCTATGATCTAGTGGAAGATGTTTTAACATTATCAAAGAGGAATGAGCCTACATTTGAAGCATCAAGTGATTCTGATGATGATGAGAAGACTCCAAGAAGGGAAATCAATTCTTGGAACTCCAAAGGCAAAGACAAATTGAGAATTGAGAGATGTGGCAAAATCATCTCAACAAACTATAAGAAGGTCTACTAGAGAGAAAAGTAAGCCAAAAAGATATGGATATGATACTTCTTTACTCACTAAAAACTCAATATATATAACACACATCTCAATCTTTGAAGAACCTTCTACCTATGAAGAAGCCAAGAAGAAACCAAAATGGAGAAGTACCATGGAAGAAGAAATAGAAGATTTACAAGAGAATCAGACTTGGGAGTTGGTACCTAAGACTCCATCTATGAAGGTCATTGGTTCAAGGTGGATATGCAAGGTAAAGAAGAGTCATGATGGTTCAATTAACATGTACAAAGCAAGGCTTGTAGCCAAAGGGTTTGCACAAACTCAAGGTATTGACTATGAAGAAACATTTTAACCTATTGCAAAAGTGCCTACTAATAGAGTACTCATGAGTGTTGCATCTTCCAATAATTGGAAGATATATCAAATGGATGTTAAAAATGCTTTCTTAAATGGTTGGATATTAGAGGAGGTATATATGCCTCAACCTCCTGGTTTTTAAGATCAATCATACCCTGAACATTGTTGAAGATAAATGTACAAGCTTATTTTCACATGAGATATGCTTGGATAAATTTACCAAATATAAAGATAAAGGAAAAAAAGAAGAAGAAAAAAAAATTCTAGTCCAAATTCATGATGAGTAAAAGATACAATATCTGCCTTGTAGTAAGTGGCATGTAGTGGTCAATCAAATGAAACTTGTGAGTTAAGAAGAGGCACAAACTTCTTCACATGCTCATTGGTTATAAAAGCTGAGTGGGAGAACATTCTAATCAAGGAGAGAAAGAGGCAAGGGCTCCCAATATTTAGATATGCTCATTTGGTCAGTTTGTCTTCCCATAGACTCCTTCCAGCTACACGTCATTTTGTACAGAGCTCTGTTGTGAAGCTCATATCTCAGTGTATATGTAAGCATTTCTTGTGTTTAATCACTCATTGGAAAGCTTAACTTGTGAAGGTGATCTATCTCAATTATATCCTTCAAAGCTTATATATTTTGTGAGATATCAGTCAAAGAGTGAAGTCTAGTTTCTTAGCATAGCTATGTAGATAGGTAGTCTATTTTGGTCGGTTATGTTTCCCAATAAAAATGTATATAGATTGCTTGATTTTTAGCTTGCTTCAAAGTTTCTTTGTCCTAAATATTTCCTTCAAAGAATTTATATTCTGTGAGATATCTATGAGGGAGTGAAGTCTAGGTTTTTAGTATACTTGTGTGTGCAGGTGGTCTATTTTGGTCAGTTGAGTTTCTTGAACCAAACTCATCCAAATTAATTGATTTTAGTTCTTTGGAGATCTATTTGTGTGTAATTTCTCTATCTCAAATATCTTCTCCAAAGGATATATATTCAGGGAGTTATCAGTCCAAGTGTGAAGTTCAATTCTTCAACATACTTGTGCAGACAGGTAGTTCATCTTTGTGAGTTGCGTTTCCTAATCAAAACTTGTCCACATTAAGTTGTTTATAGCTTGTCCTCATTACATCTTGCCGTTGCCAGGACTAAACATATAGAAGTTCAATATGTCAGAGAGAAGATTATGAGCAAAGAGATTCAACTCTCATACATATCAACTCATAAAAAATGTGCCGATATGATGACAAAGGCCTTAAATGGAAGCAAATTAAACAAATTCAAAGCAATGATTGGACTCCATGAAATCTTGAAGGATTGAAAACTCAAGCATCTTAGGCTTGAGTGGGAGCTGTTGGTACAATTAGCAAGCCTAAGTGCATTGCTAAGGATTTAGGACTACACATCTATTTATTTATATGAACATATGCTTGTCAAATTCATTGTTTTATCTTGGATGAATGTAAAAATCAAGAGAAGAGAGAATCTAGTGAAGTTAGGAGAATAAACCCACATCTCATTTGGTAGAGGAATCGAATCAATGACACCCCTAAATGTAGGATCACTTTTAGGTGAGGGAAAATTCAAATTCAAACTCAAACAATGAGTATAAAAACACACCTTCCTTAGTTGCAAAAAAGGTGAGCCATT
The DNA here is from genome assembly GCA_020310875.1 of Ceratopteris richardii. Classification (NCBI taxonomy): domain Eukaryota; kingdom Viridiplantae; phylum Streptophyta; class Polypodiopsida; order Polypodiales; family Pteridaceae; genus Ceratopteris; species Ceratopteris richardii. The sequence goes on along the minus strand of CM035416.1, from coordinate 45,888,589 downwards.
CTGAGAGGCATTGAGCTACAACCTCGAGCATATCATGAGCTCAAATAATCTATGTGTAGTCCACTACACTCTTTTTTAATCATATGTGCGTTCATATTTTGATACATCTCATTGAGTACATCTCTTTGTATTGTCTACTCCAACATCTCCATCATTATAGTTAGCTTGTGGAATCGATTTCTTTATGTGTAATCATTTATTTGATATAATTTAACTTGGGATAGTTAAGATAAAGTGCTTAGTGTTCAAGTATAAATTTTCATTAAGTTTGGTTTAGTAGATCGCAACATATGAAGCGAAACATTTTACTATGTTTGCACATCTTTTACATCCTGAAAAGTTGGGTTGACCCCAATGACTTGTTAATTCATTTATCATTGTATGGTACAACTTAATTCATGAAATAACAAGTTTTAGTTAGCTATAATTATTTTTGGACAAGCTCTCTGGTCAATTCATACTAGGTTGTGAGCTCTGAGCATAATACTGAGATCTTCTCTTCCCAAAATAGAAGGTTCTTCACATCTTTTGAAATTAGAAGTTATTGGTTTTGATTCAAACATTTGAAAGTGATGCTCCAAAGAACTTGGTGGTCCTATGTGCACTAGTGTGAAGCTAATGAACTATACAAAGCACCCCTAAAGTTAGATTGGCAAATGTAGAGCAAGATTCTTGTAGCACTACTTCATCTCTTAAATCATCTCACCATCTCCTCACAGTTTAGACATTGTAGAGGATGGAGTAACAAATGTTTCCATCATGCCCTTTACTATATTCAACAATTGTATCTAATGGTATTTCCCTCATACAAGAGCAACCTTGAGTGGAGGTAGTCTCTATGTTGCTTCTTCATGTGGCTTCACTCATTGGGCTAGCTTATCCCAAACATGTGCTTTCACTTTCAAAATTTCATCTAAAGTGAGCATACATCAAAGTTTTGTCTTTCTAAGTTCTACTATTGTTTGCGGCTTTAACTCACTATTTTTCCTGCATATTCTTCTTATTGTAGGTACTTTCTTACACTTTGATTTGGATTGTACTCTCCCATGTAGTTACGAAGAGTGTGTAGACTCCTAGTATCTTCCTCATGAATGCTGAGGTTTTGAGCATCACCATAATAAGTGTCATGAGAAAGGAGATAAGAAAAATATCTCTCACATACTCTCACACAAAAGGAGAGGAGCACACACAAATTGAGGCAAGGAAACAAAATCTCCTTTTACTTCTTCAATTACATAAAGATAATATAAAATAATGACCTAATACAACAATACATCCAATATAATACATAAAGAACAGTACGTAATAAAAGCCCTTATGTCCACCAATGAATGAGTTGGCAAGAAACATAAGTGCCATCATTCTGAGAAGATATACACGTTATATCTTCATAAGCACTATACATGTTAAAAAGACAAAACTTGATCATCACATGATGAGCTTGACTCCCCCTCAAGCTCAATGTCATGTCTTGTAATCCAAGTATCTTTCAATTGTTTATTCGCTTCTTTAATCCAAGTGATTTAGTGAAAATATCAATAACATAGTTATCTATCCTTATGTAAAAAAGGTCAATATCACCTAATAATAGCTTCTCCTTGATGAAGTGATAATCTACCATGATATAATTTGTTCTAGCATGCAAAATAGGATTCCATGCCAATTGTATGCTTCTAAGATCATCATAATAAATGGTAATCAGCTTTTGCACTTCTACACCTAAATCTGCAAGTAACATCTCTAGCCATGATGCCTCATATGTTTCCATTGGAGTACCTCTATGCTCAGCCTATATACTTGACAAAGCAACACTAGGTTGCTGCTTACTACTCCTTGTAATAGCAACACCCTGAAGTGAAAACAGAAAACCACTTGTAAGACTTGTATCTAGAACACTACAGTCCCAATTCGCATCGATGTATCCATGAACGTGTAAATCTACATGTGCCTCATAAATCAATACATAATCCAAAGCAGGACTCACATAAAATAGAGTGTATCTCAAAGCATTCAAATGTGCTTTCGTGAGAACTTTCATAACTGACCGTGAAGCCCAACAATGTAGATTAGATTAGGCCTCTTATTTATGAGATGTATCAAACTTCCCACAATTCTCCTCTTCATATTAGCATTTTCCAATGCTTCTACTGATGTGGCATCCAAACTTCTAATCTAATCGAATAGAAATTGGCTTACAATCATCCATACCATACTTTTGCAGCATACTCAAGGTGTAACGCCTTTTGAAAAACCATATACATGTTTCTATGCATATATATTCAATGCGCAAAAAAGTAACTAGACACACTAAGATCTTTCATGCCAAATTCCTACATAAAAGCTATCTTACCTCTTTAATGCTTTCTTCATTATCTCCACCTATAGTCAAGTCATCAACATAAATAGCCATAATTATAATGCCATCATCAATGTTCCTTGCATATAATGAGTGATTTGCATCATACATATAAAATTCAATCAAATTCAAATAATTTGCAATCCGAACAAAGTGAAATAATCCAATCAAAGTTAAAAAATCCAAACAAAGCTTTTCAACTTGCAAACATATCTAGGATGTTTTGGATCCTCATATCCTTGTGGCTAGTCCATGTATAATTCTTCCTACAACTCGTTATGTAAGCATTCTTCACATCCATCTGATGCAAAATCTATTTTTTTGTTGAAGCCAATGAAACAAGTGTCCTAATAGTATCCATTTTACCAAGTGGGCTGAAATTTTCATCATAATCAATGCCATATGACTGTGCATATCCCTTTGCTACAAATTGTGCTTTATATCTACTTATGCTATGATCAACATTATGCTTTATCTTGTAAATGCACTTGTATCGTAAATAATTCTTTCCTTGTGAAAACGGAGCCATCTTCCATGTTTCTTTTCCATAATGTGTAGCCATCTCCCATCCATAGCTTTAGACCGATCTACATTTTTGATTGCATCTTCAAAACAAGAAGCTTCAATATCTTGTATTACCTTGGTCATGTAATCACAATGACAAGCTATGTAGCTATCATATGTTAACTGTTGCACTGAATTCCGCATCCTCCTAAATCTACTTGATCCTAGGTCACTTGTTCTTGTTGTATCACCTCCATGTGCCTTTCTTATTCATGGAGTCTTCATAGAGGGCTATCCAAGTTCCTCAATACAACTCATGAGTACCCACTAAAGATACATGTTTATGCTTTTGGACCGAGCTTCATCCTCAATGCATCCAGAACATGTACATATGCAATGAAACCAAATATTTTCGTGTGTGATAGGTTTGGTTTTATACCTCTAAAATTCTATTCACCTGTTACTTGATGTACAAAAGTGGTTAGAGTTCTATTCATAATGTATACAACAATGTGCACAACTTCTATTCAATAGAAATGAGGCATATTTTTCTCAACCATAAAGTCCCTTATTATTTTGCAATAGCATTTAGCAATGCCATTCACTTGTGCTGTGTACTTGCATGAAAATTTCCTTCGAATTTGTTGATCCTTTATATGGGAATTGAACTCCTGAAATCTTGAATTGAACTCTTGAACTAGGAGTATGATGGGCTAATCACTTGCCCCAAAAGCCATGGGTGAGGATTACTTCCTAATCCTCCCTCTCAGGGTGTGGTTCAACCATCTCCTACCTGTCATTTCTTGAGTCCAACGCTCTCTTCCCCTTTTAGAGATAATTGTCCTCAATGATCAATCCTTGATCTCCCCTTGAATTAATGTCCTCACCCTTGCATTATCTCTTGAAGCCTTGCTCTTGAGCTTGGTTTCTTGAACCTTTCTGTTCTTGGCCAATTGCCTATAGACTTGCCTTGTTCACAACCTTGGTGTCTTGAGCCCTTGTTCTCAACCTTAATAACTTGAACCTAGATCTCACCCATGCTAGGTATCTTGGGACCTCAATCTAATGCTTTTATTGGACAATCCATTCTATGAACTTTCCAACGGTATGTTACACATCTAAATCTGACCTGTAGATTGATAGATACAATAGAATCTTTGTTGGGATTATTTATGAAAATGATGCACACACCTTCCATCTACCTTGCCCAGCCTACTTCCTAGGTTTTGATACCAATTGTGGGAATTGAAATTATGAATTCTTGGCTAGAATTATGATGGGCTAACCACTTGCCTCAAAATCCATGGTTGAGGATTACTTCCTAATCCTCCCTCTTAGCATGTGGTGCAACCATCTCCTACCTGTCATTTCTTGAGTCTAAGAATTTAGAAAAATATTGAATTCATTTAATATGTACTAATCTCCTCCATCACATCTTAATTTGAACATACTTTCTTGTGTCCTTTTCCACCATTGGCTTGAAAGTTCAAAAGTGAGTAAACACCTCAATCTTCTCCTTCATGAAGTATATTCGTATGTTTTTGCGTATGGTTATCACGGAATGTGACATAAAACCTACAACCTATTAGATATGCTCAATACTCCACACTCAAGGGACCACAAATGATCCATGGTGCTCTAAGCTATAAAACCCCCACTATGAGGAGAAGCCATTATGAGAGCCCATACATTTGTGGAACCCTAACTTCCAAGTTAGATGAGGTATATTTGTGACCATTGATGGTAATAGATGATCTTTGTGAGCCTAGCCATTAGGATAGGTAGGTCATAAAATCTCCAACCATTGGGATTCCATTTAAGGAAAAAATAAAGGCTTTACTGCATTGCCTGATTTCCCCATAGAACTTTGATGGGGGGAGTGTAGAGGAGTGCTTTCCCCCTTCTGTGAGGCCCCCTTGCAAATGGCGAAGGTATAGTTTCTTTCATTAACTCTAATGGGGATTTCAAAAAGCTTTCAAATGTGTTGTATGATCCACAAATCAAAGAAAATCTACTTTAAGTAGCTTCTATAACTAATCAAGGTCATCAAGTATCTTTTGGTAAGATAGGAGCTAAGATTATGGACAGTAATAACAACATTGTTGATACTGGCATAAGCAGGAACAACTTGTATGAGTTGTCTACTCTTATATCCACTACAAGTGTGGGTTCAAGTAAGCTATGGAATGAGAGATTTGGCCATATCAGGTATCCTATACTAAAAGAGATGCATTGTAGGGGTATGGTTGCACACCTACCAAGGATTCTAGAAATGAAGGAACCATGTGAAGCTTGCATGATGGGCAAGCAATAGAGGAAGGTGTTTCCACAAGAAAACAAGAATAGAGCAAGCTATCATCTAGATTTTGTGCATGTTGACTTGTGTGGAAAAATGCCTACATATGCCTTGGGTGGATCTTCCTACTTCATGTTACTTGTCGATGAATATAGCAGGGAGATGTGGGTGTACTTACTTCACAATAAGGCTCAAGGTTTTGATAAGCTTAAAGAATGGCTTAAGATTTTTGAAACTAAAAAAAGGAAGAAGATTAAGAAATTCAATACAGATGGTGGTGGTGAGTTCAAAATTTGAAGATTTTTTGCAAGGGTAAAGGAATCAAGCATCAACTCATAGTGGCACATAGCCCTCAATAGAAAGACATTGTAGAACATCAGAATCAAACCATCATGGAGATGGCAAGGTGCATGTTGAAGTGAAATGGTTTGCCTAATCAATTTTGGGTAGAGGTAGTCAACACTACTATCTACATCTTGAATCGAAGGTACACCAAGGCACTTGATGGAAAGACTCCACAAAAGACCTACACTAGTAAAAAGCTATCTATTTCCCATTTCAAAGTATTTGCAAGTGAATGTTATGAACATTTTCCACATAGGGAGAGAAACAAGATTCAACCAGAAAGCATCAAATGTATCTTTTGAGGGTACACCAAAGATAAGAAGGCTTATAAGCTTTATGACCCTAAAGCTAAGAAGATCATGGCAAGTCGCGATGTGGTGTTTAAGCAGGAGGAGCCATATGCAGTGGAGGAGGAAAAGAGAGCTTCCACTTTATCATCAGGTGAAGGGGAAATCCACTATGAACTTGGCCCAAGAGCTATCCCTTCTACACAAGAGAAGGAATCATCATATTCAGATGATGAGTCTAAAAGTTAGCAATCTATCGTCACCCAAGCGTAAAAGCCATCGCCACATTGGGTGAGGTAGCTCTATGATTCTACAAACCCCATCCCACAGTCACTTGAAAAAGTTGTAGATGGACTGAGGTGATCACAAAGAATAGAGGAATAGAGACGGGCAAGCTCCCATATTGTAAACATAGCCCTAATGGCTCAGCTCACTCTAGAACAAGCAAAGGAACCAACCAATGTGGAAGAGGCACTCTGTTGGTAGCAGTCAGGGCATCACAAGACAAGGGAGCCAATGTAAAGAATTAGAGCAGAGAGAAGGGCCAAGCAATCAAAGAAGATCCAACAATTAGGCCATACAATTTTTCCAAGATATCTCCCTTTTAATAGTGATTTTCATCACTACATGAACATTGTAAATATCGTTTTTGGTAAATTAGACTCCATTTTGTTCAAGTGGAGAAGTCCTCGAGCTTGAGGAGTATTGGAAGTAGCAACATACCAATTTTCATAATTTTTAGACTTCGTTTGAGCCCTCAAATAAGCCCTAGAACTTAATTTTTAACTAGGCCAGACACTAGGTCTGGACAGGGACAAAGCTAGTTAGAAACTATAAAAAGAGCTAGAGAGCTCATTTTTGAGGTTACCTTGTTAGTGATTTGAGCTTGTGTAAGAAACTTTTTTTTGAGTAATTCAAAGAACTCCATTGGTCCTCTCTTTGTTCTTGCCTTGTGTGTGCGTGTGTGTATGTGTGTGTGTGCATCTTGTGTGCTTCTCACTCACGCACTTGTGCCATCACTTGCTCATAGTCATCATACTAGTCCTCACATCTCCACGGATTGACAATTATGAGGTGGATCTCCTCACGTTGGTACTTGCCATTGTGCTAGAGTGCCACCAAATTTGGCATTGTTGCTGGGGAGAGAGCTTCGAGGACAAGCGTGTGATGGTAAGACATAGAGTTGTGACGTTGGAGTCGTAGGTAAATTCTTTACTTTCTCTTATTTTCTCTTTTTTACTTCACCATCATCATCACCATCATCATCCTCACCATCTCCCACCTCCATCCCCACCTTTGCAAAATTTTTAGTTTTTTGGCCATATCACCTTCCCCTCGTCATTCTCCTCATTTCACTTGTGAGAGAGTGTGAGAGAGAGCTATTGTGCTTGCTGTTTTTGTGTGTTTTTGAGCATTTCTTGTAGGTTCTAGTTGTATCATCATCTCCAGCAGGTTGTGGAGGTGCAAAAAATGTTTGCACAGGTCTCGAGGTGTTGAGCTCTATCAATCGCGTTTGACAGAAAACTTGAGTATTTGGTAAAACTAAGTGCATATTCATGATCTATAGGCCTTGCACATCACATCCACACAAAAATTTCAAAAAAAATTGCGTTTTCTCTATCCATCGCGATTGACAACATCCATCGCGATGGACAGCTCTGTCCATCACGATTGACTAAAAAATCATGACCGATAGAAAAATCACGATTGACACCCCCACGACGAAAAAACCTATCCATCGCGACTGACTAAAACATCACGACCGACAGAAAAATCACAATTGACACCCCCATGATGAAAAAAGCTATCCATCGCGACTTATGGGCCACGATTGACACATTATAAATCGAGAAACTTGAGATACTTTGTCCATCATGATTGACAACATCCATCACGACGGACACCCCCGTCCATCACGATTGACAGGCCACAATAGACAACTTTGTCCATCGCGACTGACAGCCCTGTCGATCGCGATTGATAGCCAATTTTGGCCAAATTTCAAGGTTTTTGATTTTTCAATTTTTTGCCAATTGGGAACATAAAATTCAATCCATTAGAGCATTGCGAGGCCCGTATACAAGTAATTCGAAAGATCTTGTTTGCATGTTAGCCTGTTTTAACCCTGTTTTAAACCCAGAACCCTAAACTATCATAACTTCTTCATATGAACTCCGTTTCTAGTGATCGTGGATTTATAGATAGGGTATTTTGAAGTTGAACTTCCACAGGGGTGACAAGTTGAGGGATCTCTAGGAGAATTTTCATAAAAGTTAATCAAAATTGGGTCTTTGTATTACATGAATGGACATGGTTTGTTAAGTCAATTAAATTGAAACCTTGAGCTAACTTTGGGACTTTTACAGGTTCATCGAGAGCACTAAAGGGCGTGCAGAGCACAAGCATAGTGCAAGCTTGAGAACAATCTTCTTGAGCACTCAAGAGCAAGGGATAAGCAACTTAAGGTTGGATCGTTCTCAACCCCCTCTATCAATTCATAGCTTAGGCTAAGTACGGATAGAGGTTTTGATTAATTAGGGTGACGTTAAGCATGATCAAGTTTAAGAAACCCTAATATCTCAAGTGCAAGCATAAATAGGCTACATTTGTGAAAAACCCTAAAGTAAAAGAACTTAAATTAAGCGATCAAACTCAAGTACAATAAAACGCAAGTGTCCCTTGTGATGAAAATTGGGTGGAAAAGAAGTGACATCCTAAGAAAATTAAAAAGAACAAGGAACTAATATAAAAGAACTCTGCAACGAGGTTGTACTGGGAAAAATTGGGATATCAGTCAAGGCTTATGAACCATAGGTCAGAAAGATATTTAGGATGAGATAGACAAAGCCTTAGGTCTTCAGAGGCTAGTGTCAATTACACTGCTAGGTCTTGGGCCGAGCAATTGAGGGCTTATCTACACTACCCTAGCTCTGAAACTAGCAAATCAGAGATGTCTTATGGTATGGAGAGACCCACAGGAAGTTCAGATGGGCTTACTTAGAGAAACCCGAAGGTCCTTACAAAACGCCTTCTTGAGGACGAAAACATTCCCTCAAGATATGACCCTAGCTACGCAAAGAAGTTTAGAACAAGAAGCCCTAGATTGCGCACTCATTGGTGATCATCTATATAAGCGTGGAAAAGATGGATATCTGAGACTATGTGTCCATGAGAGTGAATATCTTAAGATTTTGGAAACTGCTCACCAAGGTGTAGCAGGCAGACACTTTGGACCAGACCGAGTGATCAAGGCAATCCTATTTGCAGGCTTGTGGTGGCCAACCCTTCACATGGATGCACATACCTATGTGAAGCGGTGTGACATTTCTTTGCAAATTCAATATCCCGTACGTAAAGATGAGATGCCATTGAAACCTATGATGGGTGGACGTGCATTCTCTAAGTGGGGAATAGACTTTATAGGTCCTATTAACCCCCCAGCTAAAAGTTCACATGTTGAATACATCATTGTGGCCACAAACTATCTAACCAAGTGGGTAGAAGTGAAAGCCACGACAAAGAACGATGCTCAAACAACAACTAAGTTTTTATTTGAGAACGTGTTCACTAGATATGGGTTATTGATAGAGTTAGTAAGTGATAGAGGCACTCACTTCTCTAATGAAGTTATTGAAAACCTTCTCCAAGAGTTCTTAGTGATACACAAGAAATCTACCCCCTATAATCCACAAGCTAATGGGCAAGCCAAAAGCACCAATAAGATTCTATGCAATGTGCTGACCAAATTAGTGAATAATTAACGCTCTGATTGGGATAAATAGCTACACCATGCTGTTTGGGCATATAGAGTTGCCTATAAAATGGTACTCCAAGCCACACCCTTTCAGATGGTATTTGGCCAAAATGCACTGCTACCATTGGACTTTTTGATACCCACACGGAACTCACTTCTTGACTGAAGTTATTGAAAATGTTCTCCAAGAGTTCTTAGTGATACACAAGAAATCTACCCCCTATCATCCATGTTGGAAACAATGCCAATTGGTCAAACACTTGCTCAATGACTCATTGGTCAACACTTGCTCAAGTTCTACATCATTTGTACAGTTCAGTATTACTCCCTCTTCAAGAAACAGTGCGTGGCACATTGGCTGCATCGACATACTCTCAAACCTGTGATCAAGGATTGAATCCTGCCCCCAGCAGTGGCACAACGCGAAAGATTATTTATGCTTTTGATTTTAATTAACACAGTATCAGACACATTCGATGACGAAGTTGTTTTGTGTTTTGAAAATAACAAAGATAGCGATCGTATGTTTTTGTTATGCTTTATTGAAGCAATAGCTTTTGATGAGCTTTTCATGGGACAAACACACTACTATATAAGAACAAATTGGGTCACTTTCTAATCATCCTTCACCTATTATTCAACTCAAGCCTTGGTGCTTGGACCTCAATAGAGGTGGTGTTTCGTCTAGCACATAGGGCATCCATGGTGCTAACTTGAAGCATGTTGAGGAGCAGCTATGGAGTTCTTCTTGGAGGAGAAGAGTGTGCTCACACTCTTGCTTATGGAGAGGACTTGGTCATTAACAGCTTGGTGGTGAGGATCAACCATTGACATGATGTATTTGAAGATTGTCTTCTACATGAAGATTTCGGGTTACTTCAAAGACATTGGATGGTGGTTAACATAAGATTTACATCTTATGTTAAGTATTCAGGTACATATTCTCTTTATGCACACAGGTACTACTTGAAGTTTATGGAGGCAATAACATCCATATCAGGAGGAGTCCTATTCGGCATAGGTAGAAGAGAATCCGTACATATATGCTTTATGCATATTTGGATGAGGTGTTTGAGAAGGTATGGTCATATGAGTTTGAGGATTTTTGGCAGCAAACTTGTTAGCATTCTTTGCTACTTTTTAAGTATGTGATCTTTTCACACACATATCTGACTTAGGGTCTTCCATAGCCTAAGGTTAGATGAGGGTTTGTTGATTATCAGTTTTAGACCGATCCTTCCTCTTTCAGTAACTCATATTCACTCTTCTACAACCTATCAGGTCACACATCTCATATATATTCAGATTTCTATCCATACATCTGAATATGTTTGTTACAATTGTATATTCACTCATCCATCTATTTTTGTTCACATAGAGTGGTTGAGAGTTTTGCTCCCACATTGTACATTGAACATTGGTATATATGATAGTGTGAGTAAGCAGTGGATTACGTAACACTTTACACATGTTGTCTAGTCCTTCTCTATCTTTGTCTCATCATCTGTACGATTAAGTTATGGTATGTTCATGGTTTGTCAATATTAGAAGATTGATGGAATTAATGTTGTAGGTGCTGGATCTATTGAACCATGGACCTATGATATGAGCTATGGGCCTACCTCATTTCCAACATTTGGTATCAGAGCTCTAAGGTTTTGGTATCAAATCTTTAGGGCTTTGGCATCAATGCATTCAGGCTCACAAGTACTCAGGTTCTCAGGTTCCCAGACTTCTAGGTTTACAACATATGATCTAAGAGCATCTTCTAACATTTGACATTTAACATACACACTTAATCTAGATGAGTAGAGATTTGAGAATTAGAAGGTTCTTAGCATTGGAAGAAGTAAGTCAAAGATTTAGATTCTTTCATATTTGTGTTGCAGAGAGATAGAAGAAGATATGTTACAGGAGATTATGGATCCTAAACTTTTGTTTCAAATATAGGTATGGATTATTGAAGATCAAATTAATTGAAAGAAGGAAGACGTTCCAGATTTCATAAATTCTGATATATTTGAAGAACTTTGGATACTAGTGTTAAGTCATCCATGGTGATGAAACATGAAGACTTATTTTCAGCCATATGTAAAAGAATGTAGATTCATACTTATAGGTATTTCCTATATCAGGTATTCCTATATTTCCTTTGTCAGTTTCTCTTTAGGTTCCAGCTTTGAAAGAAGAAGGAAGGAGGAGAATGTCTGGAGAAAGCTCCTGTTAGGATGTTCCTGTTCAAGAGAAGGTTCCAGAGTTCTATTAAAGAGAAGCTTGATATTTCAGAGAGGTATGTTTGAGAAGTGTGCACATATATGTTTATACCAGGTTCATAAGGAAAAAGGTATGAAGAATTTATGGATGAAGACATGATGACATCATAGATTTTTTTATGAGACTCATATTTCAGTTGATTTCAGTTGAGTTGAGTTGAGTTGAGTTGACTTGAGTACAGTCAGAGATGAACCAGCAGTGTTCATAATACACTAAGTTGTGAGTTCTCAGTCACATGTTCCAGGATTCAGTTCTTGATTTCGGTTAGTGTATTTACATGACACAGTAGAAGTACATTGAGAAAACTTTCATAAGGTAAATGCAAATATGTGGATCCTAGTGTATGTTTTCAGGTTTGAGAAAACGGGAGATAGCAGGTTCAGAGTCAGTACTTGCTACATTTATTGTCAAGTAGTTATTGTTTGATGAGTACACTATGGGATATCTAGTTTGCATATTTTCTCAGATATTATGGTTCATATTTAGTAAGTTGAATTTTGAAGGAAACTCAAAATTCAGTTTTGAAGAAGACCTTTGGAGAATAGGCTTGAAGGTCAATTTGGGAGTACAAGCTTGAAGCTTGTGATAAGTTTGTAGCTTGTGACAGGTTGCAGATTGAGTTCAGTTTGTGCCAATATGACATTGAAGGGGGGATTGTTGGAAACAATACCAATTGGTCAAACACTTGCTCAATGACTCATTGATCAACACTTGCTCAAGTTGCTACAGCATGTGTATACTTCAGTCTTACTCCCTCTTCAAGAAACAGTGCGTGGCACGTTGGCTACATCAACATACTCTCAAACCTGTGATCCACAATCGAATCCTGCCCCCACCAGCGGTGTAGCACGAAAGATTAGTCATGCTTTTGCTTTTAATTAACACAGCAACGGAGGCGTTCAATGATGAAGTTGTTTTGTGTTTTGAAATAACGAAGATAGTGATCGTATGTTTTTGTTATGCTTTATTGAAGCAATAGCTTTTGATGAGCTTTTCATGGGACAAACATACTACTATATAAGAACAAGTTGGGTCACTTTATAATCATCCTTCACCTATTATTCAACTCAAGCCTTGGTGCTTGGACCTCAATAGAGGTGGTGTTTCGTCTAGCACATGGGGCAGCCATGGTGCTAACTTGAAGCATGTTGAGGAGCAGCTATGAAGTTCTTCTTGGAGGAGAAGAGTGTGCTCACACTCTTGCTTATGGAGAGGACTTGGTCATTAGCAGCTTGGTGGTGAGGGTCAGCCATTCACATGATGTATTTGAAGATTGTCTTCTACATGAAGATTTTGGGTTACTTCAAAGACATTGGATGGTGGTTAACATAAGATTTACATCTTATGTTAAGTATTCAGGTACATATTCTCTTTATGCACATAGGTACTACTTGAAGTTTATGGAGGCAGTAACATCCACATCAGGAGGAGTCCTATTCGGCATAGGTATAAGAGAACCAATACATATATGCTTTATGCATATTTGGATGAGGTGTTCGAGAAGGTATGGTCATATGAGTTTGAGGATTTTCAGCAGCAAACTTGTTAGCATTCTTTGCTACTTTTTAAGTATGTGATCTTTTCACACACGTATCTGACCTAGGGTCTTCCATAGCCTAAGGTTAGATGAGGGTTTCTTGATTATCAGTTTTAGACGGATCCTTCCTCTTTTGATCACTCATATTCACTCTTCTACAACCTATCAGGTCACACATCTCATATATTCAAATTTCTATCCATACATCTGAATATGTTACATTTGTATATTCACTCATCCATCTATTTTTGTTCACATAGAGTGGTTGAGAGTTTTGGTCCCACATTGTACATTGAACATCAGTATATATGATAGTGTGAGTAAGCAGTGGATTACGTAACACTTTACACATGTTGTCTAGTCTTTCTCTATCTTTGTCTCATCATCTGTATGATTAAGTTATGGTATGTTCATGGTTTGTCAATATTGGAAGATTGCTGGAATTAATGCTGTAGATGCTGGATCTATGGAACCATGGACCTGTGATATGAGCTATGGGCCTACCTCATTTCCAACAATCCACAAGCTAATGGGCAAGCCAAAAGCACCAATAAGATTCTATGCAATGTGCTGACCAAATTAGTGAATAATAAACGCTCTGATTGGGACAAATAGCTACACCATGCTGTTTGGGCATATGAAGTTGCCTGTAAAATGGTACTCCAAGCCACACCCTTTCAGATGGTATTTGGCCAAAATGCAGTGCTACCATTGGACTTTTTGATACCCACATTGAAACTGGCACAAGAGCATCAATGGACCGACCATGATCTCTCATCTAGAATCTTTGATCTAGAACGCTTAGGTGAAACAAGATTGAGAGCAGCAGCAGGGATTTATGTAGCTAAGAAAAGAGAAAAGGCATACTTTGATGCCCATGTGAAGGATAAGTGCTTGAAAGCGGGAGATTTAGTCCTAGTGTACACCTTAAAGCAACATGCAAGAAAGTTGGAGAAAAGAGGCTATGGACCTATGATCATCAATAGGATCTCAAGACATGGAGCAGTCCAATTAGCCTCCTTAGAAGGTGATATCCTACCTAATTACATCAGTGGATGCAAAGTGAAATTATATCAAGAAACCCTCACAGAGGAAATGCTAAATCGACTTAATACGGCCAAGAAACACAAAGAGGAAGAAGAACGAATTCGAGAAGAAGCATAGGCATAAGCCTTGGAATGCATCCAAAGAATGAAATTGAGGAGACAAGGTATAAATCCGCATAGGACAAATGCTTATGAGGCTCCAAGATATCACATGGCCATGTGCCAAGCATCAAGAGTACATTCCAATAGAATAATTGACCGACGTCCTTTTGTGACCCTAGAGATAAGACAAGGAGAAAGTGCAAGGACTGTGAAAGCATTGATTAACTCAAGCGCAACAACTAGTGGAGTTAGACTTTCTTACTGTCAAGAATTGCAATTAAGCGTCAATCCTATAAAGGCATATCTCATAGGATTGGGAGGTGTGGGAACCCCTTGCACGGGTGAGGTGGAGCTTCCCATGAACATTCAAGATGTTCTCATGATAGTAAATGTGCTAGTGTTTCAAGACGAGGATCTCATTGAGCCTCTTGTCTTGGGTCAAGAGTGGATCTACAATCATGCAGTCAACTTGAACCTAAGAAGTGGAATTCTTCAGGTCAGGGTAGGTCAAAATCGCATCACCATTGAGTTAGAAATTCAGCACTCAAGGAACTAGGAAAGGCACCAACTCCTGGTCCTTCTAGGAGTACACATGAAGATAAAGATCTTGTTCTTGTCCAAAACTCTGTGATGCACAAAGACAAGATTCTCAGCAAAGAAATCAAGGATCAGATGGAACTCCGTTCTTTTCCAAAAGCAAGCAGAGTGAAGCAGACAAGGGAGCACAAGAAGCGGAGGAAGCAAACGGTGTATGCTCATCATCAATGGAATGAGCGAAGTGAGATGACTCAAACGGTGAAGCAGATTTGGATCCGCAAGGGTGAACAACCCCCTACCCAAGAGATAGTACCCCAACAATGCACCCAACCAACTATTCAAGCAAGAACTACAAAGAAGGAGTATTCGAGGAATCTCCCAACACGGACCATTTCTATTTAGGTCCCAAAGCAGTCGATGAAGGCTGACTCCAATGCATGACAAATTTGGGTGCCCAAAACTTGCTTACATGCTCAAGTAGCTTCACATAAGCTCAGAAGCCTGAAGCACCGATCACAATCATTCACATCATGCACTTCCAAACACACATCTACATTCCAAGACTCCAAACGGGCAATCACACTTAGGACTGCTTGGAAATGGGTACCCAAAAAGGCCCAAATCCAAGAAGATATAATTCCAAAACATAGAAAAGTCATCAGAGTTGGAAGATCCTATATCACACCTACAATTTGGAGAGTTAAACTCTATGTTAAACCACCTGACCCCACCATGTAAACTACTGTGCATACTTGTAGATGCATTTGAGTACAATGCACTTCCAGAGTATGCATCTAGGGACAAACCACTAACTTACTAACTAACATTCACAGTTACGCAAAAAATCTTACTCACTTACTCCCTAACCACATCAGTAGCATGTTGGTGTTGTAGAGGGAACACAAAATTATCTTGTTTCTTATGAAATGCTAATGTGGCTTTCTTCTTCCAACAGATAATCATAATATGGCTGATGTAGCAGGAACTAGCTCCCAGACAGGAACTAGTCAGCAGGTGGTTGATATGGAAAGTCTACCAATCATGCCTGAAATGACTGAAAGACTAGAAGAGTTGCAGGCGATTCAGATTATACCTATACAGGACCCTCCAAGCGGCCATACGATGCCTGTCGATAAGGATTCTCATTGGTTTAGTGAAGTTGCAGGACCTTTGGGAGAAGGATCGTACCTTTGGGAGGCAGAGTTGGAATTCAATGGAAAGTGGGGCAAATATCATTTTTTCACAAGGGAATTTGAAAAGTTACAAAATGCATAAGGACTCTGCCCTATGTGGGAGAAAGCAAGATTAGATGCATACTTTGGTGCTCAGCTCCCAAAGCCTAACTTCATGAGATGCTACTATCTTATCAACACCTTGACTCGGAGCAAGCACCCCAAAGGTATGAGCACATTTGTGATTCCATCTCTGATAAGGGGAAATGAGCTAAAGAGGTTTAAGTTATCCAACAACTTAGTGCAAGAGGCCCTAGACATGAGATGTATGCATATACCTATAGAGAAGGAGGTCTTGGTGCCCGATAACATGAAGAATCGAAGCCTCACCAAGCTTAAGGACATGGTGGCCATGACACCGAACATCGCAATTCACTTGAGAATGTGCATGCAGCATTTTGCATTTCCAACACAAGATAGGTTCACCATGCCACCTAAGAAACTTTGGTTTAGTTTAGCTTACACCTTGTAGAGACACAAAACCTCACCATCAACCTACCCCATTGGATCATCGACCAGATACACTTGGCTCACAAGAGATGGCCACATAAATCAGTCTTGTATGGATGTTGTGCTTTGACAAGAATCATTTACAGATGTTTAGCTTATGAAATTCCTATTCAAAGGGCCGTAATGTGGACTAGAGTGCAGGAGTTCAAAGTTTGAACCTCCACTGGACCCCCTTCCAAGAGGATGAGAGGAACTGTACAAGCACCTTGTGCTCAACCCCGTGGAGCAACACTAACCCCCGACATCACCTCTCCACCTTGATAGATAAGGTCATTCACATTACGACTACCCTGAAAAAGCTCTGAAGGTCCAAATCTGATATTTCCGCCCATTCCCATGGATCTAGACTACCACAATCGTAACAACTACCATCACCCATACCCCAACCTCATCCACATCCTTCTCCTTTCATGAGCCAACCTCACAAGCCACCCTCTTCTCTTCCATTACCAATCCTTTGTAGACTTTGCCATTTTTGTCCTCCAACCCCATCACTAGCCATCCCATAATACCTAGCATTGTGAGATACCCCCAACCCACTGATGACATTCTTGGTCTTCCAGCTTACCCCCCTTCGCATGTAACCTCATCCCATGATCCTTACTTCCATTTCACGTCCTCAATATTTTCCCACATCATAGCCGCAACCATCACCCCATCCCCCTATGTCTCATTCATGGAGGATTTTCTTCACCACCATAATACACAATTGTTCAGACAACACTTACCCACACTCACTTCATGACACACACACACACACACACCACGATACTTCACCTACCATCCCCACATACATGGTAGCACCTGCACGCACCACATTGTCAGATCCTATGGACATTTCACCATCCACACCACCGCCCCCTCCCCCCACTCTTCCACCATCCCCCACTCCCCTACCACAAACCTTAGGGCCAAAATGGTAGGACTTATAGTTGTGGAGATATTGTCGCATTGTATATTCTATCGATTATTTTGTATCTCTCGACTATGTTCATCTGTACCAACTCCCCTTGTAAAAGCTATATAAGCATGGCCTAGGTTGAGCTATACATAGCATTGCACACTAGTAAGCCCTTCATCTAGATTCTATCTAGATTGCCATCTAATCTCCACATTGGGAGCACACGAGTGGACAACACCATCATTGTCACTGCATTACTCTTGGCAATCTAAGAATTTGAGTTCTCTATATCTCAGTCTGCATCTATCTTTGTCTGTGTTTTCCTCGCAACTTTGTCTATTGGTCTATTCCATTGTGCTATTATTTTCTTACACAACCTCCCATGGATGTGGACTTTCCAAAACCCTAAACATCTATATGCACTATCTCTAGCATATTCTCACTAACATGCTTGTCATGTGGAAATGATGCTCTTGAATATTTTCCAAAATGACATGCTTTGCATACCTTTTGTAGTCTGCAACTTTAAATTCTGGTAATTTTTTGACAAGCTCCTTTGACTGCATCAATTTCAGCCTCTAAAAATTTTCATGTCAAATTTGTTTGCGCCATATGTCTATGTCCATGTAACTCACCAAAAACCTTCTTTGCAAGAGAAAAAGCAACTCCATCACAAAGAAGAAGATTAAGCTCAACAACTAGTGGAAGGATGTCCACCAACAATATAGAGGAAAGTATGGCCAACGTCTTCAAGGATCAAGAGGAAGAACTTCAAAGGTTGCAAAAAATAATTGAAAAACAATTAAGTGAACTAATACAAAGGGCGCCACCTACGTTTACTCAGTCAATAACACACAAAGAAAGAGAAGCGAATTCCAAGAGGAGTTAAAAAAATTATTTCCTCCAATCATTGAGGTCTCCAATGAAGGAATATAGCTCCTTACACTTCTTGGGAAACAACCCATAAATAGACCCACCATTGAAGGAACAATTGAGGTACAATCCTTAGAAGAGAAGAAGAAAGGTATGTGTCTGCACTACACTCACCAATTTGGGAAGCTCTTAGAAAAAAAATTCAACTTTGGAGGAGATGGAATAAGGAGAGAATGAGGGTATGGGAACAATGGAAGAAATGAATATAATTACAATACAAATCTTATTAATCTAAATGAAACTAAAAATCAAGAGCTTGCATAGATCTCTCCAAAGTTATGGCATAGAGGAGGCTCCTAGTCTTCACTTTGGAGCACTCACAATATCCACAACATGTACTTGCATATAAATTTGCTTATCTTTGGAGGGCACCGAAGGGGTCCTTTTACATGATTTTTGGGGAGATATTTTAGGATGCTATTCTTGTTAGTATATGACCAATCTCTACCCCCTCATTAGTTTATGTACCAATACACCTTTTATAAGGACCCCATTATGATAAGAAGCCAATTGTGTATTACCCAATTAATGGGAATCCCAAGGCGCATGTTGGAAGAAGGTCAAACTAGACAATCGAAAGTATTGTGAGGAAATGGAGTTACCAAGGTCCCCAATTGTGAGGTCCAAGGTAGTGGTGAACATCCCTTCCATTGAATTCAATGAGCATACCTCTACCTTGTAACTCCCTATATATAGTTTTCTAGATCATCATTTAAGCTCTACCTTGAGAGCCCATGTGCGGACAATGCTATCATCTTTGTACTTGATGTTAAGAGAAAATTTTTGAAATTTTACCATTTCTATTATCTTCTCTACTAGTGCTCCTATATTGACTTGTGTAACTAATTTCTTAACATTTTAAGATGTATTTTCTAGATATTTTACATTTTTGGTGAAACACAAACTATTTACAAAAAATCAAAAGTTTATTGGCTCCATAAGGTATGAAATTTGGCCTATTATTACAAATGGTTTGAATATTATTATAGAGTCATGATTATAATCCTTGAATGGGTCCTATCCATGGAATTTTGACTTTTAGTATGATCTCTTTGGGTTTGGGCCAAAAATAGGATAACTTTGCATAAATACAAATGCTACTTTGTCGAAAATTAAAAAAAGTGTGGTGGGGCTATGGGGCCTTTGAAAAGAGTTTCTTTCCTTCTAAAAAGTTGGGACAAGATTAAAATATTGAATATTCTAGATTTCTAACCTCTCTTTGGTTTTTTCCTTCTTCATAATTGATCGTTGTTATTTTACTCTAGGGAGAAGTAGTGACCTCCACTAGGATGGTTCTACTTTACTTAATGCTTTCATATTTATTTTACAAGTAGCCATATGTTAGGGAAATAAAAGAAATATAATATTACACACATAAAAGAAAATGAATTTTAGGCAGTTTATAAAGAGATAGCCATCATACTCAGCCTTCTTGGAAGGCTACAAGCATTCACGTCTCCACATTAGGGTAAAAATGAACGCTAGATGGGCCTTGTAAGGATCCCTAATTTATGGGGATTAAGCATAATTCTATTGTTGTTTCAGGGGAAAAAGTGCAATAGGATAATGTTTACTAGGCTAGAGTAGAGGTTTTTTAGGCTTACCAGGTTCCTCTCTCTCTTCTTTTAGAGAGAGACAAAGGGAGTCTACTTTCCACATCATCAAACTCGAGCATTTATGTAAATAAAAAAATGATTTTTTTAAAGTCTCACTTTCAATGTTGGTTTACTTGAAAGACCCATTTTTTAATATATATGTCCAAAGTGACTTTTTTTGCTCATTTTTTAAGTTTCTTTTTGAAGAAGTAATATTTTCAAAATCCCTCAAAAATTAGAGTGCCACATCATCAAATCTATAACGATGCTTCCCCAAAAGAAATGATTTTTTTCCGAATTTCATCCCTTCTAGTCATACTCAGTGGAAAAACATGCTTTGATTGATCCACATCCAAGAAAACAAAATTTCCCTGCAAAACACATGCTCTTGAGTCCCCGCCCAACCAAGTTTTTACTCTATTTCTCATAATCTTGTACTTATTGGCAAAGATGGTGTTGATACCTATTTCAAACCTCACATTGGTACATCCTCATGTCCGTGCATCAACAAGTATCCATGTCTATGTGCCTAGAGAGTTTGCTCCAAATACACAGTCCAACAATAATGTGACCGTGCATCTAGAGAAAAGAGTATGGACCTTTGGACTCATGGTTCACTATATCGTCCTCATCCAATGTCTTCTTACCATCCAACATTCCATAACCTCTCAAATTTACTTCAGCTCATTGGTGCGCGTAAAGTTGGACTCTTAGGTTATTGCCAACGATTATCTACACATTCAATGGCTACTACTAAGTACTCGATCAAAAAATATCAACTCTATCATGCAAGGGGTCAATTTAGAAAGCACAATCATATCGAATTGTTGGAGTGTTAATTTATTCATATATTAATGTGTTTTGGTGTTTTTGATATAGCAGTTGAAGGTTCATGAGGAGCGTGAAAGGCATGAAAGGGTGGACATCAATAATCTGATTTATAATTTATATAGTTTGTAAATAAACCTGCATAGAAGGTTCTATTGTTAGAAACAATTAGAAAAGTAGTGGTTAGAATAAGAGTCATTTTAGACCGTAATTTTCTACAAAAGTTACCAAGTTTTAGTTTCACGCATGCTTTTTGAAGCTGCTCTCATGTAACCACTATTTTGACATAATCAAAAATTCCTATAAATACATCCACTCTGTGGACTACCAAAACAGAGTGCATGGGGGGAGATTGCACCCAATACTGCGTTCTATCTCGTCTCCTGGCATGTCTATTTTTTGTGTGTTTTTTGCATCCGTAACCTCTGTGCACATGCGAGCAAGATCCTGATAACAGTGGTATCAGAGCCTTGCACACATCACTATGGAGGGGTTTGTTTCTGTCCATTTTGGCAATTGATCTGTGGTTCACTATTCTTTGTTTCCGATCCAATTCCGATTCCGACTCCAATCCGATTCTGACTCTGATTTTGATTTTGGTTTCAATTTCGTTTCTGATACTGTTTCCGATTCTCGGTTCCTATTCCTGTCCTGTTTTAGTTTCTAGTTCTTGTTCCTGTTCTAGTTCTAGTTCCAGAACCAAAACCTACATTTACACCTACGTTTACTCCAAGGTGTCGACTAAGGCATAGAACATAGGCATAACTTAAGGCATTACTTTGGCATCTTTGGCACCCAAGGTTCCTTTGGTGACCATTGGCAGCTATTGATTACGCGTTTATGAGTGGCAATAAGGAGTTTTATATTCACCAAGGTGCGAGGATTTGAACCCATAACCTCACTCACACAAGGGAAGTGTTTTACCACTACACTATCTCTTTGTGTTGTCACTTTAGTTCTCTCCTCTTATATTTAACACAACTTGCATCTCTTTCTTACTTTTTCAAGTAGGCTTGGGCAAGGTGGCACGACACGATGCGGCACATCTCAGGGTACATCCTGTCAGGGTACATCGGGGTACATCTATATAGGGTACATCCTATTAGGGTACATCGTGCTAGGGTACATCTTGCTAGGGTACATTTCCCTAGGGTACATCCCGAGAGGGAAGTACTAGATTGAGGATCTAAGATACTTGCATGGGTGAGAATTAGGTTCAAGAAATTGAGGCTGAGAGCAAGGAAAGTCCGTAGCAAGAGGGTTTTGTTCTCTTCATACTCATGGACCCTAGACTATGTTAGCACCACATAGATAATCTTAATAATTTAACACCTCCATGAACATTCCATGCCTGAACATGATTATTTTTCGTTCAGTAATGAAACATGTAACTGGCCATCCATGTTTATTATTTTATCAACTAAGGTCAGTTGCTTTTTCAAGTGAGGGGCATGTTATGAATTATGGAATATGTTGAACAAGGAATTGTTGGAGTGTTAATTGATTAATGTATTAATGTGTTTTGGTGTTTTTGATATGGAAGCTGAAGGTTCATGACGAGCGTGAAAGGGCCGACATCAATAATCCGATTTATAATTTATATAGTTTGTAAGTAAACCCGTGTAGAAGTTTCTATTGTTAGAAACAGTTAGAAAAGTAGTGGTTAGAATAAGGGTCATTGTAGACTGCAACTTTCATATAATATAAGCAAAGGCTTTCTACAAAAGTTACCAAATTTTAGTTTCACACGTGCTTTTTTAAGCCACTCTCATGTAACCACTATTTCAACATAATAAAAAATTCCTATAAATACATGCACTCTGTGGACTATCAAAACAGAGTGCATGGGGGGAGATTGCACCCAATATTGTGTTCTGTCTTGTCTCTTAGTGTGTCTATTTTTTTTGTGTGTTTTCTACATACGTAACCTCTGTGTGAGCATGAGAAAAGATCCTAATAACAACATCACTGTGAAGCTAAGGAGATGTACTAAGCATCCCTAAAGTTAGATGGGTAGGTGTAGAGTAGGATTTTTGCAACACTACCTCATCTCTAGAATCTCACCATATTACTATTGGATCAATCATCAATAGATGATTGGACTTTAAACATAATTTTGATTGGTGAAATATGTTGAAAGGACTCTAGTAGCATCTAAAGATTGACCAATAATAATGAATCTTGTACCAAACTCAAGGATAGGAGTCAATATCACATAAATGAAAGTTCAACTTAAACTTTCATAGTGGCATGGGAAACCATGTCCAAAAGGTGATATTTAGTATCTAGTTTGATACCCAAGAAATGAATAGAATTGAATCAATAAAACTTTCTGGATAATGTTTGAAAGAATTTCTTTCAAATATCCTTCCAACATTGCAAAAGATTCCAAGATGAATCATTTGCTTAAGATATTTGATTCCCTAGAAGGAATCTCAAGTCTTTGAAGAATACCATTCTTCCAAGTATTGAGAATGAAGTTCTTCATACTCTTTAAAACAATAGGTAGTTCCCAGTAATTCCCAAACCACTAGTCTTGGTATTTAAGTCCAAATAGTGACATAACCTAAAGGTATATCACAGATTCTTAGCTTTGGAATATGAGAAGCATCAGTGTATGCTTGAACTTAGTAGGGAAAAGATCTCTAAAAGCCCATTGGTAAGCAAAGATGCTTTTGATAATTCAGGAGATCTTAATTATAAAGACTTATTCTTTATTTTAGTCGCAAGGTCGACCAAACTTGATCAAGCTTGGCCATGATTGTCCAAGAACTTGCTATTGGAACTACTCTATAGATTGCCCAAGTATTGGCAATAAAATTTCCTTTTGAAAATTATTCACTCAGGTTCCATTTATTCAATGGAAAAGTATGAAAAAGTAAGCTGTTCCAAGTCTGAACAAAGTGAAGGAATTCCAAGAATGTAGCCTGCAACCATGAAGATGTTACTTAAGTGTGTGGAAGGTAAAACATAATGTTTTCCTATCCTTAAAGGGATTTTGGTACAAATCCAGAAAGCATGAGCTGATGCTTAGACTTATGCAATAGAAGAGATTCCTGTAAAGTCCTGGCGAGGATAGGTATTTAAAGCATCGGTAAAAAAAGGAATCTAAAGACAAGAAGTTTAAAGCTCTTGTCACTACACTTTGGTTAAGGATAAACCAATAGAACTTGAATTCGTGAAAATTCAAGTACTTGGAATTTTGATTGGATTTCATTTGAAAACATTAGCAAAGAAGGATGAATGCTTGATCAAAATATTTTCAAGTTCCTAAAGGATAGCACAAGATCGTGAAACAATCATGTGAAGGGATCAAAACCTAGAATATCAAGTTAGAGGTAATGCCTAAAACGTCAATTGAAGAGATAAGGTACTCTATCAAGATATGTTTAGACTTTAGGATAAGAATCACCCACACATTAATGTGAATATAAAATAGGGTGGTATGGGATGCCAGATTTTATAATCAGATTGATGTAGAAAAGATGGTATGGGACATAGGACCATGGAATGATAATTAGCTTTTAGTCTCAGAAAGGATTTTGAAGTTAGATCTGATCTTCAAGAAAATTAAAACTTCTAAGAATAAGTTTTAATTCAAGGAGGATAAAAGTAAGATCTCAAGATAATTCAAGATCAAGTTTGTAGGAAGATATGAAGTCAGTAACTTCCAAGGTCTTCTTAAAACACTTCAAGCTAAAGTGTTGATGATTCAGAAGTATTTGGTAAATTTCTGAAAGAGTAAGACTTTGACTTTGAACTGAACTTTCAACTAAGGATAGGCTGACTAACTCAAGCTACAAGTTCCGAGTGTAACCTGGTAAATTCAATTCTTTGACTCAAAGCAATGCACAAGAATTGCATTCCCAGTAAGGAGTCATAAAGAATGAATTAAGGTGTGAACTTAGTCTCAAGTGAAGCATCATTTGGGTAAAAAACGCATCAATAAGACCTTAGTGGGTTGACACACTGATGTTGAATACCACACCAGTATCTTGTGGTTGGATGAGGTTTTAGATTTTCTTGGAATCTTTTTGAGAATCAAGTTTATTTCTCTTAAAGATAGGAAAAATGCTTCAATATCTTGTTGAAAACATTGTTAAAAAGTTAGAGTTAAAGTCTATTTGACTCATAGCAAGTTTATATCTTAGAAGTTTGAAATAGTTATACAAAGTCTTAGTTATTTCCTTTCGCTTTCCAAATTTTTTTGAATTGTCTCAGATATGGTATCTGATTCATTTCTCAAAGTCTAGGGTTAGCCCAGTGGAACTAGAATAACTAAATTAAACATCTTAGATAGATGTTCTGTATGATAACTTATTCAAAGAGAAGTTAGGAATTGTGCATCAGATTGACAATTCCTAAGAACTTTTAGCACAAGTCTTTGAGAAAAGTGTCTTAAGTTAGACAATTTTTAGAATTTGACTTGGTCAAGATATAGTAATTTATCCAAAGAAAATGGTAAACTTTCTCCTATAGTTTACATGGGATTTTTAAACTCATAAGGGCAAAGTAGTCTCTAGTTGAGTGAAAAAATAAAGTAGCTGTTGGATAGGAGTTAACCATTGTATAAACACCCAAGTTAGATGTTTGGAACAACCAAACTTCAAGTTTTCAAATCAAATTCAAGTGAATCAAGAGTTCTCAAAGTTTTACGAGGGATAAGAATCCCACCATTGTTACTAAGTCCATGCACCATTCATGCTCAGAAATGGACTAGTAATTTGAATCCATCCAGTTCATATGTTTGTGCCTAGATTGCACATCAAGAAACTATGAATTGACTAGGGATGTTTTTAGATCCACCCTTATTATTCATTCACTGCCTTGCACTTTGTCCAGTTCATCAAAGTGCAAGATGAGATATTGTTTTTGAATCGTTTGGACAGGGATGCCACCACAAAGATGAGACATGTTCTTCCAGGTTCTAGAACATGACCATGTTCTTCCAGTTTTAGAACATGAGGCTCGGGGGTTGCCTACAGTAGATATATAGCTCTATTTTTGAGGATGAAAATATTTTTCCAAGGGGGGAAGAATATAATAAATTAAGTCTATGATCTACAGATCCGATCGGTTCAGACGGATCTGAAATCGGACACCGTTTGGTCATTCGTGTGTATGACCAAAGATCTTGAGTTTAGACTTACTAGAAGGTCTTGTGCTCTTGTGAACAAGTGATCCACTTAGCTTAGTGGTTAAGTCCCAAGGATGTGAAGGAGGAGGTCTTCAGTTCAATCCCCATGGGGGACATGGGGAGAGTATTTTGCCCAAAGAGATCTAGAGCCTTCTAGAAGCATCCACTTGAGTTAACTCGAGTTAACTAGGAGACTTGGCGCACATGCAGTTACATGGCCGACACATGGATGGTTAGTATCCACCTGCCCAAGAAGGTAGTCCCCTGAAGAGAGCTATTTATAGAGGCATTTGGTTCGGAGGAGAGGGATCTCTCTAGCATGTGGTGGTCGTAATCCTCGTTCCCTTGCATTCCATTTCAAAAAAGTGTGTAAAGAAGGCTTCTTCGAACATCTCCATGTATGGACTTGGCAAAAACATGAGTCGAGAATAAATGGCCATCATGGTAAGGTGGCTAAGTGTGACTAAAAGATAAAAAATCAAAGCATTGGTTCCTTGGTTAATATTGATGAAGTTCAAAAATATATATTCTATGTTTTGAACACTTTCAAAACTATTAGAATCATGCTCAACACTTTATTCATTATTTTTATGGCTGAATGTGCAACCAATGCATATTTGGATAACCAAAATTCAATTGTTCTCACCGTATAATCTTTGATTGGTAAGTAGTTATGTGGTGGACTTGGCAATAAGGGGTAACTGATCCATTGTTTATTTAGTCTACCATGATGCTATTCATCCCAAGATTGTGTCCATGCTCTTTGTCTTGGATTGAGCAAAAAGATGGATTTACTTGGAGTAAATATGGTGCATCCTGCCAATGCACACACAATGTAGGATTTTTTTCCAAAAAATTATGCCTCCATACCGGATCAACTTTTTTGAATTCTTCTTGTGTATATGAAAAGGTATCCATTTTGAAGTTTAATTGCTCGTTCTACTCTTTAATTGTAGTCCTTTTGATATATTGGCATGTCTCTTCCTTGAGTATTCCACATGATACATTAAATGGATTTATAATTTGATCGAATTCTTTGCTTTTGATTTTTGCTTCTTTCACTTATTTCACCACTACATCTTTGAATTGTGTTGTAAGTTGGGACACTAGTAGAGTCTGCTCCCTTTGGCTTACTTTTGCAAGGTTTCTTATCATATGTTCATCAATGGGTGCCTCTACCTCAATTTGTGCTGGTGAACTAATGATGGGGGGAGAAAGAAGGCATACCTAAGTCTCCACAGTAGCCACTTGAGAGCTTTGAGCTACCAATTTCCCCATTTGTTCTTGCATCTCTAGCTGATTTTTTAGGCTTGCGATAAGTGAATTATTTGCTCATTGACTATTGAAAGTGCTTCATTACTTCAAAAGTAGCGTTCACCAAGTATAGCCAGTTGATATGCCTCCTCTTTGCATTGTTCTATGATCTTAGATTTTGTTTGCTTCCATTTACTTCTTAACTCATTTGTATCATGCATATATCATTGTTGTCGCAATTCTTGCTCCTACTTAAGTGAGTCAGCATACTTTTCTAGTTTTGTTTGTAGTTTTTTCATTTCATCACTTGTGGGTTCGGCCATAGTAATGGGTTGATTGAGTAAAAAGGAATTCGTTAATTCTATATTTTGTTTCACAGGACATCCGCCTTCTCCAATTGTATCTTGACTTGAGTTTTGAGAATTGTGCTCCTATTTATTGTTCGTACCTTTTCTACTTAACCCGTCTCATATTTTTGTGCGACCTCCTTTACTTGATTTGTCAAATATTGGTTTTCTTTGGTGAGCTTATTGAAATTTTCCAACATCTTTAAGGTCGTTCTCTCTTTGTGCTAGCGCCTATTGAGACTGTAGCACCTGTGCAAATAGCTCTTGAATAGATATTTTGAAACAATTTCTTTTGATATGTACCTGTTCATAATCCTTATCTGATTCCATTAAATGTTGTTGACTCTCCATGGCTAATTGGATCATATGCTTCACTACTGGTTTAAGTTGGGCCACGTCCACATTTACCAACATTTGTGGTATTATCGGTTGTTCTCATGTTGTTACATATTGTCCTTTGTTGATGTGTACCGTTTCATTAAATGGTTGTCGAAGGTGAAGGTGAACAAATTATTCATCCTCCTTCGTTGTGTCCTTCTTTGATGTGCTTCCTTTACAAGTCACATCCAATGGCAAACGCTCTGCCACCACTCTGATGGGTGCAATCGGTTCTTTTTAAAGAGGTTCTTCCTCATGTCTTTCTTCCTTAGGATGCTTCATTGTTCTTTGATCTTCAATATTAACTTCCATGAATTGGAACTTCATTGCTTCATTTATTTGAATAGTATACACATTGTCTTCTAGTTGACTATTCACTTGTTCTTGTTCAAGCTTGATGGATGATTCTTCATCTTATGCTGTTTTAGCCACCTCTTGTTGGTTGGCCAATTGATTAAGCTCATCCCATGTACTATCATCCTTTGTTTTAGTGTGAACCTTCACATCCATATCATTCTCCTCGTGATCTCTGGATGATGAGTTCCAATTTATTAATCTCAACTCTTTATATCTCCGAAGTTTCGTTAATCTTTTACCTTATTGGTTTTGTTATGCCGTATTGGTTTGACAAGAAGGATGACCTTGAACTAACAAGTTAACTTGTCCTTTGGTATACCTATGAGATTGTAATAGTGCTTGTTGTAAACTAGCCTCGGTGATCGGTGTCGAATTATTTAATGGTTTTCTTGGAAGTACATGTATTCTCTTCAAAGTTGGAGTTGCTTCCTCTTTGAGTGCTTCCCACAACCACTTGGCTCCTCTCATTAAAGGTTTAGAGCTTGTTTCAACTGCTTCTATTATGATTGCACTCTTTCTCTTCATAAAGACAGTTGCAGATTTCACATATTTTACCATTTCCACCATTGATGGCATTTTGCATAGATGTTCCCGGATGTTCAACGCATGATAGATAAGTACCATTAATGCCACACTTCCATTAAGAAATTTTTTGTGGCCCCACAGGTTTTTGGCTTCAAATAAGTGTTCTTGAACATATGGCGTTAGATTGACTTGATTGTCCACTTGCTTGATTGCATGAGATAAGAGCTACAATACTATTTTCTGAGGTGTTGTGTAACGATGCATATTCAGAAAACAAAAATGTTGGTGCACCAGCCGAACCACTTCCTCGATGTCGATTCTACTGATATCAAGAAAATCTTCTCTTTTTGGCTTCATGTCACTCTTCTTTAAGATTTTTGATTTGCCATCCCAACAAATTTGCTCTATAGTAGGTGCAGTAGAAACCGTAGCACGAACATGAATATGTGGAATATCATCATCTTTGACACCTTCTCCATCAGCTTCAGTTGCAGGTGTGATAGGACGTTTTTCAACACCCTGCATAATGTTCCACAGTCCTTTTGCAACCAATACATGTTCCATCATATAAGCCCACAAAGGGTAGTTGCTACCATCCAACTTATCCTCAATAGCCAACATATGAAATACATCACTACTTTCAGCCATGGCCGGTGACTAAAATACCTTGATGTAGAAAATTGACTGTATCTCAAAAAGTTGAACAAAATTGCCCATACGAATTCTGCTAAACTTGTAGCAGACTTCGACATGCTTATACTGGCGAACCGAAACTAGTATATACCTTTAGCACAAAAAGATAAAATATCCTGCACAAGCACTGCGATAGTGCGTTCGAAGGCCGAACGAGCTCAGATCACGATTTTGGCACTACAAAACGAAGCAGCCTGGATCAACGAAACACCCTAAGTATGCTCACCAAATTTTGTACAAATCTGAAACTACAACCGGAGAGATGTCAACGATGCCCTAGATGAAGAGGTGACCTGCTCTGATACCAACTATTGGAGTTAGACGTCTACGAAAGGGCAATAGGCATATATACAAGTCGGGGGGAAAAAACCTCCTAAACAGGGAAAAAAGTGCCTTGACAGCCCTAGAGTGTTCACACACATCACTACCTAAATATATCAACAGAGCTGAGAGAAAATTTTGAATTTGTGCTTACTGTTGTAACAGGTATCACGATGTCCATTTTCAAAGAACTAGTGAGCTGGAGAGGTAGCTGAGTCAAATCACATGCATTGTAGCTAGACACTTCACAACCATTATGTGTGCACATGTCTTCATACACTTGATATGTCTAATCTCTCGAATTGATAATTAAATGTGTATTTATCCCCCACTATATGCACTTGTGGGGTGATTGAGGCACAATCCCATTGACACAAGTCCCTAAGGCTCTACGACTTAGATATACATGTTTTTGGTGCCATTGCTGGGGATTAGCCCAGTCAAGGTGCCTTAGTGATGGTTATAGCTATGGAGTGAATGAATCATATGTGTAGAGGTAATTTCAGTTAGTGGCCAGTCATCAAACAATTCAACACTTGTTACTTCACACTTTAGGAGTGTGTATAATGAGTTTTTAGGGTTAGGAGTGTGGGAGTGAGAAGAGTTAGGGTTTGGAGAAGAGAGAGACAAGTAAGAATAGGACAGGTAGGACAACTTAAGAAAATCCTAAAAAAATTGTTCTTTTCAATTCAGAGTAAGGACACTTCAAAGGCCTTAAGTGTAGGACTTAGATCTTTGAGCAGTCATTTGCTAAAGTACTAGTATCATGAGCGCAAAGCGACTCGTATCACAGAGGGAGTATCATGGAGAGTTAGTGATTTGCTGACATTGTGAGCACAAAACTTGGAAGAGATACTATTGAAGGGGAGCACATTTACCAGGAAAGAATTTTTGCAAGAACATAACTTACATATTGTAGCAGGAAGTTTGTACTACAAAGAGACAAATGGCATGTTATTGAGATGTGTCGAAGAAGCTGAACAGAAAAACTTAATGGAGCAAGCTCTTTGTGAACCGATGGAAGATTCATAAGGGATTATGGGAAGAAAACACAGATGCATGAGGGAGGAACTAGTCTAGCAAGGAAGAGAACTCTAGAGGAGATGAGTAAAGACTACACCATAATTTGGAGACAATTATTCAAAAAGGGGAAAGGACAATTAGCTACGATTATGCGTACATGAAGGTGAATATTTACCCATATTAGAGATGGCGCATGCAGGTGCAACAAAAGGACATTTTTCAGTGCAAAAAACTGTAAAAATGATTCTCTTTGTAGGCTTGTGGTGACCAAATCTACACATGGACGCCAACATGTATGTACGAAGTTGCAAGGTATGCCAAAGGACCAAATATCCTATAAGAAGAGATGGCATGTCTCTAAGAACCATGATCTCTACAAGAGCCTTTTCCAAATGGGGCATTGATTTCATAGGACCTATAAACCCTCCAACCAAAGGATCACATGCCGAATATATAATAGTGGCCATGGATTATTTAACAAAATGGGTAGAAGCGAAAGCAACGAGGAAAAATGGCAGACATACCACAGCTAAATTTCTCTTTGAAAAAATCTTTACTCTTTTTGGACTACCAATAGAAAATCTGAGTGATGGAGGAACACACTTTGTCAACAAAGTAATAGAATCACTGATGAACGAATTCCTTGTGATTCACAAAAGATCAGCCCCTTACCACCCTCAAGCAAATGGTCAGGCTGAGAGTTCCAATAAGGTATTTTGCTCTGTATTGACCAAAATACTCAACAACGGAAGGTCGGACCGGGAGAAACAATTGCATCATGCAGTTTGGGCCTTCCGTGTGTCTTACAAGACGACCATTGGAACTATTCCTTTTAATTTAGTATACCATTAGGGAAAAAAATGAACCATACATGGGCCTTTTAGATTAAGGATTGATTATTGATGAACCAATGAGAAGAGGGTGGTGGATACAATCTAGTTTCTTCATTCACTACACTAGGCCTAGGCTTCCCTTGGTTTGTGCTAGTCAAAGCCTCTAAAACCACCATGAATTCTTGGGTTTTGATAGTAGAGTGGTTTCACATTTCAAATCTTTGAATCGTGTGGGATATAGACCATTGGATCATCTAGAGATCGTGTGGTTTGCATGTAAATTACAAAAAGAGATAGGCTAGATGGAACATTGTATATGCTTTCCCATCCAAGGGTTGAAGATCACCCGTTCTATGAAAAGGCACCATTCGATTTGCACCGTTGGATCAGCACGAGATTGGAGGGTCATCCATCACTTGAGCTTTTGAAATGCATCTTCACATATGGTCTCTTGGATCTGCCATTCATCAGACATCAAGGATTTGAGAGAAGATTGTAGATTAGCAAAAATCATGCATGCCCCTTGGATCTTGTGAAGATCTAATTGCTATTAGCAATTATGATTTTCGGATCAGCATGGTTCACTCTAGACCATTGGATAAAGGACAATCAATGGCCCCTATCGGTTGTGATTTTTGGTTTCTCTCTCTACTGCGCCTAGTGAAATCTCCACGCAATGATTGTGCTCTGCTCACACCTTCCAATCTTAGTTGTTCACAGTAAAAAATCTAATGGTCTCAATCTTGCTTGACCCACCATTTAGTTGTGGCCCTTTTTTCTCTATATTTTAATCAAGAAAACCATTAGTGGTATTTTTCCTCCGCCTAATCTCTGCAATCTTAATTTTAATCCCTTAAAATTAGGAATCCTTACAAGGCCCATGCAGAGCTCACTTTTTTCCCTAATGACAGAATGTTATCTTACCAATTGATTTTTTAGTTTGTACCCTACATGTAGCACAAAAGCATGATTGGACCTTCCATGAATTATTTGAACAATTGGATCAAATTGAACAACTGCATGAAATGAGATTACAAGCTATAGCAAGAATTTATGTGACTAAGAGGAGACATAAAACCTATTACGATGCACATATTAAGGATACGGGCTTAAAGGGAGCTGATTTGGTATTAGTGTACACATTGAAATAGCATGCAACAAAATTGCAGCAGCGAGGATATGTCCCATTATTGATAAATCGAATCTTGACAAGAGGAGTAGTAATCTTAGCCACATTGGACGAAGATGTACTTCCCAACTATATTAGTGGCTTTAGAGTTAAAAGGTATATGGAACCTTTGAGAGACAGAATATTAGCACTTGTGGGAGTGCCAAATCGGAATAAAAAAAGAAGAATGGATTAGGGAAGAACCTCAACTGAAAGCTCTAGAACGAATCAGGAAATGAAAAGAGTGGATGAGACAAAGAGATGAACAATATGTCTAAGGACAGGAACCGATACCCATGGCAAACTACCAAGTGGGTAATAAAAAAACACAAGCAATAGTATTTCTCGACCATACTTAAACCTAGGAATTTGGAACACAGAATATCAACTAATGGATGCACTAATTGACATGGGAGCGGCATTAAGTTGCATGCGAGTGTCGTTGGCCACTCATCTCAAAACAACTATGATGAGTCCTACAAAAGCATATATGATAGGAATCGGAGGACAAATTATCGCATGTATAGGAGTTCCTAATGTCCCTTCATCTAGGAAATTCCACTATGGAGCAAAGACTCTTGGTATGCAAAGATGAAGACCGTATTGAAATCATGATCCTAGGATAAGACTAGATTTTTGAAAATGAAGTCAGCATACACCTTACACAAGGATACATATCGGCCAAAGTAGGGAAAGAAGTATATAGTCTCCTGGAAGATAGGCTATCCCAACCCATTAGCACAATCTCACCTAAGGAAGTAGACCTGAAGGAAGATAGGGATGAAGTTTGAGGAAGGAATGTGTCTCATGAGTATTCTAAGCTACACTTACCTGCTGATAGTGAAGTGTTGTATGACTCTATAACCAACTCTACTATAGTACATGAGATTGAGAGAAAAAATGAGGACATTTCTCAACCCACCAACACTATAAGAAGAAAACTAATGTGGGTGTCAACCTCAAGAATACCACTTCCAATGAACAAGTGACTATGATGGGTACGCAAAGATAAACTACCTCAACATATCACCATAATGCAAGAACAAATCAGCCATCGAGCAAAAACGTAGCAAAATAATCATTGTTCAAAATATCAAGGTGATAGACCAAGATTTCTTTGTGAGTGGCTTCCAAGATCATTGGTGGAGGCTCAAAAATCGTAGCAATGCATATCGATCCCGAAAGCACTTCAAAGAATAGCAAATCAAGAGATAGAAAATCTCAAGGAGATGTCATACCAACAGAATAAAGCAAAGAAAACTGTGAAGAATTGAAGAGAACATCAATCAACCACAAAACAAAAAACCCAACCGACAACAGCAATAAGTCAAAGACCACATTTAAGAGTAGAGGAAAAAGAACATGATAGTAGCAAATGCCTCCATCAGAGAAAACAAGGTTAATGTGGAGACCCAAGAAGCGATGAGGTTGAAGATCAAGGAGACTCTTCTTGCACTCATAAAGAATCAAGTGCATCCAAAGTACGCATGATAGGGTCACATTACAAGGCCACACATTCAACACATAACTTCTTCAATAAAAGTAGAGGTGCACATTTCCATAACCGGAATAAGTCTTAGCTTCTACTATCATAGGAATGATCATTCGATGTAAATAAATAAATGCTTCAGCTATAAACTAACCTCTTGTTTTCTTTCAGAATTGAAAATTAAGAATAAGTATGGTAAGGTACCTTACTTGTCTCTACTTATGCAAGGGATTATGGAGTGGCAAAGGACGACATAATAACGAACTACACAAAAACTTGTGGAATTGGTTTTTGTCTTGAACTGATCTCTACTACATTACTAGTATAAATGGCTTCTGAGGACTGTAAAGCAATGATTCAAGAGGAAGTTCTTGAATTTCCAATGAAGAGTGTGACAAAGTCCAAGGGTCATTGGTTTAGAGAAGACCAACCAACGGGCAACCATTTGTTTTTGGTGACTATCAAGATCATGGATACAGACCATCAATTTCCAGTGATGTCCCAAGACTTCAAGGTCTTATGCGAGCTTCCATCTATGGTGGATGTGATGAAAAAAGCTCGAATCCATAAGGATTTTGAGTTACCAATCTATAAGCTAGATTTTTAGAGATGCACTCAAGTCATGAACACCATTCATCCAGCTTTAGACAAGCCACAGGTGCCCAAAGCCAAAGTTCTTGATGAGGGAGGTGACTGGGTAACCATGCAATTCACACACGAGCTAATCAAAGAAGCATTTGGATGGATCAAGGACGGAACCACAGATCTCAAGGATGAAAGTCATGGCATTAAAACTAGAATATTGTGGATATTAATCGTGTTGATATTGAAGAAGAAGTCACATTAGTGCATCAACATTTTTTCTTTCATAACATGCACAGATATATGGCACCATAGAAGATAATAGTTCAATTATTATCTCATGCCACCAAGCAAACCGGCAACCAAATAAACTCGACACCTTACATTCAAGAACGATTATTTGAAGCCAAGAAGCAATGGGGGGCCATAAGAAATTTTTGAATGGAAGTGTGGCTCTAACCATATTGATATACCATGTGTTAGGCATTCGAGAATACCTCAAAGAAATGCCATCATCTACTGAAATGGCTAGGTATGTGAAGCCAGCAATAGTTCCAAAAAAGAAAAAAGGTTCAAAGATTATTGAAGAGGCAGGAACAAGCACACAACCAATGATGCAAGGTGCCAAAAGACTAAAGGAGGCACTAAAAGCAGAAGAAGCAACTCCACCATCAAAGAGGACACATGTACTACCTAGAACCGAAATTGAGAAGGCCACTCCTATTACTGAAACTGAGATAAAGGAAGCTATGGAGGAGACTCACAAGTTCATGGAAGGACACATCAATTTGCCAATTCAAGGGCATCACTACCATCAAGCTAATACCACATCTATGCCAGGAAAGAGAATAACCAAGTTCCATTGATATAGAGAATTGGACCTAGTCAATTCCAACTCCTCATCTGAAATCCAAGAAGAACATGAACCATCAACCATGAATGTTGATATTCGGAGTAAATCAAATGATGATGATAATTGGGATGAAATAAATTAGGTCAAGGAGTCACTTGAAGGCAAGAGCAAGAAATCGGATCAAGTACCAGATGCTACCTTTGAAGATAGACCAAAGGAAATACCAATCAAAGAAGATATACATACATTGAAAATGAATGACACAACAAAGCTTTAAGTCATAGAAGCCCACCTTGATGGCTAGACTACAATGAAGAATACGAAAGAAGAGCAAAAACAAGAAGAAATCGGGGAACAAGAACCATTTATGCCTATACAGATAGTAGCAGAGCCTTCACCTCTCGATGTGACATTTCAAGGGAGTGCTACCAAGTCTACCACACAAGAAAAGGAAGAACATAAAATCCACTTACAAATCAGGCAACCGCACAACAAAATAGTACATATTGACAAGGGTAAAGATGTACAAACAAATGAAGAATCGAGCATACCAAGAACCTAGCTCAATATGGACGTGCGTACCTAAGCACCAACTTAGGGACTTGTGGAGAAAGAGACTATACCTCGATCCCCCTCAAGTGCATATAGTGGGGATTCATGCTTTATTTATCAATCCGAGGAGTATCAAAACCTAAGCGAGTGTATGAAGACATGCATTCAAATGATGATCAATGCAAATGAGCTTCCCAAAGAGTGCAAACAAGGCAAAGACTTATCGAAACAAGCTTCAACTGTCAGTCATGGTGTCATGATTCTTGGAGCAGCAGCCAACAATAAATTGAGCTTTTCTCTCAGCTCTGAACTCCAAATATAGCAAATAGCATATGCGTTTCGAAGCTCTCGAGAAGACGCATCCAATGGTGGTGCTCAATTGTGACGCTTCTACTTCAAGTTATGAGCAAAATACTGAGTCACGGGAATGACCTTCCTACACTTCAGCACTTCCTACACTTCACACACACCTTAACAATAGTAAACAAACACTTTCATGGATAGACAACACTTTCTAACACTCTTTTCAAGCAACACACATGCATACAAGCTCAAAAAGAAGATGATACAGAGAGGAGAAGACACAAATTCGAAACTCTGTGCTCTTCATTCTCACAATGGCCAAAAGTCTCTACAAAGAGTCAGAAATTGACTTATATACATGTGCCCTAAAAATGGTCCTTTCACACAAGAGACCGGCACTTTATTCACTAAGAGGCTAATTTCCTACTAATTTACATGGGTAAGCTACTAAACTTCTGCGGGGATGCATCTAGAGGACTCCTCTAGTGCATTTACATCGGAAAATATATGACAAAATGATTATGATACAAAAGATAAGGTGTCCAAATCGGAAAAATTTTGGGGCCCTTCTTTTTCTCTGCCTTGTGCTCTTCTTAGCTCTGCAACACTCTTCCCCTCTTTGTCTCTATCGTCCCTTGACAGGCTTTACTTCTTGTCTGTCACTTGTTGTTCGCATGCATCTCTTGGTCAGTTCTGCATGTTTGTTAAACATGTGTTCAGTTTTGATGGCCTCTTCTTGATTCTTCTTTTACATCCTCTGGGCCTGATGCATTGGTGTTGCCTGTTTTTTTCTTTTCATCGCCCACAACCCATGGAGATGGACTACCTGATGTTCGTAGTCTAGCTCACCAGTAACCTCTTTAATTCCGGGTTGCTGTGTTAAGTCGGGCTGCCATGCACGCCACCAGTGGAAGGTATGAGGATGTAGTCCTTGAGTCTTCGATTTGGACCTTCCAAAGACCCAGATGTTGAAGGACCTTCTTGTGGTTTTGGAACCGCCGGATATCTTCTTGCACTTCTTCATGGATACTTCCTGGCCCTGGTTCCTCCTTCCCTCCTACGTGCTTTTCCTTGATGTGTGTTCCTGCGGGGCTCTATGCAGAGATGGGTGTTGAACCCCTGCGAGGCTTCTTGCAGAGATATATCTTCAAATGTAATCTTTTAATGAAGCTTCTTTCTTTGTCTTCTTCTTTTCTTCTTTTTGTTGGACTCTCCCTCAACACTGCCCCCTCCTGAACTCTGTCGTCCCCGACAGGCTTTGGAAGTCGACGGGAGTATGTTCTGTACACTTTTTGCTCTGTTTCATTAAGCAGATTAGCTTCACGTATCATGAGTTGTTCCCACTGTTCTGCTTTCACACCATCATGTGGCGGCTGTCTATGGTCAGCAAAGAAGCTTAGCTCATATGCCACTAATCTGGCATTCAGGTTGGATGACATCTTCAAAAAGATTTCTGAATCAATTTCAAAAAACCCTGTGAAAAAGGCTTCTTCGAAAGTCTGCATATATGTACTTGGTAAAAACATGAGCCTAGAACAATATGCCATTATTGTGGGTCGGCTTGGCATAACAGACAAATAAAAAATGAGGATATCTGTTCCTTGATTAATACCAATGAAATTCAAAAAGGTATATGCCGTGTGCTTGAACACTTCCAAAACTGTAAGGATCATGCTGAGAATTTTATTTGTCATCTTGATTGTTAAATCGGGTACTATTGCGTAACAGTGTAGCCAAAATTCGATTGTTTTTACCATGTAATCTTCCCTTGGTAGATAATTATGGGGTGGACTTGGAAGTAGCGGATAATTCAGCCACTGTTTATTGATAACACCATTCTTTTGCATATCCAAAAATTCTCTTGCTTCTCGGCGATGTGGTGTTGGGCAAAATGAAGGGTTTACCTATAATAAGTATGGTGCTGCTTGCCAGTGCACCCGCAATGTAGGATTTTTCTCCAAAAGTTTTCTTCTCCATACAGGCTGTGCCGCTTCAAATTCTTCTTGAGTATAATTGAATGTGTCATCTTTAAAATGCAATTGTTCGTCTGGATTTTTCTGTGTGGTCTTCTTTATGTATTGCCTTGTCTTCTCTTTCAATAATCCGTATGGAATGTTGAAAGGCTTCATTATGGTTTCCAAGTCTTTGCCCTTTATTTTTGCTTCCTTCATTAATTTGATTACTTCATTTTCAAAATTCTCTGTCAATCGGGACACCAATAGTGCCCGTTCCTTCTGACCTATTTCTGCAGTGTATGGCATGGGATGATCATCACATGGGTCCGCCATCTGCTCTTTTATTGGAGAATTATAAATCGGGGGAGATAGAGGACGTACCTCTACCTCGTCAGTAGGATTCTCTTGTGTTGGCTCTATTGGTGTCCCGATTGGTACTTGCTCTTCTGCTTTAGTTTCTAATTATGCATGGCGTGCAGTCTTCTCTTTAACTTCTTGCATAGCTGCTAGGAGTGCTTCTTTGGTAGCAAGTAACTCATTACCAATCTTTGCTACCTGATCCATATTTTCACTATAACTTACTGCAAGTTTTCCATTGGCCGTATTCAGCTGCTTTTTTAGCTCAGTGGTTTCTTGAAGGTACTTACGTTCCCATTCATCTCTTAAGGCCTGCTCTTGCTTCAACAATTTTGCATACTTCTCATTCTGATCTTTTAATTCTTTCTCGTCAGTCGCAGAAGTCTCTTGTTTTTCTATAGGCTGGTCATATACTAATGCCTTCATCAATTCTTTATTTTTACTGTGCAAACTATCATTTTCC
The DNA here is from genome assembly GCA_020310875.1 of Ceratopteris richardii. Classification (NCBI taxonomy): domain Eukaryota; kingdom Viridiplantae; phylum Streptophyta; class Polypodiopsida; order Polypodiales; family Pteridaceae; genus Ceratopteris; species Ceratopteris richardii. Next base: position 45,848,962 of record CM035416.1, on the reverse strand, counting down.
TCCATGTATACTTTTAATTGTGTTTCTAGCAAGTTTCTTCTAGCTTTCATTCTCTCCTTGTCTGCTTCGCTGGCTTCACGTTGTCTTTGTAAATCTGTCAATTGTGCCTGGAGTTGATGATGCTGTTTGATCAATGTGTTACATTTCTCTTTAACTGAGGTTATCTCCTTTCCTTTGGCTGAAATCTCTTGCTGGGCCTGGATGAGCTGTGCGGACAATTGTTCACTCATGATTTGAAATTGATTCTTTTCCCTCATGGCCTTGTCATAATCCGCATCTATGTCCATCATTTGCTGTTTCATGTCCATGGCCGTTTGTATCATTTGCTTGACAATAGGTTTCAATTGAGTTACATCCACATTTAACCATGTGGTAGGAATACTAGGTTCTTCTCCTATTGTAACATCTTTCCCTTGTGCAACATGTAACGTCGTATCATGGGGCTGCCGAATATGGAGTTGTATCCTTGGCTCAGCATCCTTGTGGTCAATCTTACCTTGAGGTGTGTCATCAGGCACTTCAATCACTGTTGGCTCCTTATTTTGTTGTAGGCCTGCTTCTTGGTGCACTGGTGTTTGTATTTCCTCTTTTATAGGTGGCACTACATCTTTATTAGTTATTGGAGCTTCGTTGATGCTTATCTTTGACTGATCATTTAACTCAATCAAGTGTTCCTGTTCAGTTTGTACCTCCTGGTGCTGTGCTTTTTGTTGTTGATTGTCAGGTGTGACTTCAACCTGATTTATTTCTGTCCATTCTTCGTTGTTCATTTCAGTTCGTATATCAGTGTCTAAGGTGTCCTTCTCTAGGCTGGATTCTTCATCAGAGCTTGAATCTTCTAACCCTAGTTCTTTGTATCTGGCAGATTGTTCTAGAGTATGTTCTTTATCTTTGTGTTTCTTTTCCTGGCTTGCTTGTTTGTAATGGTGACATTGAATGTTTAAATTTACTTGCCCCCGCATATACTGGTGCATTTCTTTTAAGGCTGCGGAAAGGTCTCTTTTCGTGATCGGTTGTTGTGTCACGGGACTCTTCAGCAATATATGTGTTCTCTTTGATTGTGGTGTCTCTTGAGCTTCTTCTTCTCTTAGGCGTTCTTTGCACTGGTTCCGACTTCTTCAATAGAGATGAATGTTTTCTTTTTCTTTGGAACAGTTGTTGACTTTGCATATTTTGCTAGCTCTGTTGAGGTTGGCATCAAGCATAAGCAATTCTTCATGTCAAGTGCCTCATAAATGAGTAATGTCAATGCCAAACTACCATTCAGAAACTTTTTCTGACCCCACTTTTTCTTTGCTTCGAATAGGCGATCTTGAATGTATGGAGTCATATTTACTTTATTTCCCACCTATCTCATAGCATGTGAGAGTAATTGCACAACGATCTTTTGAGGTGTTGTGTATCTATGCATACTAGGGAAACAGAAATGTTGGTGAATTAAATGAATAGAGTCTTCAATATCCGTTCTGTTGATTTCCAAAAATGTTCTCTTTTTCGAATCATGACATTCATCTTTGACATTCGTGAGTCCCTCTTGATTCCATCCAAAAGATCTGTTAATTAGCTCATGAGTGAATTGAATTGTTTTCTAGGTACCATCTTTGTCAAGTACCCTTGCTTCCGGGACTGATGCCTTATTCGATGCAGACTGAAGTGTATTCATCACTTGTGTATATCTCTGGAAATCTAGCATATAGATTGGCAGTCTTAGGAATGCATCAATTCCTGCTTGTGTCCAGACATCTGTCATGCACGGTAATCCTTGTATGATAGTCTTGAAATCTTGTGACATGATAGGGAAGTAGTGATCCCTATCCATAATGTTGATGGTCGCCATGAAAATGAGTTCGAACACTGATTGGTCATCCAGAAACCAATGACCTCTTGCCTTAGTTATTGATTCCAAGGGAAGAAGCTGGATCTCTTCCTCTTGCGTAGCCTCGGAATTAGAAGATGCCATCTACACTCAATATAGAGTATTAATTAGTGGCAAGATGGTATCAAAAATCATCCTTCATTTATCCTTCATTAGATTGGCAATTCTCCACATGAATTGTGTCGTCCCTTCCCCATGGGTGTGAGAAAGGTAATACTTGGAATTTTTCATACTTTTATATATATATATATTTTTTTTTCTGAAAGAAAACAATAAAGTTAGTTCATAGCCGAAGCGGTTATTGAATATTGAGTGATTTTTTTAGATTATGTACAAGTGCTCTCGTATTCCCAAGAGGGAAATGTGCATCACTATTCCAAAGTTGAAGAAGAATGTGCCGAACGCTTGGCCTCGTAATGTGGCCCTATCATGCATACTTTGGATTCTCGTAGCTCCAAATGTGTGCAACTCGGATTATTTGGTTGATGCATATAGCTTGTCTTGTCTTTCGGCATCCAAATCTATTTTACTCCGTTGGGACGGATTGTATTCCCAACATTCCTGGTGAATGTGGTGCTTCTCATGTGGTACTTCTGCTTTTTCTGCTTTTTGAATCTTGGAATGATTTTTAATGCGTATGTAGACTCCTGCTCTGTCCTGTAGTTGTTCATCTTTGGTTGTTTTGCTTTAAGATCATACTGATTCTCCTTGTGCCTTGGCTTGTCCTTTTGGATGTTTGTCATTTGAGCACATGACTTGGGAATCCATATTTGTGTTCGGGCCGGCTGGGCAGCTACCACCTTCTTCGGACTCCATACTCGAGCAATTCTTTGTGGAACTAGGTGTCCAACATGATTTGTATTTTTATTCAGTCGTTTCTTCTGATGTCGTGAGTAGTTCTCTTGTTGAAAATACACCTTCACTTGATCTTTTCGGATCCAAGCCTGTCTAGTGTAAGGAATTGGGTATATTCTAATGACCTGCTGACTTGTCTCTCTTGTGCAGGGTTCCTCACTGAGGCTGTTATCGGATAGAACACTAATCATATGATTGAGTGGATTAGAAGATTGTGTGCAAGTGAAATTCGGTGTATCCTCAGATGGGGTTTTCGCAGTGTGAGTGATTATACATTCATCAGAGTGTTCGTTTGAGTGAGGTCTCGGTTCTATACACTTGGCTTTGATAAGTCGTTCATCTAACATGCTGAATACCTCACGATGTCCTATCTTGGTCGAGATGTATCCTAAGGCTAATTGAATAGTCACTTCATATTCGTATATCCAATCTTGGCCTAACATGAGCTCTTCTAATAAGTCCTGGTCATGACATACTAAGAGTTTCTATTCCATTGTGTTATTTCCTAGATGTAGTGGTAAGGTAATCTCGCCTATACATTTGGTAAGTTTTCCTCCTATTCCAATCAGTTGTGCCTTAGAAGGGCGTAATTCTTCCTTGAGTTTTTGGGTCAACGAGAATGTGATACAACTTATAGTGGCTCCTGTGTCAATGAGAGCATCCACCAAGTGGTACTCTTTTGTTCCAGCACCCAAATTCAAATAAGGTGGCATCATTTGCTGACCTAGGTTTTCAGTGGGTCTAAAATTAGCCATTGGGACGAGTTCTTCTCCTTGTCGATATCTCTCATCTCTCTCTCTCTCTCATCCACTCTTTTCGTTTCTTGATTCGCTCTAGTGCTTCTTGTCTAGCTTCTTCTCGTATTCTTTCTTCCTCTATACGCCTATTTTTACCCATTATTAGTCGTGACATTATTTCTTCAGTCAATGGCTCTAAATATTTTTTTACTCGGCAACCACTGATATAGTTTGGTAATACGTCTCCATCTAGGGTTGCTCAACTGATGGCTCCGCTGGTGGATATGCGATTGATGATCAATGGGCCATATCCCCTTTTTTGCAGTTTCTTAGCATGTTGTTTCAGAGTATATACCAAAACTAAATCTCCTTCCTTCAAGTTTTTATCTTTAATATGAGCATCAAAATATGCCTTCTATCGCCTTTTAGCAGCATAAATCCCTGCTACCGCTTGTAACCTAGTTTCATGTAACTTTTCTATTTGATCCAATTGAGCTGATAGTTCATGTCCAGTCCACTCATAAGTTGTTGCTACTTTGAGAGTGGGTATTAAGAAATCAATTGGCAAAATAGCATTATGTCCATACACTAAGTTAAAAGGAGTAGTTCCTATGGCAGTCTTGTAGGCTACTCGGAATGCCCATAAGGCATGATGTAATTGTTTATCCCAATCAGATCTTCCATTGTTAACAATTTTAGTAAGAACTGTGCACAAGATTTTATTTGAACTTTCGGCCTGTCCATTGGCTTGCAGGTGATATGGGGCTGATTTCTTATGAATTACTAAGAATTCATTCAGTAGGGCTTCTATCAATTCATTCACAAAGTGCGTGCCTCTATCACTTACAATTTCTATCGGCAGTCCAAATCTAATGAAAACGTTCTCAAAGAGAAACTTGGTCGTAGTCCTTGCATCATTTTTCTTGGTTGCTTTGGCTTCAACCCATTTGGTCAAATAGTCGGTGGCTACAATTATGTACTCGGCATGGGATCCTTTAGCTGGTGGGCTAATAGGTCCTATGAAGTCTATCCCACATTAAGGAAAGGCTCTGGCACTCATCATGGGTTTCAGTGGCATTTCATCTCTTCTAATTGGATATTTCGTTCGTTGACAGGTATCACATCGTTGAACATATGTGACTGCATCTTGATGTAGAGTTGGCCATCACATTCCTACAAAAAGAATCATTTTTGCAATTTTATCTGCAGAAAAATGTCCTCCTGCAGCTCCTGTATGTGCCATCTCTAGGACAGCAAGATACTCGTCTTCATGAATGCACATTCATAAATGATTATCTCTTCCTCACTTAAAGAGTTGTTTTCCTATGAGAGCATAGTCCTCGCTTTGTTCTACAAGTGCACGTTTCCTTGCCAGAGTGGCTCCTTCTGGGTACTCTTGGGTCTTCAAGAATTTCACCAGAGGCATGCTCCATCTCGGTGCCACTGTGGAGTAGCATAACGTAGAGTTCTCTTCTGGATCTCGTTCTTGACAAGTTGGGTATGCTGATACATAGTTATATGTATCCCTCTGCATGGTTGACCAATATATGCCTAATCTCTTCAGTGTTTGCCATGTTCCGTTTGCATTTAAATGAGTTTTCCATTGATTTACATGTGCTTTTTGAAGCCACATTTCTTGTTCCTCCTCTTCTACGGATCTCATGAGTAATCCACTTGAATCTTGGTGATACAAACTTCCAGCAATGATATGAAGGTTTTTAGTCTTCCATAGGTCTTGGGTTCGATTCCGTGTGATCCCATGTTTAGGTCCATATGTGAGTATAGGAATCAACTTTTCTACCCATTGGGTACATACTTCGAGGTTAAACAGGTACGTGTTAGGCAGATCATCAGGTACTCCTATGGGTGGTTCTCCATGTGTCATTCTTGATAGGTGATCTGCTCTAATGTGGGTATTCCCTTTCTTGACTACTACTTCGAAATCAAATTCCATCAACAATAGAAACCGTCGTACTATTCGTCCTGTATTACAAGGCTTATTGACTAAGTACAGTATAGCTTGATGATCAATGAAGAATTTGAATTTGTTTGCCAATAAGTAGTGTTGAAACTTTTTTACTGCGTACACCATCCCTAGGTGTTCTCTCTCAATCGTGGTGTAATTGCGCTCCGCTTGATTCAATTGTCTACTGGCATAGGCTATAGGGTGGTCTAACTTTCCTGTATCTATGGGTTGAGCTAGGATGCAACCAATGGCAAACTTGGAAGCATCTACGTGAATGTGAAATGGTTTGTTCCAATTAGGTACTCGAAGGATTGGGGCTGAACTTAATCAACTCTTTAATTCGTTAAAGGCCTTTTCACATTCTTTTGTCCAATTAAACTGAGACAATAATGCATAAAGAGGTCTAGAAATTATGGCATACATATGTATAAATCTTCGTTAGTATCCGCAATGTCCCATGAATGCTTGTACTTCCTTAGCCGTCTTTGGTCTCGATAAATCCAGAATCACTTTGATTTTGTCTTCATCCATTGAGATTCCATTCTTAGAGACAATATGTCCTAATATCTTTCCTTGTCGAACCATGAAGACACACTTTTCCAGATTGAGGGATACTCTATATTGTCGACATTTGGCAAAGATCTTTCCTAGTTTAGGGATATGTTCTGATCGTATAGCAGAATAAGTGCATAAGTCATCCATGTATACCTCCGTGCTCTTTCTCAAGAACTCTTTGAATACATGACACATCAATCTTTGGAAAGTGGCTGGGGCATTGGTTACACCAAAAGGCATAACCCTAAACGCGTATACTCCCCATTCAGTTGCAAAGGCTGTTTTATGTTGGTCCTCAAGAGCAATGGCTACCTGACTATACCCTGAAAAGCCGTCCAAAAAACTATAAACTTCCTTCCCTGCCACTCTTTCCAAAAGATGATCCGTGATGGGTAATGGGTAACTATCCCTTATGGTGGCAGCATTCACTTTTTTCAGGTTAATGCATACCCTTAACTTACCATTCTTTTTCGGCACGACCACCAAAGGTGACACCCATTCCGTGTGTTCGATTTCATAGATAAATCCAACATCTAACAACTTGTCTATCTCTTCCTTGATTTTTGCTGAGTATACATCGTTATATGTGTATGGTCTTTGTTTGGAAGGTTTAGCTTCGGATGTCATAGGGATTCTATGGGCACAAATAGAAGGATCTACTCCCTTCAAATCCTTATATGTCCAAGCAAAGACATCCCTATATTCTCTTATGAGTCGTATTAACTCTTGCTCTTCTTCCATTGAGACATCTTGTCCTATAAAAGTACATCGTTCTTCTCCTTCCTCTAAGGTTACTACAATTTTCTTGGTTTGTTCTTTGTTGTCATATGCTATTCCTAGCCGTGCTTCTCCTTTCGGCATTTGAATAGCAATTTTCCTCTCTTCTACTTCATATTTTTTGAAGTGGGCAGGCACTTCAAATTGATCTTGAGGCTTGTTTTCTTCATCATCTTTTTCTTTATCTAATCCAAGCTCTTCTTCCTGTGTCCTTTCTTGATTTATTTCATTAGCTATGACACTTACTTCTTGATTTCCACTTTCTGTTTCCATTGGCTCTTGCTCCATTTCAATGCTCTCATAATCCTCTTTCCATTCTTTTTCGATTACTTCTCCTTCTTCAGCCTCTTGAAGAACTACCACGTATAGACTAATGTCATATCCTTCCTCATCAATGCATTCATTCATGGTTATCACTTCTTCATTTACACACACATCTAGAGTAGCTAAAATCTCCATCCAACCATGAGGTTCGAATTCTTCATCTAGGAACATTTGAGGCATGTAGGCAGGATCTTGTACAGACCTAGCAACTCCTTGCCCTTGCTGCCATCCTTTCCTTCTATCCTCTTTCTTTTTTGTAGTTTGGCATATCCATAGATGAGTGTCTTCGTTCATCCACGATTGGTCACTTGAACCTATACTGTGAATCAATTGATTGTCTTCCTCTTTATGAATCAAATTCCATTGCAATGGGGAACATCTTGATATGTGTATGTGTGTAGATTTATTCTTGTCGTGGTTCCTTCATGCTGTAAGTATACTGCATCTTTTCCCCAATCTTGCACTACCTTTAGCTGTCTCATGAAGGGTCTTCCAAGTATCATCTCATAATTGTTGGCCCTTTCAAATTGACAGATCACTAAGGTGTGCTCGAATTCAACTCCGCAAGTGGTAAAAATTACCCGTTCCAATAATCACAAGGGTCGTTCCGTCTGTCTATCTGCCATTTGTATCTTCATGCGTGTTGGTCTTAGAGCTGGTTTTCCCCATTTCTCCCAGATTTCTTTAGTTGCAATTCCCACTCCAGCTCCTGAATCTAAAATAGCTTTAGTGGTATAACCCCTATAGGTAATTGGAAGGCAAGTGTTTCCTTCATCTTCTTCGCTGAAATCTCCAACCTTATCGACTGGGATTTTGACCGTGGTCACCTCATCAGGCATTTCCTTCTCTTCAAACTTTGTCTCCAATTGACTGGTTAATTTCTCCTTCAAATGTGGTTTGACCTTCAACAGTTCTTCCAATGTCAGAGTACAAGGGATTTTTACCTTTCTAAGGTGTTGTATGATGTCCGATGTTTGGACTGATGGGTTTTGTTCTTTTTTTCTTATTGAGGGAATGCAGTATAATTCCGAATTATGTTCGTATTCTCCTATGTAATTGGGCAAGACCTTTTCACTGTCATTCTCCTTTTCACTTTGGTCAAAGGGTAATAATTCTTCTGAATTCAGCTCAGGTATTGAATGTTCTAATTCACCTCCTGCTTCTAGTTCTTCAAAGAGTGGTTCTATTCCTTCCACTTTCTTCCATCTGTCTTCTTGGACTCTTGCCCACAAGTCTTTAGGCCATTCTCCATCTACTTCAGGGACAATGGATCCTTTCCTTTTATCCTCGCATTGATTTTCATTACGTGTCTCACCTTCTTTTCCTTTCTCAGGATCATTAGGGGTGACACACTCTTGGAATTCTTTTTCAGGAATTCGTGAATTGGGTAGTCTACTGACAGGTTTTTCTAAGGTCTGTTGAGCTACTTCAATTAATTTCTTGCAAATCTCCAACCTTTCTTTCTCTAAGTCACCTCTAGGATATTCTTTTTCATGTTGTTCACTGGTTGGTACCGCTCTTATTTGTGCCTGGTACGCCTGAATCCACATGGCTAACTCTTCTGGCATGGGATCTGCTAAAACTGATCCTACCTCTTCTTTTTTATGCTTTCCTTTTTTATTTTCTTCTTCAAGTTTCTGTTTTTCCTTCTGATCTTGTTCATTTTTTTCCTTCTCCATCTGTTGCTGTAGTTTCTTTTCCTTTATCCTATCTCTACGATTCTTCCATCTCTGTATTCGTTTACTTGTAACACTTTTCCCAGGCTCTTTCGAGTCTTCAACTCTTTGAGGTGCGGGTGTATTCCCCTCTCTGTCGCTTTGTTCATTCTCCCCAGTTTTTTCTGGTGTCTCTCTAGCTTTAGCTCTTGTTATTGCTTTCAATGGCATGGTGTACTCCTTATCACTCCCTGACGACTCTATCACTTCTATCACTTTGATTTGCACGTTCAAGTTAACTTTGTTGGGGATTTTGGGGCAATCTCTGAAAAGGTGTTCTTTACCACAATCACTACAGTATCCTTCCCAAACTCGTTGTGGTGGTGGTGGGTTTGGTAGTGTACATTCTCTAATATAATGATCACCTCCGCATCTATGACACGGTCCTCTAGGTACAAGCAGTCTATTCATAGGTTGGGAGGGTATGGGTGCTCTGGGAGCTGTGTACATCAATGACACATAATCCTGCTCATATCCGTAAGAATTATTTGGTGCTTCCATGCTATATGCGTAAGGTTCGTACATTTGTCCATATTCTATCATAGAGCTCTCATAATTGGGATAGTTTCCTTGACTATGGTCATAGGATGAGTCATATGGTTCATTACTAGTCAAAGGTGTGGCTGGAACTATTGCTCTCTCTAATTTTTCTTCAGGTTGAGCCATTTTCACAGGGACAACATTCTGAGGATGGGGTGGTTGTTGCCCTAACACCGGTTGTGGCTGAGTGTAACCTTGATAAGCATAAGGTCATGGTACGGGTGCCTACTGCTGATATGTGGGATATCTAAAGGCTTCTCCTCCTTGATCTCTCTGAGGGTATTCATAAGGTCTCATGAGCGGTTGTACTGGTCTTGATTGCCGATTGTAAGGACAATTTTCTGTACTGTGGTTTGTGTCCTTTTGTTCTATGCTGCAATATTGTAGAGGGCCCAGGACAGGTGGTCTATTGTAAGCATAAGCAGTTGGTGGGACTACTCCCATAGTGCACAAATGAGAGGGATGATCACCTCCGCAATGCATATATCTTCTAAGCATGGGTACTCTCATTGGGTTGTTGGCGTAGTTCCTCTGTCCTTGAACGTTCAACTTCTTTGCTACTAAGTCGGCTATTTCCTCTACATTGTTCTTAGGGTTTGATGTGCTGCTGGCAGAATCTTCACTTTTCACACTACCTTGAGGTATTTTAAGATCTTCCGCTAGATTGTCCTCTAGGTCAATACATTCTTGCAAAGTTTGAACTCTTTTCACATATACCAGAGATCTTAAGGATCCATTCACTAACCCTTCCAAAAACAATGACACCATCTTGTTTTGAGTGGATCTCTCTTCAACTGGGCATCTATCCACATACTGCTTAAATCTCCTTGCTGCCAATATCCTTGATTCCGTAGGAGCTTGCTTAAAACTAAGGATCAATGAGGAAGAGTTATTTTTAATCCCAGATTTGGTGAATTCCTCAATTAATTCTTGATAGACTTGTTCCATGTTTTGAAAATTATTAGGATCTAATGGCTGGAACCATGCTAAAGCTGTGTCTGTCAATGTTAGACCAAAGGATTCATATTGGATAAAAAAATCTTCCACTTGTTCGGCTCTGATAACTTGCTTGAATTCAGCTATATGATTGTAAGGTTCACTAGAGCCATCATAATGGTTTCTCATGCATTTAGCAACTTGAATGGGCTTTAATCTTCTTCCTGCTTCAGGTGGTCTAGGCATCACAGGGAAAACTGGTCTTCCTATCGGTATACCAGGTCCTCTTACCATAGGTGGTCTATTTGGGACAGGGATTCTATTCCTTGGGTCAACATGTGGCTAAGGCCGATAGTTCGGATTATTTGCAGGCATAGCAAACTACACATGGGGTCTAACCGGGATTTGTGTTTTTTATGTTTGTCCAGATTGTCGATATGAATTATCTTGAAAGGTATCTTGAGGGTTCTGAGAAGTAGTAGCTTGATCCCTAAGAGGGAACACTGGAATGTTCTGATATTTCAACCCTGCTCTTTCTAACTCTATTAGAGGCCAATACCTCCTATGGTTTTTGTCCAAATATGTGATGATGGTGGGAAATTCAGGATCTTGTAATTCGTAGACAGTAACTGGGTTAGGGGCTACTTCCCATAAAGAAGAGTGGGCTCTAAGGAGATGCTCCATTCCATTGATCAAATACACGTCCATTAAGGAGTCATCTTGGGGAACTAGGTCTCCTCTCCAAACCCTAACAACAGTAGATCTCCCCCTTGGAGTGGTCACTTGCTCTTCATGTCCCTCTGTATTAAGGATATGAGCATTATCTTCTTCCCCATGTTCATTGATTTTTTCAGGGTGTTCCGTAACAACATACTGGATATCTTTTTTGTCCATATAAAACCCTCCTGCATACCTAAATGCTGGCCTAGGCACTATGTAAGCTTCTGTAGCTTTCTTCAGTCTGGCCACTGATCGGTTTAGACCATCTAGGTAGATAGGTATCTCATTTGGTTGGTGTTCACATATTCCAAAGATGTCTGATATTCTCCCTCAGTAATTGACATCATGCCAATCATTGGTACAGTGTTTTGCATATCCTCTGAAGTCATGGGAACTTCTTCCTCTGACTCACTAGAGGTGTCAGAATAATGGAAACGGCTACTGGGTTCGGCTACACTTCCCACAGAAGAGATTACACTTCTTCGGCTTCCTAGGGTTCTCCCAGACCTTAGGTTCATTCACTTAAAAGTTCTGATTAACCTTAACCAACCTCCAGCTCCTAGAGTTCTTTACTCAGGGTCAGAATTCTAGACAAAATTTGGTTGTAAGAGGACTGACAAAGAATCCACAATTCACGATACTTGACCCCAAAAAAGTCCACGATACATGATATTTCACCCTAAAAAGAATCTATCACAATATTCGATATTTGAACAAGACGATACACGATAGTCGACCACTTGACTGGACACGATACACGATATCTGCAAAAACTCGATACACGATACTTCAGGAAACACGATACACGATATTTGCCCAATATCGCGTGCCAATCACGATACTCGATACTTCACAGGGATCGCGATCAGAAATCTACGATACGCGATACACGATATTTTGCCACAAAAATTCCACGATACTCGATACTTAACCTTGCTGTGTCACTCACGATACACGATAGTCCACAAGTATCGCGAGAAAATTCCCGACGATACTCAATGTTTGTGAGGTATCGGGAAAGCCGCCTCCGTGATACACGATATCAGATAAGTATCGCGATCAGAGACTCATGATACACGATACCCGATAGTCCACAAGGGGATTCTCCACAATAGTCGATACTAGACAGAGATCGTTTTTCTGTGAACACGATACTCGATACTTGATAAGTATCGCGAGACTTTCCAGCGATACTCGATATCCAGCAAGTATCACGGAAGGACTTTTGACGATACTCGATATGTCACAGTTATCATGATTGAAAATTCACGATAGACGATACTCGACAGGTATCGCTATCAGATCACGATACACGATACAGGATGTCTGATAAGTATCACGAGTGTTTCTCAGCAATACACGATATTCGACGTCTTGCAAGTATCGCGATACTTGACCACAGGAGTTCACGATAACTAGGTATCGCGATACCTCAACCGCGGGAGAACACGATACTTGACACTTTTTCAATTTTTTGCAAATGTTTTTTTGGATTTTAAATGCATATAAGTGTTTCTCAAGCTCATCTACCCTCTCCTCACCATCTGTATCCCCAAAGATAAACTTTCTTAAACCCTGGATGACTTTCACGATAATTGACGCACGTCATTTTTCTGAAAACTTGATTTCAAAAGGAGTTATGCACATAGAATCAGTAGTGTGCTCACCTTGGAAGCTTTTCCCAACTCCCTTATCCCTCTTGCTCCCATCGCAAAGCTCAAAAACCCTGATCTCAACTCACGATACTCGACAGATTGCTCTCATGATACTTGTTCTAGAGACAAGTGACTTGATCAATGATAATTTTTTGGTTTTTATACCTTTTGAAAAATTCTTCCTAATTAAAAGGCTGAAAAGACAAAGAGAAAAAAGGTTGGAAACTATTCTATCTTCCTACTGCTCCCTTCTTCCCCCTACTCTACTCCACTCACTTCCCTAGACTAATAACTCACTACACACACTTCAAGAGTGAGAAGTAGTAAGTGCGGATGAGTGTGACTTACCAAAGAAGAGAAATTCACAAATCCTCTACTCACTTCAATGCTAAAAGCTACTTACCATCACACGAATGCCTCGATTTGATTCGACACTCCCCGGCAATGGTGCCAAAAATGTGTGTACCTAAGCACCAACTTAGGGACTTGTGGAGAAAGAGACTATACCTCGATCCCCCTCAAGTGCATATAGTGGAGATTCACGCTTTATTTATCAATCTGAGGAGTATCAAAACCTAGCCGAGTGTATGAAGACATGCATTCAAATGACGATCAATGCAAATGAGCTTCCCAAAGAGTGCAAACAAGGCAAAGACTAATCCAAATAAGCTTCAACTCTCAGTCATGGTGTCACGATACTTGGAGCAACAGCCAACAGTAAATTGAGCTTTTCTCTCAACTCTGAACTCTGAATATAGTAAATCGCATATGTCTTTCGAAGCTCTCGAGAAGACGCATCCAATAATGGTATTTTCACTCAATTTTGACGCTTCTACTTCAAGTTATGAGCAGAATACTGAGTCGTGGGAATGACCTTCCTACACTTCAGCACTTCCTACACTTCACACACACCTGAACAACAGTAAACAAACACTTTCATGGAAAGACAACACTTCCTAACACTCTTTTCAAGCAACACACATGCATACAAGCTCACAAAGAAGATGATACAGAGAGGAGAAGACACAAATTCGAAATTCTATGCTCTTCATTCTCACAATGGCCAAAAGTCTCTACAAAGAGTCACAAATTGACTTATATACATGTGCCCTAAAAATGGTCCTTTCACATAAGAGACAGGCACTTTATTCACTAAGAGGCTAATTTCCTACTAATTTACATGGGTAAGCTACTAAAATTCTGCGGGGATGCATCTAGAGGACTCCTCTAGTGCATTTACATCGGAAAATATATTACAAAATGATTATGATACAAAAGATAAGGTGTCCAAATTGGAAAAATTTTGGGGCCCTTCTTTTTCTCTGCCTTGTGCTCTTCTTAGCTCTGCAACACTCTTCCCCTCTTTGTCTCTGTCGTCCCTTGACAGGCTTTACTTCTTGTCTATCACTTGTTGTCTGCATGCATCTCTTGGTCAGTTCTGCCTGTTTGTTAAACATGTGTTCAGTTTTGATGGCCTCTTCTTGATTCTTCTTTTACATCCTCTGGGCCTGATGCATTCGTGTTGCCTGTTTTTTTCTTTTCATCCCCCGCAACCCATGGAGATGGACTACTTGATGTTCATAGTCTAGCTCACCAATAACCTCTTTAATTCCGGGTTGCTGTGTTAATTCGGGCTGCCACGCACGCCACTAGTGGAAGGTATGAGGATGTAGTCCTTCAGTCTTCGATCTGGACCTTCCAAAGACCCAAACGTTGAAGGACCTTCTTGTGGTTCTAGAACCGTCGGATATCTTCTTGCACTTCTTCATGGATACTTCCTGGCCCTGGTTCCTCCTTCCCTCCTACGTGCTTTTCCTTGATGTGTGTTCCTGCGGGGCTCTGTGCAGAGATGGGTGTTGCACCCCTACGGGGCTTCTTGTAGAGACATATCTTCAAATGTAATCTTTTAATGAAGCTTCTTTCTTTGTCTTCTTCTTTTCTTCTTTTTGCTGGACTCTCCCTCAACAACGTGGCACAGCTAAATCCATTCATAAAAAAAATGATACAGATAGCCATGGACACACCAACAATAGCTCATGGAAGCGGATAGTGATTATGACAAAGCATTAGTAGAGAAAAATCAATTCAAGACACGTAGTGAAGAATTATCTGCTAGAGTATTGCATGATCAATAGGCACTTACAAATTAAGAACAAGAAATAAAGGAAGCTATGGAAAAAGGCAAGTTACTAACCGAAGAAAATCAGCACCTGGAGTATCAGCTTAAGGACCTCCAAGAAAAATATACAACCACTAAAGCTGAAAAGGTTCATCTCTAAAATAGAAGAAAAGTCTTAGAAGCTGAGATAAATGCATACATGGATGAGGCAGACAACTTGAGAAACAGGAATAAAGAATTAATGAATGCAATCCTGATGGGCCAACCACTCAAAGTGCCAAAGGTAACAAAAATGATACACAGGAATTGGAAGCTCAGATAGCCAAGTATGCGGATCAGCTAAAGCAAGAGCAAGAGTTACGAGAAGAATGGGAGAAAAAGTACATGTATGATACAAATGAGCTCAAGAAAAGGTGGAAGATTGTAGAAGCTAAAATTGTAGAACACTGTAAAGAAGATGTGAATCAAATATGAGAGGGTGTCAGATACTCATGAACTTCATGTCCCATCCCAGTCGCATCCACAACATGCACCACTTCTTGTTGAGGTTAACCTGATAATCAATGGTTTCTTTGATATTCGGGATTTTGGTTAGGCAATTATCATCGTGCCATTTGAGACCAAGCGGGCTCAATGTATCGTGCCCCATGAGAAGACAAAATTTAGATCAGTCCCATGCAAGACGTCCGCTATGCAAAGTGTTAATTCTTCATAGGTAATGTTGACTCTAGGGTCAATATCCGAGAAGTTGATCCACTGGTTTTTGTCTTGTTTCTAGAGATGTTTCCATTTTTTGAAGCCTTTGTTCCATTGCCTCTTGGCATTTTGAGTGTTCCAAGATTCCACAATCTATATTCCATGGATCGAAAACCAAATAGAGTTGTTTTTTCTAATACTTGCTACCCACTTCAAATCTTCACTTATTCTTATGAAGCATTTGACTTTATTCCAACTCTTCCATAGGGAGCACACAAGATTCGAGCCTTTCGGGGAAACGGGGATTGGGGAGAACAAAAGGGTCAGAATGTGAAGATTCTTCCAATTCGGGAATCCCACAAAAGACAGAGCATTCTTATTTCTGAAGATCAACTTTGCCCAGGAGGCCTCCCTGTTGCAGCATGCCTAATCATCCATTTTGCTGCTACTTTGTTAGCCATGCACCCCACGTCCAGAATTCCCAAGCCCCCACTATCTCTTTGGCTAGTGTAAATGGACCACTTGATAAACATGTTCAATACACATTCTTAAACTTCATCAACATTAACCAAGGCATAGACGCTCTCATTTTGTATCTATTTATCATGCCTAGCCAACTTACTATCATGGCTATATAATCATGCATGATGTTCTTACCGAGTCCAGACATTCAAAGAAGCATTTTTCACATGATTTTTTGAAATGGGCTCAGAAATTTTTGTCAAAATGACTTCCAACTTAAATGCTTGATTGGTGGCCTATGAATTAAGCTTCTTTGCAAATAATAGACAAGCACCAAATGATGGAGTCAAATCAGCCCAATGGAAAGAACTGATGATATGTGAAGCCAATCTACTAAATCAAAGAGAGAAAACAGTCATTCAAACCTACTCCCGTCGCCAACCAAAGCCTGACGAGGACGATAGAGTTCAGGTGGAGGAACGTGTGGAGGGAGAATCAAGTAAGAAATCAAGAAGAAGAAAATCAAAAAGAAAAATTGTCCAATAAATAAAACCCACCCTCTGCCCAAAGCCCCGTAGGGGCACGCATCAGGCTGGAACACAAAAGAAGGAGGTCTCAAAGAGTGAAAACAAATCTTTTTTCAAAGACCAAAAGTTAGAAAGAAGTACAGGTTGAAAAGAAAAAAAGAGTGACTAAGATAGTCACATATTTAGTCACTAGGTGCGTGCGGTGAAAAGAAGTAAACAAGCTTCAATAATACAATAGGGCCAGATGTGTGAGAACAAAGATTTATCTGAAGGCCAAAAGTTAAAAAGAGGAAGAGGTTGAAAACCAAAAATGGGTGACTAAGATATTCACATTCTTAGTCATAATTGTCTCCTCGACCACTGGGTGCATGTATTGAAAGAACAATAAGCAAGTGAAAATGGGTCCTAACTGTCTCCTCGACCCTTGGGTGCGTGTATTGAAAGCACAATAAGCAAGCCTCAGACAGGAAGCAAAGCATGTCAAGGGACGATAGAGACAAAGAGGGGGAGAGTGTTGCTGAGTAAAGAAGCACAGAAAAGGAAGCCCCAAAAATTTTCAAATTTTGGGCACAAATTTTCTTCTTCAAATCCCTGTGAAAACCTCATGAACCCATGTAAATGCACTAGAGGAGTCCTCTAGATGCATTAACCCCCACTATTGTAACATAATCCTTATAACATAGTAGGAATTTAGTGCTTTTCAATAAAAGTGTTGGTCTCTTGTGTGAAATGACTAGTTTTAGTGCACATGTATATAAGTCACTTGGTGACTCTTGTAAAGGACTTTTTTCCATTGTAAGAATTGAAGATGAATTTTGAATTTGCCTCTTTCCTAGTAATTATCTTCTTCTCTAAGAGCTTTTGTGTGTGTTTTATGCTTGAAATGTGTGTGTAGGACTGTGGTCCATCCCTTCCCTTTGCTTTTGGACTGCTCTACTATGTGTGTGAGACTTGAGGAGTTGTGGAGCAGGTGTTAGTGTTTCCTGCCATTCACTATTTTGCTCATACTTGAAGTATGTTTGTCAGATTCAATTGAAAATACCTCCACTATATGCATATCATGAAGAGCTTTGAAATGAACCTGGCATTAACCATATTCGAAGTTTGAAGCTAAGAGAAAAGTTTGAATTTGTGCTTACTGCTGTAACAGGTATCGCAATGTGCATTTTTAGAGAATTAGTCAGTTGGAGAGGTAGCTGAGTCAAATCACATTCATTGTAGCTAGACACTTCACTTACCATTACGTGTGCACATGTCTTCATACACGTGATATGTCTAATCTCTTGGATTGATAATTAAACATGTATTAATCCACCATTATATGCACTTGTGGGGCAATTGAGGTAGAGTTTCATCGACACAAGTCCTTAAGGCTCTACAACTTAGGTACACACATATCCAATGTAGAAGAAAAACGAAATAGAGATGAAACTTAGCCTAGGGAAAGAAAAGTGACTTGAAAAAAAACCTCAAACAGAGTAGAAACCATTATAGAGCAAAGGGAAACATCAAAACCCAAAGATAAAAAACAATAATCACAACCCAATGAAAGAGGAGAAACAAAAAGGTAAGAAGACAAAGCAAAGAAAAACGGAACCAAAGCCTTTAGAGAAACAAGAACAACCAAAACAAACCGAAGAAGAAACACAAGAATGTGAACAAAAGCAAGATCCTGAGCAAAAGCAAAAGAAACCAAAGAAAAACCTAAAGTCACCTTGATTTCACAAATTGAGAGAAAAATAGATCCGATGGAGATTTTAGATGACATTTTGCTTAAGAATCAAGTGTCTATGTCTTTAACACAAGTTTTCTCTATTGCAAAGCCTGTTTTTAAAGATAACTTTATCGGCCTAATTAAAAGGGAGAGGTTTTCGCTTAATCTAGGTACTAAGATGCAAGATTATCTAGATCAAGATCAAGCTATGAATGAAGCCTTAAACTTGATGAATCTGATGATGAAGACATTGGTGATGATGAATTAAATGTTAATAAAAATTTCTTAGGACATATTCAACCTGACCATGAAAATCATGAAAATAATTTTGAAGGTCACTTTAAAAGAAAATTTTGGTCTAGAGGTACATCAGAGATGCATGTTAAAATAGAAAATTATAAGAACGCTACCATTGTAATGTGGAGAATGAGTTCTCCTATGCGCAACGGAAGTGTGTAGTGAGCCCTTGTATGTCCAGCACTTGGACAAACATCTGCACCTTAGATAACTTGGTGCTCTCAACACAAAACTCAAATGGACTTGAAACTTTACTCACTCAAAGTAGAAAAAGCGAGCTTTCTAACAAGCTATAAATGACTTAATTTGGACAAGTTTTGATTAGGAAATACAACTGTCAAAGATGAACTACATGTCCACACAGGTATGCTAAAGAACTGAGCTTCACTCTCGGACGGATAGCTCTCTGAATATATATCCTTTGAGAAAGATATTTGGTACACAAAAACTAGACACAAATAGCTTTCCAACAAGCTAAAAATCAAGTAATTTGGATGAGTTTTGATCAGGAAATTCAACTCACCAAGATAGACCACCTGCACACATAAGTACACTATAAAACTGGACTTTACTCTTTGATAGATATCTCACAGAGTATGAACGATCTGAATGAGATATTTGAGCCAATGAAAGTAGATGCCAAGGGCTTTCTAACAAGAAACAAATCATGCAATTTGGATATGTTTTGGTTGGGACACTGAACCGACCAAAATAGACTACCTATCTACACAGGTATACTGAAAAACTGGACTTCACTCTTTCACTGATATCTCACAAACTACATAAGCTTTCAAATAAATATTTGATATGCAGAAAGTACACAAGATGCGCTTTCCAATGAATGTTTAAACGCACAAAATGGTTACATATGCACTGAGATATGAGCTCTGCAACAGAGCTGTGTACAAACTGACGTGCGATTGGAAGGAGTCTAAGGGAAAACCAAAATGACAAAATGGCTAGATCCGACTACTGGGAGCTCTTGCCTCTTTCTCTCCTTGTTTTGAATGTGCTCCCACTTCACTTTACAACCAATGAGCATCTGAAGAATTTTGTGCCTCCTTCTTAACTCACCACTTTCTCCACTACATGCTACTAACTACAAGGCAAGATATTGTATTTCTTACTCATCATGAATTTTGACTAGACTTTTTCTTTTATTATTTTTTCCTTTTTTTCCTCTACTTTTTTCTTTATCTTTATAGTTGGTAAATTTATCCAAGCATGGCTCATATGAAAATGAGCTTGTACATTTATCTTCAACACTCCCCCTCAAGCTCATTTGGGAGTTATCTTCATCCATGTCCTTCAAATTTATCGCATCCTTGAAACCTTTGAGTTTAGAAGCATCCAAGAACTTTGTAAACATATCTGCAACCTGCTCTTTGGTTCTGATGAACTTTACCTCCACATCTTTGCTCAACACCTTCTCCCTTACATAGTGGTAGTGGACCTCTATGTGCTTGCTCCTTGCATGAAACATAGGATTGCTTGCCAAGTAGATACTTGACATGTTATCACCGTATATAGCGATGGTTCCAACTTGCACTCCAAGATCAGGCAAAAGCTTTTTAATCCACATTGCTTCACATGTGGCAAAAGCTAATTGTGTTGACCTAAGTACCAACTTAGGGACTTGCGGAGAAAGAGACTATACCTCAATCCCCTCTCAAGTGCATATAGTGGGGATACACGCTTTTAATTATCAATCCAAAGAGTATACAAACTTAGCCGAGTGTATGAGGACATGCAATCATGTGACGGTAATGTAAGTGAACTACTCGAAGAGCGCAATCAAGGCAAAGACTAATCCAAACAAGCTTCAACTGTCGGTCATGGCGTCGCGATACTTGGTGCAGCAGCCGTCAGTATTTTGGACTTTTCTCTCAGCTCCGAGCTCTAAACATAGTAAATAGCATATGCGTTTCGAAGCTCTCGAAAAGATGCATCCAATGGAAGTAGTTTCACGCAATTCTGACACTCCTACTTTAAGTTATGAGCAAAATACTGAGTTGCAGGAAATCCTTCATACACTTCAGCACTTCGTACACTTCGCACACACCTTACCTACAACAAATAAACACTCTCATGGATAGACAACACTCACAAGCACTCTTTCCAAGCAATACTCATGCATAAAAGCTCACAGAGAAGAAGATACAGAGTGAAGAAGACACAAATTCGAATTTCTGTGCTCTCTATTCTCACAATGGCAAAAAGTCCTTTACAAAGAGTCACATTTGACTTATATACTTGTGCCCTAAAAATGGTCCTTTCGCTCAAGAGACCGGCACTTTATTCACTAAAAGACTAATTTCCTACTATTTTACATGGGTAAATCTCTAATCTTCTGTGGGGATGCATCTAGAGGACTCCTCTAGTGCATTTACAACGGAAAATATACTACAAGAATGGTTATGATACAAAAATATGATGTCCAAATCGGAAAAATTTTTGGGGCCCGTCTTTTTCTCTGCCTTGTGCTCTCTTTAGCTCTGCAACACTCTCCCCCTCTTCGTCTCTGTCGTCCCTTGACAGGTTTTGCTTCTTGTCCTCGGTTTGTTGTCTGCACGCATCTAGTGGTCAAAAAAGTAATAAGGGCTGTTAGACAATTGGGTATCTTATCCGAGGTTTGTCCTTTGCTTCTGTTTTTGGCTTACTTTAAGAGTTCTGAATACACGCACCCAGTGGTCGAAGAAGCAATAAGGATCGTTAGAGAATTTGTTATTTTGTGCGATCTATGTCCTTTGCTTCTGTTTTTGCCCCTTGGTATTCCGTATATCACATATCTGGGTTGCTGTATTCAGTTGGGTTGCCACGCACGCCACCAGTGACCTATATCTTGCTTGTGTTCTCTGATTTGTCCTGGTTGCAAACATGTGACCCCGTTGTATTGCTTTGAGCCTGTTTACTTTCTTCCACCGTGCAGGACCTGGATGATTTGCGTTGTTGCCTGATGCGTGCCCCTGCGGGGCTCTGTGCAGAGATGGGTGTTGCGCCCCTGCGGGGCTTCTTGCAGAGATATATCTTCAGATATTTCTTTTTAGTGAAGCTGCTTCTTTCGTTGTCTTCGTCTTTTCTTTCTTTTACTTGATTCTCCCTCAACATTGCCCCCCTCCTGGACTCTGTCGTCCCCGACAGGCTTTGATAAGCGACGGGCATATGTTCTATATATTTTTTGCTCTGTATCATTTAGCAGATTGGCTTCACGTATCATTAGTTGTTTCCATTGTTCTGCCTTCACACCGTCATTGGGTCGCTGTCTGTGATCTGAGAAGAAGCTAAGTTCATATGCCACTAATCTGGCATTTAAATTTGACGACATTTTCAAAAAGATTTCGGAATCAATCTCAAAAAACCCTGTAAAGAAAGCTTCTTCAAAAGTTTGCATATATACACTTGGAAAAAACATTAATCTGGAATAATACGCCATTATTGTGGGGCGGCTGGGCATAACTGATAGATAAAAAATGAGGATTTCCATGCCCTGATTAATGCCGATGAAATTCAAAAAAGTGTAGGCCGCATGCTTGAATACCTTCAAAACTGTAAGTATCATGCTAAGTATTTTATTGGTCATTTTGACGGTCAGGTCGGGTACTGTCGCATAATTTTGCAGCCAAAATTCGATGGTTTTAATCATATATTCTTCCGTTGGCAAATAATTATGTGGCGGGCTCGGAAGCATAGGATAATTCAGCCACTGTTTATTTATAGCTCCGCTTTTTTGCAAGTCCAAAAATTCTCTGGTATCCCTTCTGCGTGGTATAGGACAAAATGAAAGGTTTACCTGTAATACATATGGTGCTGCTTGCCAATGCAGCCGTAGTGTGGGATGTTTCTCCAAAAATTTTCTTCGCCAAATTGGTTGTGCAGCTTCGAACTCTTCTTGGCTGTATGTGAATGTGTCTTGTTTAAAATTGAGCTGCTCGTCTGGACTCTTCTTTGTGGTCTTCTTTATGTATCGTCTCGTTTTCTCTTTCAATAGTCTGTACGGAATATTGAAAGGCTTCATTATTTTGTCCAGATCTTTACCTTTTGATCTTGGCCTCTTTCATTACCTTAATGACTTCATTTTCAAAATTCTCCGTCAATCGGGACACCACTAGTGCCCGTTCCTTCTGACTTATTTTTGCAGTGTATGGCATTGGATGATCATCATGTATGTCTGCCAACTGCTCATGTAGTGGAGAATGACAAATCGGGGGAGATAGAGGACGTACCTCTACCTCGTCAGTAGGATTTTCCTTTATTGGCTCTACTGGTGTCCCGATCGGTGCTTTCTCTTTTATTTGAGTCTTTAATTGTGCTATGCATTCATCTTTCTCTTTTACTTCATGCATGGCTGCCCTGAGTGCTTCTTTTGCTACAAGTAACTCATTTCCGATTTTAGCCACATTATCCATGTTTTCACTGTAGCTTGTTGCAAGTTTTCCATGTGCTGTATTTAACTACTTTTTTAATTCATTGATCTCTTGATTGTGCGTCCGTTCTGATTCTTCTCTCACTGCGCGCTCTTGTCTCAGCAATTCTGCATATTGTGCGATCTGATCTCTTAATTCTTTTTCTTTTGTTTCTGAGGATTCCTGTTGCTCGATCAGTTGATCATATAATAATGATTTCATTAATTCCTTATTCCTGCTTCGTAAAGTGTCATTCTCTTCCATGTATAATTTTAGCTGTGTCTCGAGCAAAGTACTTCTAGCTCTCATTCTCTCTTTGTCAGCTTCGCTTGCATCATATAATCTCTGCAAATTTGCGAGCTCTGCTTGGAGTTGGTGATGCTGAGTGATTAATGATTCATATTGCGTTTTTGTTTCGAGCAACTCATTGCTTTTGATTGTTATCACCTTTTGTGCCTCGATGAGCTGTGATGACAGTTGTTCACTCATGAGCTGGAATTGACTTTTATCTCTCATAGCCTTATCATAATCCGCATCTATATCCATCATTTGCTGTTGTGTATCCATGGCTGTCTGAATCATTTGTTTCACTATAGGTTTCAGTTGAGTAACATCCACATTTAGCCATGTTTTTGGTATACTCGGTTCTTCTCCGGTGGTGACATCTTTGCCCTGTGCCACATGTAATGTAGTGTCATGGGGCTGCCTAATTTGAAGCTGGATCCTTGGCTCAGCCACCATGTTTTCTTGATTTCCTTGAGGTGTATCATCTGGCACCTCGATCACAATTTGTTCTTGGTTTTGTAGCTCCTCCGAATTCACGTTCACTGGAGTTTGGATTTCCTCTTTGATAGTTGGTTTTACATATGTAACACTGGTTGTATCTTCCTTGATGCTGATCTTTGTAGTGTCATTCAATTGAATGACATGCTCAGGTTCAATAGATTCTTCTACTCTTTTTTCCTTTTCTTGGTTGTCCGGCGTCACTTCCACTTGATTAATTTCATTCCATTCTTCTTCTTGAGTTTCTGTTCTTATATCAGTATCCAGAGTGTCTTTTTCAGGACTGGATTCCGTATTGGTACTAGAATCATCTATGCCCAGCTCTTTGTATCTTCCAGCTTGTTTAGGAATCTTCTCTGTACTCCGTTGTTGTTTCTCTTGACTTGCCTGTCTATAATGATGACCTTGAATATTCAAGTTTACCTGCCCTTGCATATACTGATGTGTCTCTTCGAGGGCAGCGGAAAGATCTCTCCTAGTAATAGGCATTTGAGCCATCGTGATCTTCGGTAATAGATGTATTCTCTTTGATTGCGGTGTAGCTTGGGCTTCCTCCTCCCGTAGACGCTTTGTACCCCTCATGGGTTTTTGTGAGCTGGTTCTAGCTTCTTCAACCATAACAATTGCTTTCTTTTTCTTAGGGACTGTAGCGGTTTTTGCATACTTGGCTAGCCCTTCTGATGTCGGCATCTCCCGTAAGCAATTTTTCATATCAAGGGCTTCATATATCAGTAATGTTAATGCAGAACTGCCATTCAAAAACTTTTTCTGGCCCCATTTCTTCTGGGCTTCAAATAGTCTTTCTTGGATATACCCTGTCAGATTCACCTTGTTCCCAATTTGTCTCATGGCATGTGATAGTAGTTGTACTACAATCTTTTGTGGTGCCGTGTATCTGTGCATACTAGGGAAACAGAAATGTTGGTGCACAAGACGGACAACGTCTTCGAGGTCTATTCTGTTAATCTCCACAAAGGATCTCTTCTTAGGATCATGACATTCCTCTTTGACACTAGTAATTCCTTCTTGATTCCATCCAAAAGCTTTATTGATCAGTTCATGAGTGAATTGGATGGTCTTCCATGTCCCTACTTTATCCAATACCCGTGCTTCTGGAACTGATATTTTTGTTGCGGAAGGTTGCAAGGTATTCATTACTTGTGCACACCTCTGAAAATCTGGAACATAGATTGGCAATTTGAGAAATGCCTCTAGGCCTGCCTACTTCCATACATCTTCAATATGTGGTAAACCTTGGATTATGGTCTTGAAATCTTGAGACATAATAGGGAAGTAGTGGTCCCTATCCATAATCTTGATAGTTGCCATGAAAATAAGTTCTCAGACTGGTTGGTCATCACGAAACCAATGGCCTCTGACTTTTGTTATTGATTCCAATGGAAGAAGCGGGACCTCTTCCACCTGTGTAGCTTCGGAATTAGTAGACGCCATCTGCACTCAATATAGAGTATGAATTAGTGGCCATATATTATCAGAAATCCTCCTTTATTTGTTTGTCATAAGCTCGATATTGCTCCGAGTGAATGGTGTCGTCCCTTTCCCGTGGGTGTGAGAAAGGTAATACCTGGATTTTTCACATTTTTAGGTATTTTTATATTTTCATCTGAAAAGCAAAACAGAAAAGTTAGTTCATAGCCGAAGCGGTTATTATTTTAAATTGATTTTCTTAATGTATGTACAGGTGCTCTCCTATTTCCCAAGAGGAAAATGTGCTTGACTATCCCGAAATAGAAGAAAGATGTGCTGAATGCTTGGCCTTGTAATGTGGCCCTATCATGCATACTTTGGGTCCTGACAACTCCATATGTGTGCAATTGGAAGTAGTTGTTTGATGTATGCAATCTGTCTTGTTTTTCGGCAACCAAATCTGCCTCGTTTTGTTGGAATGTAGTGTATTCTCCCCTTTCTTGGTAAATGTGGTTCTTCTCCTGTAGTAAGTCTGCTTTATCTGTTTTGGGGATCTCAAATTGGCTTGTATTGTGTCTGCAGACTCCTTCTTTTTCCAATAGCTATTCTTCTGTGGCTGTTTTGTTTGTAGACCCTTTTGGTTCTTCTTATGCTGAGGTTCCTTGTTTCGGTTTAGCTTCTTTGGAGCACATGATTTAGGAATCCAAATCTGCGATCGATCCGGTTGAGCAGCTAATACTTTCTTTGGGATCCATATTGTAGCACTTCGTTGTTGATTTTGCTGCTCAAAATTATTTTCTTTGTTACTTGCTTGGTTGCTCCGATGTCGATAGTGCTTCTATTGTCGAAGATATTCCCTCACTTGATCCTTCCTTATCCAAGCTTGTTGAGCGTATGGAATAGGGTATATTTTAATAGGTACAGGCTTTGGGTTAGTCAGAGGACTAGACTCTCTTGTACATGGTGCTTCACTGTTGCCGAAGATATTCCCTCACTTGATCCTTCCTTATCCAAGCTTGTTGAGCGTATGGAATAGGGTATATTTTAATAGGTACAGGCTTTGGGTTAGTCAGAGGACTAGACTAGAAGATGGTGTGCAAGTAGAACTCAATGTGTCAGCACATATAGTACTTGACGAAGAGGTTTCTATAGTGATAGTGAACATACATTCATGACTTTGTTCATTGGAATGAACTTCTTTTTCTTTGCTCACAGATTTGATTGGTCGTTCGTCTAGCAGACTGAATACTTCACGATGTCCTATCCTGGCTGAGATGTATCCTAAAGCCAATTGAATGGTCACCTCATATTCGTAAATCCAGTCTTGACCTAACACTACCTCTTCAAGTAAATCCTGATCATGACACACTAATAGCTTTTGTTCCATAGTGTTGTTGCCAAGATGCAGAGGTAAGGTGATCTCACCTATGCATTGAGTGATTGTTCCTCCTATTCCTATCAGCTGTGCCATCAATGGGCGTACTTCCTCTTTGAGTTTCTAGGTCAAAGAAAGTTTGATACAGCTTATGGCAGCTCCTGTGTCAATGAGAGCATCCACCAAGTGGTACTCCGTTTTACCTGCTCCCAAGTTTAAATATGGTTGCGTTCTCTGTGAACCTAGGTTTTGAGTGGCTCTAAAATTAGCCATTGGGATGAGTTCTTCTCCTAGTCGATATCTCTCATCTCTCTCTCTCATCCACTCTTTCCGTTTCTTAATTCGTTCTAGGGCTTCCTGTCTCGCTTCTTCTCGTTTCCTTTCCTCCTCAATGCGTCGATTCTTGCCTTTGATTAGTCGAGACATTGTTTCTTCTGTTAATGGTTCTAGATATTTTTTTACTCGACATCCACTGATGTAGTTTGGTAATACATCCCCATCCATGGTTGCTAGGCTGATGGCTCCACTTGTCGATATACGATTGATGATTAATGGGCCATATCCTCTCTTTTGCAACTTCTTAGTGTGTTGTTTCAAGGTATATACCAAAACTAAATCTCCTTCCTTTAGATTTTTGTCCTTGATGTGAGCATCAAAATAGGCTTTCTGTCGTCGTTTAGCAGCATAAATGCCTGCTGCAGCTTGTAACCTAGTTTTGTGAAGTTTTTCTATTTGATCCAATTGAGCTGATAGTTCATGTCCCGTCCACTCGTAAGTTGTTGCTACTCTGAGAGTGGGAATTAAAAAATCAATTGGCAAAATAGCATTTTGTCCATATACTAAGTTAAAAGGAGTAGTGCCTATGGCGGTTTTATAGGCTACTCGAAATGCCCATAAAGCATGATGTAATTGCTTATCCCAATCAGATCTACCATTGTTAACAATTTTTGTGAGAACAGTACATAAGATTTTATTCGAACTTTCGGCTTGTCCATTGGCTTGTGGGTGATAAGGAGCGGATTTCTTATGAATTACCAGGAATTCATTCAGTAGAGCTTCTATGACTTCATTCACAAAGTGCGTACCTCTATCACTCACAAGTTCTATTGGTAGTCCAAATCTAGTGAAAATGTTCTCAAAGAGAAACTTGGCCGTGGTTCTTGCGTCATTTTTCTTGGTTGCTTTGGCTTCAACCCATTTGGTCAGATAGTTTGTGGCTACAATTATATATTCGGCATGGGATCCTTTCGCTGGTGGGCTAATAGGTCCTATGAAGTCTATTCCCCATTTTGTGAAAGCTCTGGCACTCATCATGGGTCTCAGTGGCATCTCATCTGTTCTAATTGGATATTTCATTCGTTGACACGTATCACATCGTTGCACATATGTTACAGCATCTTGATGTAGAGTTGGCCACCACATTCCCGCAAAGAGGATCATCTTTGCTATTTTATCTGCAGAGAAGTGCCCTCCTGCAGCTCCTGTATGTGCCATCTCTAAGACAGAAAGATATTCGTCTTCATGAATACACATTCGTAATTGATTATCTCTCCCTCGTTTGAAAAGTTGTTTTCCTATAATGGCATAATCCTTACTTTGTTCTTCAAGTGCACGTTTCCTTGCTGAAGTGGCTCCTTCTGGGTATTCTTGAGTCTTTAAGAACTTTACCAGAGGCATGCTCCATCTCGGTGCTATTGTGGCATAGCATAGAGTTGAGTTCTCATCTGGATTTTGTTCTTGACAAATTTGGCACGCTGACACATAATTATGTGCGTCTCTCTGCATGGTCGGCCAATATATGCCTAACCTCTTCAAGGTTTGCCATGTTCCGTTTGCATTCAAATGAGTTTTCCATTGGTTTACATGTGCTTTTTGAAGCCACATTTCCTGTTCCTCTTCTTCTACGCATCTCATGAGTAATCCATTCGAATCCTGGTGATACAAACTTCCCGCAATGATATGAAGGTTTTTAGTCTTCCAAAGGTCTTGGGTTCGGTTTGGTGTGATCCCATCTTTCGGTCCATGTGTAAGTATAGGGATCAACTTTTCTGCCCATTGGGGACATACTTCCAGGTTAAATAGGTATGTATCTGGCAGATCATCAGGTACTCCTATGGGTGGTTCTCCATGGGTCATTCTTGATAAGTGATCTGCTCTTATGTGAGTATTTCCTTTCTTGACTACTACCTCAAAATCAAACTCCATTAGCAATAAAAACCATCGTACTAGTCGTCCTGTATTACAAGGCTTGTTGACTAGGTACAGTAGGGTTTGATGATCAATGAAGAATTTGAATTTGTTTGCCAACAGGTAATGTCTGAACTTTTTGACTGCATACACCATCCCTAGGCCTTCTCTCTCCGTGGTGGTATAATTGTGTTCTGCTTGATTGAGTTGTCTACTGGCATAGGCTATAGGGTGGTCAAGTTTTCCTGTATCGGCAGGTTGAGCTAAGATGCAACCAATGGCAAACTTGGAAGCATCCACATGAATATGAAATGGCTTATTCCAGTTAGGTACTCGAAGGATTGGTGCTAAACTCAATCGATTCTTTAACTCATTGAAGGCTCTCTCGCATTCCTCGGTCCAATTAAATTGAGTCAATAATGCATAGAGAGGTCTAGCAATTATGGCGTACATATGTATAAATCTTCGATAGTATCCACAATGTCCCATAAATGCTTGAACTTCCTTAGCCGTCTTTGGTCTTGGTAAATCCAGAATTACTTTGATTTTGTCTTCATCAGTTGAGATTCCATTTTTAGAGACAATATGTCCTAATATTTTCCCTTGTCTAACCATGAAGACACATTTTTCTGGGTTAAGGCATACTCAATACTGTCGACATTTAGCAAAGATCTTTTCTAGCTCGGGGATATGTTCTGATCGTATAGCTAAATAACTACAAAGATCATCCACGTAGACCTCCATACTTTTTCTTAGGAATTCTTTGAATACATGGCACATCAATCTTTGGAAGGTGGTTGGGGCATTAGTTAGACCAAAAGGCATGACTCTAAAGGCGTATACTCCCCATTCAGTTGCGAACGCTGTTTTATGTTGGTCCTCAGGAGCAATAGCTACCTGATTATACCCTAAAAAGCCATCCAGAAAGCTATAGACTTCCTTTCCTGCCACTCTTTCCAAGAGATGATCTGTAATTGGTAATGGGTAACTATCCCTTATGGTCGCGGCATTTACTTTCTTCAAATTGATGCACACTCTTAACTTTCCATTCTTTTTCGGTACAACCACCAAAGGTGACACCCATTCCGTGTGCTCAATCTCGTATATGAATCCAGCATCTAACAATTTGTCTATCTCTTCCTTTATCTTTGCTGAATACACATCATTGTATGTATATGGTCTTTGTTTAGAAGGTTTGGCTTCTGATGTCATGGGAATTCTATGGGCACATATAGATGGATCTACTCCCTTCAAATCCTTATAGGTCCAGGCAAAGACATCCCGATATTCCCTTATGAGGCGTATTAACTTTTGTTCTTCTTCCATGGAGACGTCCTGTCCTATGAAAGTACATCGTTCTTCTCCTTCTTCTAACGTTACTACTATCTTCTTGGTTTGTTCTTTGTTGTCATATGCTATTCCCGGCTGTGCCTCTCTTTTAGGCATTTGAATAGCAATTTTCCTCTCCTCTACTTCATATTTTTTGAAGTGAGCTGGCACTTCAAACTGATCTTGTGGCTTGTTTTCTTCATTCTCTGGCTCTTTATCTAACTCCAACTCTTCTTCCTTTTTAGGTTCTTGGTTATCTTCGTTAGCAGTGGTTCCTATGTTTTGATTTTCATCCTTTGGTTCCATTGGTTCTGGCTCCATTTCAATGCTCTCATAGTCCTCCTTCCATTCTTTCTCTATCACTTCTCCTTCTTTAGCCTCCTGAAGAACTACTACATAGAGGCTAACGTCATATCCTTCCTCGTCAATGCATTCATTCATAGTTATCACTTCTTCGTTCACGCATACATCGAGGGTTGCTAAAATCTCCATCCAGCCATGAGGTTCGAACTCTTCATCTAAAAAGACTTGAGGCATGTAAGCTGGATCTTGTACAGACCTAGCTACACCTTGCCCTTGCTGCTATCCCTTTCTCCTATCCTCTTCCTTTTTGGCAGTTTGGCATATCCATAGATGAGTGTCCTCGTTCATCCAAGATTGGTCACTAGAACCTATGCTGTGAATTGATTGGTCGTCTTCCTCCTTATGAATTTGATTCCATTGTAAGGGGGGAATATCTTGATATGTATATGTATGGAGATTTATGCTGGTGGTGGTTCCTTCATGTTGTAGGTATACAACATCTTTTCCCCAATCTTGCACAACCTTTAATTGTCTCATGAAAGGTCTTCCAAGTATCATTTCATAATTGCTCGCCCTTTCAAATTGACATATTGCTAAGGTGTGTTCAAACTCAACTCTGCATGTGGTGAAAACTACTCGTTCCAATAATCCCAAGGGTCTTTCTGTGTGTCCGTCAGCCATTTGTATTTTCATACGCGTTGGTCTTAAAGCTGGTTTTCCCCATTTCTCCCAGATTTCTCTAGTAGCAATGCCTACACCAGCTCCTGAATCTAAGATGGCTTTAGTTGTATAACCCCTAAAGGTAATTGGAAGGCAAGTGTTTCCTTCATCTCCCTCACTAAAATCTCCTACCTTATCCACTGGGATCTTTACTGTGTTTACTTCATCAGATATCTCTTTTTCTTTCGTTTTGATCTCCAATTGATTGGTTAATTTATCCTTCAGATGTGGTTTCACCTTCAACAATTCTTCTAATGTTAGGGTACAAGGAATTTTGACTTTTCTAAGATGTTGTATGATGTCCGATGTTTGGACTGATGGGTTTGGTTCTTTTTTCCTTATTGAGGGGATGCAATACAATTCTGAATTATGTTCGTACTCTCCGGTGTAATTGGGCAATTCCTTTACTCCCTCATCTCCTTTGTCACTAGGATCCATTGGTAGAATTTTTTCTGAATTTAATTCAAGTATTGATTCCTCTATTTCCTCTTCCGCTTCTATCTCTTCAAAGGGTGGTTCAATTCCTTCTACTTTCTTCCATCTGTCCTCTTGGACTCTAGCCCATAAATCTTTAGGCCATTCCCCTTCTACTTCGGGAACAATGGATCCTTCTCTTGTGTCCTCACAATGATTGCCATTAAGTGTCTTACTTACTTCAGGCTTTTCGTGGTCATGGGTGTTGATGCACTCTTGGAATTCTCTTTCAGGAATTCGGGTATTGGGTAATGGCAATGCAGGTTTTTCTAGGGTCTGTTGGGCAACTTCTATTAGTTTTTTGCAGATCTCCAACCTCTCTTTCTCTAGGTCACCTCTAGGATATTCTCTTTCATGTTGTTCTATGGTAGGTCCTGTTCTTATTCGTGCCTTGTATGCCTGAATCCACATGGCTAATTCTTCAGGCATGGGATCTGCTAAGACCGATCCCACCTCTTCTCTTTTGTACTTTTCATTTTTGTTTTCTTCCTCATTTTTCTGTTCCTCTTTTGGATTTTGTTCGCTTTTCTCATTTTCCTTTTTCTGCAGTAACTTCTTTTCTTTTATCCTATCTCTACGGTTCCTCCATCTTTGTGTTATTTTACTTACTACACTTTTTTCTGGCTCTTCCGAGTCTTCAACTCTCTGTGGTGTGGGTGCATTCATCTCTAGGTCACTTTGATTGTGTTCTTTTGATTTTTCTAGGGTCTCTCTAACTTTGGCTCTTGTTATCGCTTTCAGTGGTACAGTATATTCCTTATCGCTCCCTGATGACTCGATTACTTCTATCACATTGATTTGCACATTGGATGTAACCTTGTTGGGATTCTTGGGACAGTCTCTGAAAAGATGTTCCTTACCACAATCACTATAGTAGCCTTCCCAGACTCGTTGTGGTGGTGGTGGGTTTGGCAATGTGCATTCCCTGACGTAGTGATCACCTCCACATCTATAGCATGGTCCTCTGGGTACAGGCGGTCTGTTCATGGGTCGGGTTGGTAGGGTTGCTCTAGGAGCTGTGTACATTAATGATACATAGTCCTGCTCATATCTGTATGAACTATCTGGTACTTCCATGCCATAGGCATATGGTTCATACAGTTGTCCATATTCCATCATAGAGCTTTCATAATTGGGATATGCTCCTTGACTATGGTCGTAAGATGAGTCATATGGTTCATTACTAGCCAAAGGTGTGGCTGGGACTATCACTCTCTCTAGGTTTTCTTCAGGTTGAGCTATCTTGACTGGGACAACGTTCTGAGGATGGGGCGGTTGTTGTCCTAGTACTGGTTGTGGTTGGGTGTATCCTTGATATACATATGGTTGTGGCACTGGTGCCTGCTGCTGATAAGTGGGATACCTAAAGGCTTCACCTCCTTGATCTCTCTGAGGGTATCCATACGGTCTCGTGTATGGCTGTGTTGGTCTAGCTTGCCTATTGTAAGGGCAGTTTTCTGTGTTGTGATTTGTATATTTTTGTTCTACACTGCAATATTGTAGAGGTCCTGGGACAGTGGGTCTATTATAAGCATAAGCATGTGGTGGGACTACTCCCCTAGTACACAAGTGAGAAGGATGATCACCTCCGCACTGCATACATTTTCTGAGCATGGGCACTCTCATAGGGTTATTGGGGTAGTTCCTCTGTCCTTGAACGTTCAACTTCTTAGCTACCAGATCGGCTATTTCCTCTACATTGTTTTTAGGGATTGATGTGCTACTGGCCGAATCTTCACTTTTCAAACTACCTTGAGGTATTTTCAGGTCTTCTGCTAGGTTGTCTTCTAGGTCTATACATTCCTTCATACATTCTTGCAAAGTCTGAACTCTCTTTACATATACCAAAGATCTCAAAGATCCGTTCAACAATGCTTCCAAAAATAATGACACCATTTTATTTTGGGTAGGTCTCTCTTCTACTGGGCATCTGTCCACATACTGCTTGAATCTTCTTGCAGCCAATCTCACTGATTCGGTAGGGGCTTGCTTAAAGCTATGGATCAATGATGAAGAATTGTTTTTAATTCCTGACTTAGTGAATTCCTCAATCATTTCTTGATAGACTTGTTCCATGTTTTGAAAATTATTAGGGTCCAATGGCTGAAACCATGCTAACGCAGTGTCTGACAAGGTAAGACCAAAGGACTCATATTGAATCAAGAAGTCTTCCACCTGTTCGGCTCTGATTACTTGTTTAAATTCAACTATATGATTGTAAGGTTCACTAGAGCCATCATAGTGATTTCTCATGCATTTGGCAACTTGAATTGGCCTTAATCTTCTTCCCGCTTCGGGTGGTCTAGGCATTACTGGGAAAATTGGTCTTCCTATTGGTATGCCTGGTTCTCTTGCTACAGGCGGTCTTACTGGAGCAGGAATTCCATGTCTTGGATCAACAGTTGGGTGAGGTCGGTAATTAGGATTATTTGCAGGCATTGCAAACTGCACCTGTGGTCTGACTGGGATTTGTGTTTGTTGTGTTTGTTGTGTTTGGCCCGACTGCTGATATGAATCATTCTGGGATGTTCCAAGTGGGTTTCTTGAAGTAGTGGCTTGGTCCCTAGGGGGAAACACTGGAATATTCTGATATTTCAACTCAGCTCTTTCTAATTCTGTTAAGGGCCAATATCTTCTCTGATTTTTATCCAAATATGTGATGATGGTGGGGAAATCAGGATCCTGTAACTCATAGATGGTGACAGGATTAGGAGCAGCTTCCCATATTGAGGAATGAGCTCTAAGCAAATGCTCCATCCCATTGATCAAATACACATCCATTAGGGAGTCGTCTTGGGGAATCAGGTCTCCTCTCCATATCCTAGCTACAGTAGATCTCCCTCTAGGTGTAGTTACTTGTTCTTCATTCCCTTCTCCACTTAAATTTGAAGCATTATTTTCTTCTCCAATTTCATTAATGTTTTCTGGGTGCTCCGTGACAACATACTGGATATCTTTTTTGTCCATGTAAAATCCTCCCACATACTTGACTGCTGCTCTAGGCACTATATAAGCCTCTGAAGCCTTCTTTAGTCTGGCCACAGATCTGTTTAGACCATCCAAATAAATAGGGATCTCATTTTGGTTGGTGTTCACATACTCCAAGGAGGTCTTGTACTCTCCCTCAATGATTGACATCATGCCAATCATGGGTACTGTGTTCTGCATATCCTCTGAAGCCATGGGAATTTCTCCCTGTGACTCACTGGAGGTCTCCGAATAATGTGAACGGCTACTTAGTTCGGCTACACTACCTACAGAAGAGATTACACTTCTTCGGCTTCCTAGGGTTCTTCCGGATCTCAGGTTCATCCACTTCACAATTCTGGTCAGTCCTTGCTAACCTCTAGCCTCTAGGATTCTTCACTAAAGGTCAGAATTTATAGAAGAATTTGGCTGGGAAATGACTGAAAAAGAATTTTTTCCAGATCACGATACTTGACTCCCAAATTCCACGATACACGATCTCTGGCCCAAAATGATACACAATCTTTGGGCACAAACGATACTCGATACTTGGCTCAAAACGATACACGATACCTGATGGAAAACGATACTTGATACTTGGGAGAAAACGATACACGATACTTCCCCTAAACGATACACGATCTTCGATGTGGAACAAAACGATACACGATCTTTGAAGTGGAAACGATCGATGATACCTAAAGAAAACGATACGCGATCTTTGGTTAAGTATCGCGATCTCTTAGAAGCGATACACGATACTTAAGCCAGACGATACACGATCTCTGACCCGAAACGATCTCTGGCCGAAACGATCTCTGGCTGAAATGATCTCTGGCCGAAACGATCTCTGGCCGAAACGATCTTTGGCCGAAACGATACACGATCTCTGGGAAATATCGCGATACTCAACCACAGGAGATCACGATACTTGCTAAGTATCGCGATACTCGACTGCGGGAGTAAACGATACTTGACCCATTTTCAAAATTTTTGAGAGATTCTTCAAGGTTTGATTCAATACACTTGTTCTACTAGTCCTTCTACCCACCCCTCACTCTCTGTATCATTCAAAACACACTTTTTTCAACCCTATAAGTCCTAAACGATACCTAACGCAGATCGTTTCATTCTGATATTGACTTTTTGAGTGATGAAAAAGGACTAACAATTGATTGGCTCACCTTTGATGCTCTTTCCCACTCTTGTAGCACCCTCTTTTGCTCCGCGTAGCTCCCAATAGCTTTGTTTCTCAGCCACGATACCGACTGGAACTCTCACGATACTTGCTCAAGAACACAAGTAACTTGCAAAGTGATACTTTTTGGGCTTTTATACTTGGGATTTTTCTACTTCAAAAGAAGAACTCAACTAAAAAAAGACTGAACACTACTCTAGCTACCTACTCTACTCCCTCACTCTTCCTATTCTAGGCTAACAACTCACTACACACACTCCAAGAATGAGAAGTAGCAAGTGCGGTTGAAAATGACTTACCAAAGAAGAGAAAATCACCACTCCTCCTCTTGCTTCAATGCAAAAAGCTACTTACCATCACACGAATGCCTCGGTTTGATTCGTCACTCCCCGGCAACGGTGCCAAAAAGTGTGTTGACCTAAGTACCAACTTAGGGACTTGCGGAGAAAGAGACTATACCTCAATCCCCTCTCAAGTGCATATAGTGGGGATACACGCTTTTAATTATCAATCCAAAGAGTATACAAACTTAGCCGAGTGTATGAGGACATGCAATCATGTGATGGTTAATGTAAGTGAACTACTCGAAGAGCGCAATCAAGGCAAAGACTAATCCAAACAAGCTTCAACTGTCGGTCATGGCATCGCGATACTTGGTGCAACATCCATCAGTATTTTGGACTTTTCTCTCAGCTCCGAGCTCCAAACATAGCAAATAATAGCATATGTATTTCGAAGCTCTTGAGAAGACGCATCCAATGGCAGTGGTTTCACGCAATTCTGACACTCCTACTTCAAGTTATGAGCAAAATATTGAGTCGCAGGAAAACCTTCCTACACTTCAGCACTTCCTACACTTCGCACACACCTTACCTACAACAAATAAACACTCTCATGGATAGACAACACTCACAAGCACTCTTTCCAAGCAATACTCATGCATACAAGCTCACAGAGAAGAAGATACAGAGTGAAGAAGACACAAATTCGAATTTCTGTGCTCTCTATTCTCACAATGGCAAAAAGTCCTTTACAAAGAGTCACATTTGACTTATATACTTGTGCCCTAAAAATGGTCCTTTCGCTCAAGAGACCGGCACTTTATTCACTAGAAGACTAATTTCCTACTATTTTACATGGGTAAATCTCTAATCTTCTGTGGGGATGCATCTAGAGGACTCCTCTAGTGCATTTACAACGAAAAATATATTACAAGAATGGTTATGATACAAAAATATGATGTCCAAATCGGAAAAATTTTTGGGGCCCGTCTTTTTCTCTGCCTTGTGCTCTCTTTAGCTCTGCAACACTAATCCTCTATATTCAGCCTCCATAGATGAAAGTGCAACAGTAGGTTGTTTCTTTGAGCTCCACGTGATAGGTTTGCTTCCTATCATGAACACATAACCTGAGATTGATCTTCTATCTTCCTTTGAGCTTGCCCAATCAGCATCACTAAAGCCTTTGACCTACAATTCTTCATCAAACTTGTAAAACAAAGCATGATTAACCGTATGCTTTATGTATCTCAACACTCTCTTGGCTGAATTTAAGTGTTCACTTGTCGGGGCTTGCATAAACTTAGAAAGTACACCAACAACATAAGACAAATCAAGTCTTGTAATGTTTGCATAGATCAATGATCCTACAATGCTTCTGTATGTCGTTACATCTTCCAATGGTTCTCCATCATTTGAACAAATCTTTGTATTTGTGTCCATGGGTTGAGCGAGTGGTTTGCATTCACTCATTCCAAATCTGAAAAGAACATCCAACAAGTACTTCCTTCGCATCAAGTAGATGCCACTCTTTCCATAAACAACTTCAATTCCTAAAAAATATTTCAGCTCCCCAAGATCTGAAATTTTAAACTCCTTACCAACCTTCCTTTTGATATCTTTAATCCTTGTAACATCGTTTCCTGTTATGATGAGGTCATCGACATATATGCAAATATATACCTCTCTATTTTCTTCCTTCTTCATGTACAACGAAGGATCTGCACTACTTGGGTTGTATCCACACTTAGTTAGATACTCTACCAATCTCTGATTCCATGCTCTTGGTGCTTGCTTCAAGCCATAAAGTTCCTTCTTCAACCTGCAAACAAAATCTGGATGGTTTTCATCTTCAAATCCAACCGGTTGACTCATGTATACCTCTTCTTGTAGTTCTCCATTGAGAAAGGCATTTTTTATGTCGAGTTGATATAATGGCCATCTCCTTGAAGCACCAATTGCTATTAAGGTTCTGGTAGTTCCCATCTTTGCAACGGGGCTGAAAACTTCATCATAATCTATGCCTTGTGTTTGTTTAAATCCTTTGGCAACTAAACTAACTTTATATCTAGCTAGTGAACCATCAGCATTCCTCTTTACTTTAAACACCCATTTGTTTGGAACAATCTTCTTACCTTCTTTCTTTGGCACTAGCTCCCATGTGTGATTATCTTTGAGAGCTTTGATCTCCTCTTTCATAGCTTGCTTCCATTCCTTTTGTGTGCAAGCTTCTTCATATGTCTCAGGCTCTTTGTCTTTGATAACCTGCATCATGTATGCAAAATGTGTCGCCATAAAACTATCATAACTCAACCTTTGAGTTGGATACCTTGTCCTTGAAGATCTTCTTTCATTTCCTTTAGAAAGTTGCTTCTTTAACCTATTCAACTTTACCATCGGAGTGATTACCTCTTCATATTCTTCTTCACTTGCATCTACCTCACTGTTTGGAGTACCACTTGCTTCTTCGGCTCTACTATGAGCTGAATTTGGAGACAAAGAATGGCTCCCCCTCCATGTTGAACATTCTTCATTTGATGTAGATGCCTCTGGACCTGAAGCCTTTGTGCTTGATTGTTGAACTTCTCTTTGATTTGTTCCTACATAATCATCACAAGCTTCTTCAAGAATCTTTTCCTTTCCTTTAACTTCATACCATGGTCTTAGTTCATCAAAGACCACATCTCGCGAGACTCTTAATTCCTTTGTTCTAGGGTTGTAACACTTGTATCCTTTTTGCTCCGTCGAGTAGCCGATGAAAATGCATTTTTCTGTTCTTGGTTCCATCTTTGTTCTAACTTCTTGTGGAATGTGAACAAAGCAAACACATCCAAACACTTTGAGGTGTGATCAGGTTTCTTACCGGAATATACCTCTTCTGGAGTCAAGTGATGTATTCCCGATGTTGTGCATCTATTCATCAAGTAAATGGCGGTTGTGGTAGCTTCAGCCTAATAGTACAATGGTACCTTCATCTCTTTGAGCATGCATCTTGCAATTTCAGCAATTTGCCTATTTTTCCTCTCAGCTACTCCATTTTGTTGTGGTGTATACCTACAAGTGAATTGCCTTTTGATTCCATTCTCTTGTAGAAAATCTGAAAATTCTTTGGAGAAGTATTCTCCTCCACCATCGGACCTTAAGGTTTTGATAGACCTTCCTGTTTCCTTTTCAACTTCAGCTTTGAATCTTTTGAATATAGAAAACACCTCTGATTTTTGCTTCATACAAAACAGCTGTCACTCTAGCACAATGGTGAGTACCAACGTGAGGAGATACACCTCATAAATGTCAATCCGTGGAGACGTGAGGACCGGTATGAAGACCGTGAGCAAGTGATGGCACAAGTGCGTGAGTGAAAGCACACAAGCATGCACACACATACACACACACGCGCACAAAGTAAGAGTAAAGAGTGGAACAATGGAAAGCTTCGATTACCAAAGAGCTCTCTTACAAAACTGAAATCTACAACAAGCCAACCTCAAAAATGAGCTCTCCAGCCCTTTTTATAGTTTTTGAGTGGTTTTGGCCTTGTCCAGACCTAGTGTCCGGCCTAGTTAAAAAATAGGTTCCAGGGCTTATTTGGGGGCTCAAACGGAGTCTAAAAATTATGAAAATTGGTAGGATGGTAGTTCTAATACTCCTCAAGCTCGAGGACTCCTCGGCTTGAACAAAATGGAGTTATAAAAATGGAAAATGGTATTTACAATGGTTTTTAGTGATAAAAATCACTATTTTTGTAGGGATTTCTTCTGAAAATTTGACAGGTGCTTCTTGGAGCTCCCTACTTGCTCCTTCTTCTTGTGTGTCCACTTCCTTGATGCACTTCCATGCTTTGTCCTTGACCTTGAGCTTCAACACTCCCCCCCCTCTTGAGTCTGTCGTCCCTGACAGACCCTTGTTGTCGTGGTTGTTCCATGTAGTACATTGAGAGGTAGTGTCCGTTACGTGCAACAAGAGCGATCCCTCTTCCCAATGTATACTGGTCGTTTGTCTGGTTCTTCACTTTGCCACTGTTATCTCTTGTAGTTTGTAGTCCCTTTGTATGTTCTTCTGCCTTGTATTCCATCTGGATGGTGCGTTTGTGAGTTTTCCAAAACTACTAGTTGCTCAGAGGAGGTGTTCAATGTTGATTATGAGCAACTCTCAATGGTGGATGGCGCCCTTGTTCTTGTAGTGGTCACCGTGATGTCCTCTGATTCTTCCAAAGATGGCTTTCATAGTTTTCGTGCCAAGTACTTGTAACCCATAATGGATGATGGTTAAGTGCATTAGTGCATGGGTTGAACAAATTATGTGCCTTGTGCATGGCCTTGTAATGTGGCCCTACGTATGCGTACTTGGAAAATGCATGGCAAGAAGTATGGTGCAAGAGATTGGGTCTTGAGCTAAGTGCTCA
Source organism: Ceratopteris richardii (assembly GCA_020310875.1). Classification (NCBI taxonomy): domain Eukaryota; kingdom Viridiplantae; phylum Streptophyta; class Polypodiopsida; order Polypodiales; family Pteridaceae; genus Ceratopteris; species Ceratopteris richardii. Next base: position 45,808,644 of record CM035416.1, on the reverse strand, counting down.
AGGGTATGCTGACGAAGAGGTTTCCTAATCGATCATGGCGATAGTGTTGTTGAAACATACACGTCTTACCATGGTGAAGGGTCCATTGATCTTCATCGCTTCGTGTTGTGGTTCCACTTGGTGTTTGACCATCGGCTTGTCCTTTTGTTGAGGGATGTTCTTGCTGGAAGTTCGCTGATGAGCATTTTCAAGCACAATTCTCTTCTTTGTCCCTCTTTTTTTTTTTTTTTTTTTTGGAACAATGGAATCAACCAAGAAGAAAGATATTAGTATCAATAACATATTTTGCATGTGAAAATTGTGTTGTGTCTCATGTGCCTGGGATTTCTCAATTGTGTCTATGCACGGCCATGTAAGGTGGCCCTATATTGATGCATACTTTGGAAATGCATGACCTGAATGGTGCAAAAGACAAGGTTATGCCAAAGGCACATGGTTGCTGCACGTCGAGGCTTTTGATGTTACTCGCATAGTTGATGCATTCTTTGTTTGGAGGTGTCGATTGGATCTCGAAATGATGTAATCCTCCTAATGGGGACCCATTTCCGGATAGTATTTGGCCTTGTAGAGATCACCTCAGGCCAGTTCTTCTTTGGATGCTGTCCAAACTTTGGTATCCAGTGTGGTTGGCCCCTTGGTTCTGTGGATGTTGCTTGTGCTTTTGGCTTCCAAACCCATATCCTGGGTGAGTGCCTACCTTTTTTCGTAGAAGGGTTGAGTTTAGCTTCTTTTGGTCTTTGTGCTCTGTTCTTACCCTTTGCTTTTCTTGGCTTCTTTGTTGAGGCCTTTTGCATGGTGGGGAGCATAGGTCTTTGTACGTGTAAGAGCTTCTTGGGTACCCACATCTGTAATCGCCCTTGTTGAGCTGTAGCTAATTTTTTAGGCACCCAAATTTGTACCTGATTGTGGTCGGCCTTCATTGATAGCTTCGGTACCCAAATTTGATGGATTCTTCGTGCTTGACCCTGTCGTAGGTGCTTGGTCCTTCTGTAGTCATGGTCGATCTGGTTGGGTGGGAGTCCTTGAGGCAACATCGATGGTTGTACGCCTTTCTTTACCCAGATCTGTGTCATGCCCAACACTTCTTTCTTCTTGAGGGCTCGTTGTCTATTTGATAGACTGGCTGTCTTGCACTGTTTTTCTTGCTTCTGAGGTTGAGCTCCTGTGGATGCTTTGCTCTTTAAAAAACAAGAAGAAGGTTCATCTTGCCTTTGCGACTGTCCTCCCGTGATTGCGTCCGTTTGGATCATAGAGCTTTTGACATCTACAACATCTTGTTCGAGAAGATTAGCCTTAGAGGAACAAAGAGAGTGTGTGGTGTCAGTTTCAGTGGGCATGCGATTCTCCAATTCTAATGTAATGCATTGATTATATACCCACACTTGAAGAAGTTGACTTCTTAGGTTCAAGTTGACAGCATGGTCGTAAATCCAGTCTTGACCCAAGACAAGTGGTTCTGTGAGGTCCTCATCATGACACTAGCATTTTGACTTTTATTGGAACATCTTGAAGGTAGATGGGAAGTTCCACCTCGCCCAAACAGGGTGTTTCCACGCCTCCTAATCCTATGAGATAGGCTTCTATGGGCTTGATGTCTAATTGCAGGTCTTGGCAGTATGAAAATCGAACTGCACTAGTTGCTGCTCCTGAGTCAACCAATGCTCTCACAGTCCTTACACTCTTTCCTTGTCCTACCTCTATAGTCACAAAGGGTCGTCGATCAATTATTTGAGAAGTAGTTCTGCCCGATTTTTGGCACATGTCCATGTGATATTTTGGAGCCTTTGTGTTGACATCTAGGCCCAGCCGCCGTAACTTATTTCTTCTGATGCGCTCTCTAGCCTCTGCTTGTGCTTCTTCTCTAACCCTTAACTCCTCTTCTTTTCGCTTCTTAGCAGTGTTGAGTCTCGTGAGCATTTCCTCTGTAAGAGGTTCTTGATATAACTTGACTCGGCATCCACTAATATAGTTGGGTAGGACATCACCTTCTAAAGTGGCCAATTGAACTGCACCGCTAGTGGAGAGTCTATTAATGATCATGGGTCCATATCCTCGTTTCTCCAATTTGCGGGCATGTTGCTTTAGCGTATAAACCAGCACTAGATCTCCTTCCTTCAAGCCTTTATTCTTTACATGGGCATCAAAGTATGCCTTTTGCCTTTTCTTTGCAGCATAAATGCCTGCTGCTGCCCGTAGCCTCGTCTCACCTAAGCGTTCTAGATCAAAGATCCTGGAAGACAACTCATGTCCATTCCACTCATGCTCTTGTGCTACTTTCAAGGCAGGGATTAGGAAGTCTAATGGTAGCACAGCATTCTGTCCAAAAACCATCTGAAATGGGGTAGCATTGAGTACCGTTTTGTAGGCAACTCGGTATGCCCAAACAGCATGATGAAGTTGTTTGTCCCAATCAGAGCGTTTATTATTTACAAGTTTCGTCAATACGTTACATAGGATCTTATTCGTGCTCTCGGCTTGTCCGTTGGCTTGTGGGTGATAAGGGGCAGACTTCTTGTGTATCACCATGAATTCTTGAAGGAGATGTTCAATGACCTCATTCAAGAAGTGCGTACCTCTATCACTAACCAACTCTATTGGTAACCCATATCTAGTGAACACGTTTTCGAATAAGAACTTAGCCGTCGTTTGAGCATCATTCTTTGTCGTGGCTTTTACTTCCACCCACTTTGTAAGGTAATCTGTGGCTACAATGATGTATTCTGCATGGGAGTTTCTAGCTGGGGGGTTAATAGGACCAACAAAGTCTATGCCCCACTTCGAGAATGCGCGTCCTCCCATCATGGGCCTCAAGGGCATTTCATCTTTTCTTATCGAATATTGGGCACGTTGGCATGTGTCACATTTCTTCACATAAGTATGTGCATCCATATGAAGAGTGGGCCACCAAAGTCCTGAGAATAGAATGGTCTTAATTACTCTGTCAGGCCCAAAGTGTCCACCTGCAGCACTACTGTGTGCAGTTTCTAAGACTTTCAAATAGTCTGATTCATGAACGCACAGTCTTAGGTAACCATCCTTGCCTCTTCGATATAGGTTGTCTCCTACTAAGGCATAGTCTTGAGCCTCTTGCTCCATGCTTCGTTTTCTTGCAAGACTAACCTGATTGGGTAATGTTCCCGATCTCATGAACGCAACCAATGGAGCACTCCAATCTGGGATTAATGACACGTGATAAAGAGTGGCATGCTCCACTGGGGGTCTCTTCTGGCACACTGGACAATTCTGGATCCACTCCTGTATTTCTTTGTCCATGCTAGGCCAATACACTCCTAAACGTTTTAGATTCTGCAATGTTCGTTGTTTAGAGTAATGATTTCCTAGCAATCCCTCATGGGCTTGTTGCAACCAACTAATATGTTCATCGTCCTCGACACAACAAGCTAATACGCCCTCTGGATCTTGTTTGTACATACTTCCGGCCAATATTTGATACTTTTGTGATTTTACAATTTCTTCTTTGCTTGTTTTCACATTTTTATTTGCAGGCCCAAAGGTTAGGACTGGTACCAACTTATTTGCCCATTTAGGAACAACTTCCAAATTGAACAGATAAGCATCGGGCAATTCATCAGACACTCCTTGCGGTGGCTCTCCTGAAGTGATGCGAGAAAGATGGTCTGCCCTAAGATGGGTTCTACCTTTCCTGACAACAACTTCAAAGTCGTATTCCATTAGTAAGAGGAACCATCTTACTAAGCGGCCTGTATTGCAAGGTTTATTGACCAAATATAGTAAAGCTTGATGATCAGTGAAAAACTTGAACTTATTGGCCAATAGATAGTGTCTAAACTTCTTCACAGCATATACCATACCTAAACCTTCTCTCTCCGTTGTGGTATAATTTCGTTCAGCTGCATTTAATTGCCTACTAGCATATGCTATCGGCAAATCTAGGTTTCCTTCACCTGTGGGTTGTGCTAGCACACATCCTATTGCATGATTGGAGGCATCTACATGGACATGAAAGGGTTTGCTCCATTCCTGAGTAGTCAATATTGGTGCTGTGCACAAACGTCTTTTCAGCTCGTTGAAGGAATTCTCGCATTCCTCGTTCCACTCAAAATTTGTTAACAACCCATAAAGAGGTTTAGCTATGATGGCATACATGTGGATAAACCTACGGTAATATCCACAATGGCCCATAAAGGCCTGTACCTCTTTAACATTTCTTGGTCTTGGCAACTCTGCTATCGCTCTTACCTTGTCTTCATCTGTTGAAATTCCATTCTTAGAAACAATGTGACCTAAGATTTTACCTTGTCGTACCATGAACACACACTTCTCTGGGTTCAGACACACTCGATAATCTCTACACTTGTTGAAGATTTGTCTGAGCTCAGGGATGTGGTAACTTCTCTGTTGGGAATGCGCACATAAATCATCCACATATACTTCTAAGCTCTTCCGCAAGAACTCTTTGAAGACATGACACATGAGCCTTTGGAATGTTGCAGGTGCGTTGGTGAGCCCAAATGGCATCACACGAAATGCAAAAATTCCCCATTCTGTGGCAAAGGCCGTTTTGTGTTGATCTTCGGGGGCAATGGCTACTTGGTTGTAACCTGAAAATCCATCAAGGAAGCTATAAACTTCCTTGCCTGCAACACGCTCCAATAGATGTTCGGTGATTGGAAGTGGATAACTATCTCTGATCGTAGCGGCATTAACTTTTTTAAGGTTAATGCACACGCGCAACTTCCCATTCTTCTTGGGCACCACCACAATGGGGGACACCCATTCAGTGTGCTCAATCTCATAGATGAATCCAGCTTCAATCAACTTGTCAATTTCCTCCTTTATTTTGGCTGCATATTTGTCATTATATGTGTAGGGCTTTTGTTTGGTGGGCTTGGCATCAGCGGTCATCGGAATCGTATGAGAGCAAATCTTTGGATCTACTCCTTTCAAGTCTCTATAGTGCCATGCGAACACATCCCTATATTCCCTTAATAGAGCTACAAGCTCTGCTTCTTCTTTTGCACTTAGGTCATCTCCTATGTACGTACATCGTTCTTCGTTCCCTTCAATGGTCACTACAATTTTTCTGGTCTTTTCTTTATTGTCATATGCTTCTCCTATAATGGCCTCTCTCTTAGGCATCCGTACCAAAATTTTTCGGTCTTCCACTTCATATTTCCTGAAATTATCTGGTACTTCAAACAATGATTCTTCCTCTTCTTGTTTCATTGCTTTTCTTTTCTTTTTCTTTTGACCTCCCTCACTTCCTTCCTTTGAAGTTATCGTTTTAATACTCGTGAGGGGTTCTTCTTCTTTTTGGGTTAACACTCCTATGTCTTCTAAATAGTGTTCCTCTGAGTCAAAGTAAGTATCCATCACAATGGATTCTAAATCATCGTCATTCTCTTCTTCTTCTATGAACTCATTAGGATCACACTCTTCCAACAGGGGCTGACACATGAACACTGAAATATCATAACCCTCCTCATCACAGTGAGGTGTCCATTGTTCTTCATTGACCGCTATGTCCATGGTAGCTAAGATTTCTGCCCAACCATGAGGCTCAAATTCCTCATCTGGAAATATCATCGGTGTATAGGCTGGGTCTTTTATTGGTCTATCTCCTGGGGGAGTTCCTTCTTCTCTCGCTTTTAGGCGCTTTTACTCTTCCTCTGCGACTTTGCACATCCACAAGTGAGTATCTTCATGCAGCCATGATGGATCAGGTGAACTTCCAGAATGCACGGAGATAGAATCTTCTTTCGCTTTGTGGATAGGATTCCACTGTAGGGGTGGTACATCTCTGAAGGTGTAATCCTTCAAATTGACCTTGGTGGTGACCCCTAAGTGCTGTAAGTACAAGGAGTTGGTTCCCCAATCCTGTACTATTTGCAATTGTCGTAGGAAGGGTCTTCCTAGGATCATCTCGTAGACATTATTTTTTTCAAAGTCACATATAGCAAATGTATGTTCAAACTCTACACCACAAGTGGTTAGAGTTATCCCCTCAAGCAATCCTAGAGGTCTTTCAAAATGACCATCTGCCATTTGAAGCTTCATTCTTGTGGGTCTTAATGTGGGTTTGCCCCATTGCTTCCACAAGGAAGTGGTTGCAATTGCAACACCAACACCCGAATCTACAATTGCTTTGGTTGTGTAACCTTGATAGGTGATCGGAAGATAAGTGTTACCTTCTTCACCTTCACTCATGTCTCCTATCTTGTCGAGAGGTATCTCTGGAACTTTTTGCTTAGAGCCTACTTTTGGCATATTGGATTCAAGTTCTGGAACCTGATCCTTCACATGATTCCAGAGCACCGGTTTTGCTTTGAGCAGCTCTTCCACAGTGAGATGACATTGAACCTTAGTGTTCTTCACAACATCAGTGTTTCTTGGAATCACTGAGTCTTCATTTCTTACCAATATCGTGGGAGCTCTGATCTGGATAGATTCAGATTCCCATGGGCCTATGAAATGAGGCAACTCTTGTAAAGAATTAGATTCAAAATCTAATCTTTCATCTTCTTGTTGCTCTGCTTGGTCTCCATAGATAGAGGGAATGTCTTGGGGAAATTGATCATGAAGATCATCAATCTCAGGAATAGGAGGAAAATTACCCTTCTCCTTGGCCCATTTCTCTTCCTGTATTTCCCGCAAGAACTCTTGAGAGTATTGTTGAATTGAAGGAGGTATTCCAGCATCCGGGGAATTAGGAACATAAGCTCCGATTGGTGGTGAGCTTCCTCTTTCAATAACTGGTTGAGCCTGTGGAGGTAAAGAAACTTCTGGTTTGTTTACCAACTGCTCTAATCTTTCTAGTAAGCCTTGGAAATGCAAATCCGGTTTGACAGAGTTTGTTTGATTGAACTTTTGACTAGTCTCAAGTATAGCTTGAGCTTGTTCTACCATTTTCATGCACATTTTCATCCGTTCAATCTCTAAATCTGCTCTAGGGTAACTCTTCTCCAAGTTTGCAGTTGTTGGCCCTTCTTGAAGACGAGCCTGGTAGGCTTTGAACATCATGTCCAAGCCTTCTGGGGTTGGATCTGCAAGAACAGACCCTGGTTGTGGGTTATTTACAATGGGTGGTGGGGTGGAATGAGGTGGAGTGGACGGAGCTTCGGTATGTGAGGGGCTTTGAGATGCAATGTCTTCTATTTTTGTTTTGGTATCCCTTAGGCTTTCTTCTAGCTCGAATAACTTTTTGTTCCACTTGGGATTAGCCTTCTCTCTGGTATCCTTCCATGTTCTTGGTTTCCTCTTACTAGGTTCTCCTGCCTCACTTGACTCCGATTGCTCAGATGGTTTTGCTTGTTGTGCAGCCTGTGCCCTAGTAACTACCTGTACAGGAGCCACCTTATTACTACTTGGACTTGAATCTGCCACTAAGCCTACCACATTGATGGGTGTAACCTTGGGTGCACTAGAGGGGTTTCTCGGACATTCTCTAGGAAGATGTTCCTTGCCACACTCAGGACAAAAGCCTTGTATTGTGATGTTTTGTCCTAGTCCCAGAGCAGGTTGGTGGGGACATTCACGAATGAAATGATCGCCCTGACACCTAAAGCATGGTCCTCTAGGGGCTTGTGGTCTTGCTTGTCTCACTGGGGGCCTAGTATTTGGATTTGTATACATGACATTGGAGTATTCTGGCTCCCAATTTTGTTCCATAGGTGGTGCCTCATATTGACACTGAGAAGTCTCACTTTGCTCAGGTGACTCTATATAATAAGCATGTGGACTATCTTCATGGAAGTAGTTTGAACCATGAGCATGAGAATCATTTTCTGAGACCAATGGGGTTAGTGGCACCAATGCTCTATTAGGGTTCTCCTCTGCCATCGTATATTTAACTGGGATCACATTGGCAGGAGTTGGCCGTTGGTTTCCTAGGACTGGTTGTGGCCTATATGGTGCCTGATATTGCTGCTGGTATTGAGGTTGATATTGTTGTGGCCTATAATATGGCTGTTGGTACTGATTCTGATACCTACCCTGTTGGTAAGGTTGCTGATAATTTTGTTTAACAGCCTGCCTGTTATAGGGACAATCTTGGGTCGTATGATTTGTATATTTCCTCTCAATGGTGCAATATAGAGCATTAGGGTTTCCTTGGGGTTGAGTCATCATTGGGGAGACATTAGCCATGTGATCTCCTCCACACGTATAACATCACTTCACTGAGGTGACCCTTGGCATTTGTCTATTTTGGACTCCTAGCTTTTTGGCCACTTGCTCAGCTATCTCATCTATCTCAGTGGAGGTTTTAGAGGTATGACTTGTAGAACTATCAGAGTCCTTATAGAGTTTGGATAGTCCTAACTCCTCACCCAAGTTGTCTTCTATGTCAATGCACATCCGTATACACTCTTCTATGGATCTAGGCTCTTTCAAGTATACATATGACCTTAATTTTGTGCTCAACAGGCCATCTAAAAACAGTGCCACCTGTTTGGCTGATGTGGGTAATTCTGGTACAGGGCATCTTTCCAAGTACTACCTAAATCTTCTTCTTGCAAGTCGCACTGTTTCTTGGGGTGTCTGCTTGAAGCTGTGGATCAAGGATGATGTGTTATGTCTGATACCACTCTTGGAAAATTCTACAATGAATTCTTCTAGAAGCTGACCTATCTCTCTATAGTTGCGACTGTTTAGAGGTTGAAACCAAGCTAAGGCAGTACCCTTAAGAGTCAAACCAAATGCCTCGAACTGGGTGAATAAGTCCTCAACCTGTTCAGCTCTTAGCACTTGTTTGAACTCCGCCACATGATCATAAGGATCTCCAAATCCATCAAAGTAGTTCTTCATTGTCTTAACCACTTGAGAGGGTCTAAGGGTTCTTGAGTGCTCTCGTGGTCTAGGCAATGGGAAATCATGATCGTCTCTTTGATGCCTATACACTCTATGTCTCTCCCTTTCAAGTCTTTCTGTTCCATATCCTGATCTGTCTCTGCCTATAGTGTCTGCAAAGCTTACCTCCGGTCTCTCTCTAGTTCTTTCTCTCTGGGTTTCATGAGCCTTGGATGATCCGGCTCCTTGGAGGCCCTGGGAAACATTGGATCTTGGTGGAGGGAAAATTGATTCACCTTGCCAAGTGTAAGCATGTCTGTCATGATCTGATACCAAGAATAATTTCTGAGATGTGTGATCTAGATAGACAGCTTTCCCTGGTGTCTCTGGGTCCTTGAATTCATAGATGGTGACTACTGGGCAGGGTTGATCTGGCCTAAATCTCCAAAAGGCTTCCTCCGTTTCTCTATTCACGAATAGTTCTATGCTTTTATTATCTTGAGGAATCCATTCTGGAGTGAGCACTCTGGTTAAGACTGACTTACCTCTAGGGGTCTTGGGTTCTCTTCCTAGGTCTCCTTGCTCTAGGTCTCCTATCTCATTCTCAGGGATGATATTTCCAAACTCATCTATCCTATCTGGTAAGTTGGTAACCACATACATGGCTCCTTCCTTATCAATGTAAGCACCCTCCTCGAACTTGACTACTGGGTGTTCAAGTCCAAAGGGTTGGTCAGGATTTTTGAGTTGAACCACTGATCGTCTTAGACCATCCTCATAGATGCGAGCACCTAATTGGTTGGTCCTGATATACTCCAATTGGGTCTTATAGGGACCTTCTGGTGTCTGTAAATAGGCAGTGCCTGAGCTACGTGTGGGTCTTTCCATGCTAAAAGACATTTCCGAGTCACTGGTTTCTAAACTTCGTGTGTAAGGATAACCACTAAGCTGTTGAGCCCAAGACTTGGCTGTATGGTTGATACTAGCCTCAGATGACCTAATGCTTTGTCTATCCTTGCCTAAGTGTCCGCCAGATCTCAGGTTCATAAGCCTTGGCTTCTAGTCCCAAAGTTCTCTTATATTGCTCAAAATCCTTTGGAACACCTTGGTTTTCCAGTTTTCCTGAGGGTCAACTTCAAAATACCCTATCGAATAATCCTTGTATTATTTTTACCGTAACCAGTCGATGTTTTGGTTGTACTCCCCACGAGCTTTCCAACAAAACCAAAATCACAGCAAACGGATTTCGTATGAGAAAGTTATGCCAGTTCAGGGTTCTGGGGTTTAAAACAGGGAAACATGATCTCTCTGGGAACTCAGAACAGGCGATACGATACCAGATTTTCCACGATACGATACCTTTGTCTTACACGATACCCCTTCAGACGATACCACCTAGACGATACGATACCACTAGGATAACTGCGATCGCGATACCAACCTCATGATACGATACTGCTCTCTTAGGCGATACGATACTGAAAGTGGTCACGATACGATATCTCTAATTTGCGCGATACGATACCAACCTCACGATACGATACCTCAAGGTGCACGATACGATACCAGAATCTCAGGCGATACGATACCACTTGGTCAACGATACGATACTGTGACCGTTGCGATACGATACCACTGAGGCAACTACGATCGCGATACCAACACTTGACGATACGATACCAGAATGGTATCGCGATACCTCAAGTGGGTATGCACGATACGATACCACTTAACCTCGCGATACGATACTGCTTGTGCCACGCGATACGATACCACAAAGTGCACGATACGATACCAGGATAAGAGACGACACGATACTAGGTTGACCCACGATACGATACCACTAGGTGGGCGATACGATACCAGAAATTTGACGCGATACGATACTAATATAGCCCACGATACGATACCTGTTTGCAAGCGATACGAAACCGCACAATAGACGATACGATATCTTCCAGGCGATACGATACTGCAAGGTCAACGAGACGATACCAAGTGGACCACGATACGATACCACCGGGGCGACCACGATCGCGATACCAACACTTGACGATACGATACCAGAATGGTATCGCGATACCTCAAGTGGGCGTGCACGATACGATACCTCAACAAATATCGCGATACACAGGAATTCTGGTATCGCGATACCAAAACTCAACCGGACACGATACTTGGAGATTTTCACACCCAAATTCAAAAATTTTTGCAAATATGTGTACCTTATTTCCTCCTTGTCACTTCTATCAGAGTGTAGATGCAAAATCTAGCTCCAAAGTCACACCACCACTGTCGCGATACCAGACGCAGGTCGCTTCAGCCCGCGCGATATTGAATCAAATTTTTGGAGTTTGAGAGGTTTTCCAAGAATGTTTCTTCAGCGTTTCTGCTTTGAACAGCCTCCGCACTTGTTCCTCATAGCCGCAAGTGAAAAACGAGGTGAAGATGTAGGCGAAAATGAAAAAAATCAGAGAATATGAAGAGGGAAGAAGATGATGATGAAGGTGAAGATGAAGAAGAAGAAAAAACTCAGAAACTAAACTGAAAATGGTGATTTTTTACCTTCCAACGTCGCTACTCTACGTCTTACCGTCACACGCTCGTCCTCCAAGCTCTCTCCCCGGCAACGGCGCCAAATTTGGTGTCACTCTAGCACAATGGTGAGTACCAACGTGAGGAGATACACATCATAAATGTCAATCCGTGGAGACGTGAGGACCGGTATGAAGACCGTGAGCAAGTGATGGCACAAGTGCGTGAGTGAAAGCACACAAGCATGCACACACATACACACACACGCGCACAAAGTAAGAGTAAAGAGTGGAACAATGGAAAGCTTCGATTACCAAAGAGCTCTCTTACAAAACTGAAATCTACAACAAGCCAACCTCAAAAATGAGCTCTCTAGCCCTTTTTATAGTTTTTGAGTGGTTTTGGCCCTGTCCAGACCTAGTGTCCGGCCTAGTTAAAAAATAGGTTCCAGGGCTTATTTGGGGGCTCAAACGGAGTCTAAAAATTATGAAAATTGGTAGGATGGTAGTTCTAATACTCCTCAAGCTCGAGGACTCCTCGGCTTGAACAAAATGGAGTTATAAAAATGGAAAATGGTATTTACAATGGTTTTTAGTGATTAAAATCACTATTTTTGTAGGGATTTCTTCTGAAAATTTGACAGGTGCTTCTTGGAGCTCCCTACTTGCTCCTTCTTCTTGTGTGTCCACTTCCTTGATGCACTTCCATGCTTCGTCCTTGACCTTGAGCTTCAACAACAGCCATACCTTTCTTGAGTGATCATCAATGAAGGTGACAAAAAATCTATTACCAGCCATTGATGCCTCTTGGTTTGGTCCCCATACATCCGTATGTATCAATTCCAAGACATTTGGAGCCACATAATTGCTCCTCTTGAATGGCTGCCTTGTTTGCTTTCCTAGTTGACAAGCTTCACATAACTCATGTAGTCCAATGCTATTAAATTTTGGAAGACCTCTTACCACTTCATGTTTGCTCATGTCCTTCAGCTTTGGAATGTTGATGTGTCCTATTCTTTTGTGCCATAAGTCCAGCTCTGAAATCTTCTTGTTCCCACATTGAATGTACATGACTTTTCCATGTGGATGTTGGACATCCAAAGTGAACATCCTTCCTTCTCTTCTACCTCGAGCAATGACCTTAAAGCCTTCCTTTGGATTCTTTATGAAGCACCCATTCTCATTGAATATGACATGATAACCCTTCTCTACCATTTGTCCTACTGAAATCAAGTTCTTTGAAATTGTAGGAACATGAAGAACATTAGATAGTACCTTTGCTCTACTTGTATCTCCAAGCCTTATATCTCCAATATGTTCAATCATGTGTTGAGTATCATCACCTGCTTCAACACATCCTTTTCCACTTGGTACCTGTAGATTAGTGAACAAACTTCCTTGGCATGACATATGGTTACTACAACCTGAATCAATGTACCATTTTTTGTCATGTTCACAAGAGCTTCTATACTCATGTCTCATTGCAAGTAGTGTGTCCTTGCTTCCTTCACTTGAGGTGCTTGCATAGTTGCTTTGGTTCCTTTGATTGCCTCCATTTGGTCTTCCATTCTTCAGCCAACAATCACTAGCATAGTGTCCTACTTTACCACAATGATAGCATGTTATACCTTTATGAGAATTGTAGGAGCTTCAGCCTCTTCCTCTACTTCTACCTCGACCTCTTCCTTGTGTGTTGGCATTTGATGCATCCTTGTTGTCTTCCGAATTGTTTTGATTGTAGTTGGAGTGGTTTTGACCTCTTCCTTTTCCTCTTGAGCCTCCTCTTGAGTTTCTTCCTTTGCCTCGACCTGCATATAACATTTGGTTGTGGCTGTCCTTTCCTTTGGGACCACCGAAGCTAAGCTCTTATGTGACAAGATGAGGGATTAGTTGTTCAAAACCTGGATATACATCTTTCAAGTTAATGGAAGTTATAAAAGGCTTCCATCTTTCATCTTCTCTCAAGCCATTGAGAGTATAACACACAAGATCTTCGTCTTCAACCGTTGTGCCAATAGAAGCTAAAGCATCGCTTAGCTCCTTAATCTTCAAAGTATATTCAGCTATGGATTGACTCGAACTTTTCTTGATTGTGTTCAACTCATTCTTGAGTTGAAGTTTCCTAGCTTTGGTATTTGTTGAATACATCCTTTCAAGAGCTTCCCAAGCATCCTTAGCTTTCTCTAGATGTTGAATATGACCTACCATGGCATTAGTAATGACTTGCGAAATAAGGAACATGACTCTCCTATTCCTCTGCTCCCATTCTGCTTGCCTCCTTTGGACTTCAGTGGCCATAGCTTGATTGATTTGAGGTTGAGCATCATCGCCACTCACAATACCCCATAAGCCTTTGCCTAGTAGGTAGTTGGTCATTCTAAACCTCCACACTGGATAGTTATCCTTATCCAACTTCTCTACTTGTTGGCCCAAGTCAGCCATTGAAGAGTATCAAAGACTTTGAGAGTTACCTCGAATAGTTATTTTTGCTCTTGCGTTTGTGAAGCTCCTCCTTGTTTTATAGCTCCTATTTTGCTTTTCTTTATCTCTAGCTCTGTTGATGAAGCTTCAGCACCAAGTTTGCTCTGATACCAACTATGGAGAATGAGTTCTCCTATGCGCAACGGAAGTGTGTAGTGAGCCCTTGTATGTCCAACACTTGGACAAACATCTGCACCTTAGGTAGCTTGCTGCTCTCAACACAAAACTCAAATGGACTTGATACTTTAGTCAATCAAAGTAGACAAAGAGAGCTTTCTAACAAGCTATAAATGACTTAATTTGGACAAGCTTTGATTAGGAAACACAACTGTCAAAGATGAACTACCTGTCCACACAGGTATGCTGAAGAACTCAGCTTCACTCTCGGACTGATAGCTCTCTCAATATATATCATTTGAGAAAGATATTTCGTACACAGAAAGTAGACACAAATAGCTTTCCAATAAGCTAAGAATCAAGTAATTTGGATGAGTTTTGATTAGGAAACGCAACTCACCAAGATAGACCACCTGAACACATAAGTACACTATAAAACTGGACTTTACTCTCTGACAAATATCTCATAGAGTATGAACGATTTGAATGTGATATTTGAGATAATGAAAGCAGATGCCAAGGGCTTTCCAACAAGATAAAAATCACGCAATTTGGATATGTTTTTATTGGGAAACTAAACCGACCAAAATAGACTACCTATCTACATAGGTATACTGAAAAACTGGACTTCACTCTTTCACTAATATCTCACAATTATAAGCTTTCAAGTAGATATTTGATATGCAAAAAGTACACGAGATAAGCTTTCCAATGAATGTTTAAACGCACAAAATGGCTACATATGCACTGAGATATGAGCTCTGCAACAGAGCTGTGTACAAACTGACGTGCGGCTGGAAGGAGTCTAAGGGAAAACCGAAATGACAAAATGGCTAGATCCGACTACTGGGAGCTCTTGCCTCTTTCGCTCCTTGTTTTGAATGTGCTCCCACTTCACTTTTATAACCAATGAGCATGTGAAGAAGTTTGTGCCTCCTTCTTAACTCACCACTTTCTCCACTACATGCTACTAACTACAAGGCAAGATATTGTATCTCTTACTCATCATGAATTTTGACTAGACTTTTTCTTTTATTATTTTTTCCTTTTCTTCCTCCACTTTTTTCTTTATCTTTATAGTTGGTAAATTTATCCAAGCATGGCTCATATGAAAATGAGCTTGTACATTTATCTTCAACATGTAAATGCATAAATAGATTTTGGCTCCAAAATCAATGTGATTTCAAGGGAAGTCTATGATAAATTTTGATGGCGTATAGATAAAGATTGTGGATGGCGCATGAGAACTGCAAATAATGGTGTAGGCTGCCCATATTCATAGGAGGAATCACAGAAGAATTTCACTTCTTTATTCAAGATAATTGCTCCTATGAAATTCTCTTAGGACAGCCCTTTATTTGTGAGTTGTATGGAAACTAAAGCCATGGATGATGGGTCTACCTATGCTAGAATTAAGTCTAAGGATGGAATGCAATCACTTCAAGTCATGATGGTAGGA
The DNA here is from genome assembly GCA_020310875.1 of Ceratopteris richardii. Lineage (NCBI taxonomy): Eukaryota > Viridiplantae > Streptophyta > Polypodiopsida > Polypodiales > Pteridaceae > Ceratopteris > Ceratopteris richardii. The sequence goes on along the minus strand of CM035416.1, from coordinate 45,793,284 downwards.
GTGAATCATCCTACAAATCGATTGTCAATTTGAAAGAAGCCTATTGCTACTTAGGGTCATGAGCATGCTTGTAGTGATTGTGCACCTCGATTCATGTTTGGAGCTACATACGATCAAAATCTCAAATAAAATCCATTGTCGAGCGAGACAACAGTGGACATTGGTTTGACATCTCACAACCAACCAACCTATACAATAGTTTATCACTTTGTTTTCCACATTCTGGATTAGATTTTCTTCATAAGAGTCAATTGTCCAAGTCTTTTATCCAAAAACCCCAAAAAAAATTTTAAAACCAACAAAATCATGGAACATGATGATAACATTGAGCATGTGATTGAGACATCTCATTGTTTCTCTACTCTCGAGGAGTTAGAGTTATGTCTTTAGCAAAAATTCTAATCCCCATGTTATTCTTCTTTCTTCCCTTGATGAGTATACCCTAATCCAAGAGTATGCTCTAAATGTTGGAAAGTGCTCAAAATTTAACCAAACACATGACGCCTTAGTTGAAACAAAGTGCAAAACTATAGACAAAAAATCAAACCCATAATTCAACCATTCCCCAAGGAAGTAATGAAAACATTACTGATGTGAAAAATGATCCAATTCTTTGGGATAAGAAAAACATAGGACATACATTCACAGATGAGACAATCAAACAGGTGAAAAATTGGTAGAGATGATGACTTTCTTTTTCCAACAGAGAGAGATAAGTTTGAGAGAGTCATATGTAACCATGGAAAAACCTTTACTATGTATTCTCATGAGATTGGATGCATAGATCCTAAGCTAGTTGCACCCATGATTATCTTTACTATTCCATATATTCCATGGAATCTTCACCCATACCATTTATTAAGGCTCACATTACTGGAGTTAATGAAACTACTTAAGGAGAAGATAAACATGAGAATTTTAGAGCCATCTTTTTCACCTCATAAGGAATTTAGGAATAGGACCCATTGTAGATAAGTTTGCTAAATCAGTTTTAGGACATTCTATCTATTCAATGGGTGATTTATATTCTAGGTATGACCAATTCCAATTAGGAATTGATAGTGGTGACATAACCACAATGAAAACCCCTTTAGGCTTAGTGCAAATGTGTACTTTACCTCAAGAAGTGACTAATTTTGTGGCTCATATGATGAGTGCTATGAATATGGTCTTACATGATTTTATCCCTCATATAACTATGCCATTCATTGATGATATTCCAATTAAAGGGAGTGAGGAACATGTAAAGGACATTACTTTAGATTCATCTGGATGTCCTAAATTTGTTCTTGATCATATCTCTGATTATGAATGAATATTTCAATGATTTGAAGAGGTAGGTCTCACATTTTCCATAGAAAAGCTTGCTTTTGGTGTAAACGAGGTTCTTACTATTGGACATTTATGTGGTCATTATGGTCAAAACCCATACACACAAAACGTTGATGCCATTAGCAAGATTTTTGAAACGTGTAACAATGTGAGGTATAGAGATTTCTTGGTGCTTGCAACTTTTATGTTATTTGGATCCCACACTTTGCTCATGTTGCTGATTCACTCTATGACTTGTTGAGGAAGAAACAAAAATTTATTTGGACTAACAAACACACGCAAGCTATCCATAAATTGAAGAAATTGTTGCCTGAAGCTCCCATCCTTAAGTGTGAGGACTATTCTATCAACAAACCTATTATATTCACTGTTGATACTAGTCCTATTGGTATAGGTTGGGTCATAAGTCAAGACGATAATGACTGGAATAGATATTGTTACAAGGCTAATAGAGCGAGACAACCGCAACCGCAGACGAAGGATAAACAAGATTGGTGGCTGAAATGACGGAGAGGTAGGAAATTTCGCAAGAGGCGGTAAATGAAGAATGCGGAAGTAATAAAAAGCAGAAGACAGGAAGAGAAAAGAGTTCTATCATCGAAGAGCAGAAAGTTCAGTCGTTGTATCATCGTTTCGTTCAACTGATGGAATAGAGTTTACGGTGTTAAACAGACCCTTGAGGTGATAGTTAATATGAATGTATGTTAGAGAGACAGAAAGATAGATACGTCTCTGTTCTGTTGCGCGCTGTAGTGATGAGGGTTGATTACATCGTAACTGAAGTGTTCGGAGACCACGAGTAATATATTTTAGAAGACTGTGAATGAGATTTCATTGAGGACATTGAATACTGTTTCATTCTATTCATATTTAATCATTCTGCTATTCTTTGGTTGAATCGATTCTCCTTGAAAAGTTCGTGATACTGTGAGTCTACTTGCTGAACAGTTATATGATTCTGTAGTTCGCGATTGTGAGATTGTGTATTGATTGTCATGCGTGAGACTGTATAAGAACAGAGTTTAGTACCTTTTCGGTCAAGTACCAGGGTTTTATATAGTAATCGGTGATCATTGAGAATTCGACAAAGATCTGTGTGTGGACAAAAGTCTTAGTGAGTCATTAATTGCGGTATAAATCTGTGATCTGAGTGAGTATACGGAAAGTCTAACATAAATCTCGATTTGAGTTGTCTGTGCATTTCGTTCGGTGTATTTAGTTATCACATGAAATCATCTTATTGTGGAGTATTTTGAGAAGAACGTATTCTCGTAGTTGTAAGTTTTGACAGAATCACGGTGCTATTACCATAGTATATTCAGGGCTAAACATTCCAGTGCTTATCATACCGTGGAATAGTTAGTATTCAACTCAACTCCTGTATTAAGAAGTGAGCAATTACTGGTGATTGTGTAAAGGATTGGGAAAATAGTACAGGGCCTCTGTCTAACAGACCCCTACCACTCCCAAGAACCCAAGGACCCGATAATACTCGTCCGAAAGTTGGATTGAGTTATTATCGTTCAACATTTAACATTTGGCGATCCTACTGGGGACGTGGCATTGAGATTGCTTGGTATTCTGTTGGAAGAACAGTAGCAACAGAATCAGATTGTTGCGATACTGTGTGTTCGTAATACTATATGATCAGTACGGAAATGCTACATGCCGATTACCCGATCAGGAGAAAAGTATCCCAAGAATCATCAGTTAGGGATATTAAGAACAACTTTGGGAGGTACTAGTACAATTAGACCTGACCCAGTTGTCGAAAAAGTGACAGACGATAACACTGATTCCGGTGAAATTACGGTAGAACGTAGTACATCTCTAGAATTGTCTGGTGTTACTACAGTACAGACTGTCGAAAATACAGCAATTTTGGAACCGATTAAGACACAGTTGGAATCTAGCATAAAAGTCTTTGGAATAGATTCAGATACGATTACAAACACTTTAGGGAAGGAAATTAATACAGGCAAATCTACGTTGTATCCAGTCACAATTTTGAATCCTTCCGGTGGAACTTCGGTAAGAAAAACACAGTTTTTCGGTGACGATTCAGCACTTTCGGCTGAATCTTCAGCTCAACTACAACGTTTGGGAGCGAGTCCTCCTACTTTGGATATCAAGGAGGAAGGAAGACTATTCGAAACAGAAATTCGCAATATAGTAAGTAAGCTAATTGCACCGGAAAGTGTGCCATTAGGCGAAACAAATTCCGGTAGTTCAGAAACTCCAACCAGAATTACAGAAGGAGTGTATAATACATTTACGATGAATGAACAACTACAACGACAAGTAGGTCAACCCAGATTGGCTTCAACGGGAGTAACATACACAAAGTTTAGTGGATTTCCAGGAGATGACCCAGATGCACACGTACGCACCTTCGAAATCAGTTATGCTGTTCTCAACCATCCACCGGATCCGGCATACAAAGCAATTGTTTTTCAATCTACACTTGTGAATGAAGCAGCAAGGTGGCTTACTGAATATGATATTAATCATTTCGGTACTTATGAAGCAGTACGAGACGCTTTTCTGCAGCGATTCAGGTTGAAAAAAAATCCTGCAGAGATTTTTGAGTATTTACAGAACAATAGACAGAAACCAAATCAAACTGTACAAGAGTATGCTACCCTTTTCAGGACGCATTTAAGGCAGCTACCCCAGGCGCATGCTAACTTACCAGACGATGTTATTACACAATGGTTTATCAATGGTTTGCTTCCTCAACTTAGGCAGATCATGATTATAAGATGTGTAGGAGTTATGACCCTCGACGCAGTGATAGCCATGACCCTTCAGCTAGAAAACAAAGTTGGAGGATTTTCAGAGGATTTGGAATGGATTAAAACAAATAAACATATGGCTGAAGATATAACCAGGCAAGTATATTGTACCACTTGCAAGAATTCAGGCCATACAAGTGCCCAGTGTGCGTTAAATCAGACTTATTGTGCCATCTGTAACATTGTAGGACATACCACTGAGAACTGTGCATATAACGCTAGAAGACAAGGAGCAGCAGCAGTTAATACAATTATTCAGGAACAAGGTCAGTCATCCAATCAATATGTACCCCCACATTTGAGACACAATCAACAACAAGGGTATCGACATTATCGAGGACAGAGGAACAACAACTATAACACACCGCGCTGGCAGAATGGACCACCACCAGAAAATCAAAATTTACCACCACCTCGATGTCATTTCTGTGGACAGTTGGGCCATATTAGAAGATTCTGTAGAGATGCAGCAGAATATGATCAACGGAAAAAGGAACGTCAAAACCCAATGGCCAATGTGGTAACAATTACACCAGTAGAGACACAGGCAGCAGCAGTTCAAACCCGTTCCGGTAAACAACTGCAACCAGCAGCAGAATTATTTGAGCCAGGGATACGTGAACAACACAGAATGTATCATAAGGCTAGCCAGTGGACTACCGTAGAACCACCTGTTTTTCCAGAACCTACTCCAGTGAACCAATCCCCGGATACCACACAAGTTCATGCTGACAAAACAAAAGGAGGTACATCATCTGCAGAAGAATTACCACCTTCAGACCAAGCTTCGTCTTCAACAGTTAAGGAAGATGAAAATCAAGTGCAACCAACTTGGGACATATTGTCAAAAGCATCCATCACACTGCCTTTCGGGCAATTACTGGCATTAGTACCAGGAATACGCCAACAATTTCAACAACAGTCTACTACAAAACCTGCTTGCATTCCGGCTACCGCAACCGTACAAACGGAACCAGACTCTACGGTAGATCACTCAGTTCCTCTGATTACGGTATGGTTTCATAAACATCAAATTCCACAAGTTTTAATTGATGGGGGGTCCGGCGTGAATATTGCCACAGCGTCACTGTGTAAAAAGTTAGGATGGACTAAGATAGAGCCAGTTCAATTTTTTGTTAGGATGGCTGATCAATCTAGAGTTCATCCAGTAGGACTGGTCCGAGATATACCTATAACTATCCAAGACACAACATTCAAGATGACTTTTGTTGTTCTTGAATTGCCGGAATCTACCCTAGACTACAATCTACTTTTCGGTCGTCCTTGGTTAAAACAAGCCAAGGTAATTCAAGACTGGTCAGCTCAGGAACTTACATTCAAAGATAAAAACCGCAAGTGTGTTGTAAAATTAGATGCTATACAACCCTGTGAGTTACATGCTCGACCATATTTCGCCGAACCAGTTCATATGTTAGATGGATTGTCGGATGACGAAGAAGAAGAATTTCTGAAGAATAATGTTGATTTGATGACAATAGGAACTATTGATCTACAGTCTGTAGTAGACACTTGGAATGCTTCAGTATGTACAGTAATACCCATTGTCGAAGGAATTAAGGAGGACAATACCATTTCGATTCAAGGTAATGAATTACAGCAGCTTCTCGAACCTTCCGCTGATACAGAGAAACATCAACAATTTTATGTTCCAGAAGATCAGTTAATTACTTATAATCTTGGAGATGAAGACCACCCTCGTCCTGTAAAGATAAAGCAAAACTTACCTGAAGCTTTTCAAGCCGATTTAATCAAGCTACTCCGAGAATTTACTGACGTCTTTGCATGGGATTACAAAGACATGAAGGGTCTGGATCCTCGTATCTATCAACACAGAGTTATGCTAAAACCAGAAGCAAAACCGATAAGGCAAACTAGTTACCGGATGAACCCACATTATGCATCTCAGGTAAAGGCTGAACTTGATAGGCTATTAAAAGTTGGGTTCATAGTACCAATAGAACATGCAGAATGGATTTCACCAATCGTAATTGTACCAAAGAAAAACAAGCAATTGAGAATTTGCGTAGATTATCGGAAATTAAATGCTGCAACAATACCGGATTCTTTTCCAATTCCTTTTTTGGATACGATGCTTGATAAAGTAGCAGGTCATGAGATGTATTCATTTCTAGATGGATACAGTGGATATAACCAAGTAAGAATGGCTGAGGAAGATATACCGAAAATTGCATTTATTACAAATTGGGGTGTTTTTGCTTGTACCGTAATGTGGTTTGGATTGAGAAATGCACCAAGTACATTTCAAAGATGTATGCAGGAAATATTCTCTCCTTATCTTACCTCATTCATGCAAGTATATCTTGACGATTTTTCAATTTTCGGTAAAATGATAGCACATCTAGTACATTTACGATGTTGCTTTCAGAGATGTAGAGAATATAGATTGTGTTTAAACCCAAACAAATCTGTGTTTGCGGTTTCATGTGGAAAATTACTTGGTCATATCATATCAGCTCAAGGTATTCAAGTTGACCCCGATAAAATTTCAGCAGTATTAGAAGCTCCGGTGCCTAATACACCTAAGGAAGTAATGCGATTTATGGGACAAGTGAGATGGCATGGAAGGCATTTACGGTGGCTTGCTCATGTGGCAATACCACTGAACAAATTAATTTCCAAAACCGCAAGGCAATTTGAATGGACTCAGGAATGTCAGGTAGCATTTGATCGACTGAAACAGTTATTAACACAGGTTCCCATTTTACAGCCACCAGATTGGGATAACCCATTTCATGTATTTGTTGACGCATCTGATATAGCAGTAGGAAGTGTACTAATGCAACAAACAGATAAATGGTTTAGACCAGTATACTATGCTAGCAGAAGATTAGCACCTGCAGAAAAGAACTACTCGGTAACTGAGAGGGAATGCTTAGGATTAGTATATTCGGTAAAAAAATTCAGACATTATTTATTGGGCCGAAAATTTACATTTCATGTCGATCACGCTGCATTGGTTTACTTGGTTCGGCAGCAACATATTGGTGGCCGCCTAGCACGATGGGTTCTACTATTGCAAGAATTCGACTATGATGTCGTCCATCGGCCAGGCAGTTCACATGCTTTAGCAGACTTTTTGTCACGCTTAGATTCAGGTGAACCTCCGGTTGGTATAAATGATACAACGCCAGCCATTTATACTTCAGAACCAACTACTGAAGAATTGTCAAACCAACCAGTGCCAACTACGTATTATGATCAGTTATTGACCTTCCTTTCAAGTGGATATCTACCTTCTGAAGTCCCTACAGCTACACGCCGAAAAATTGCAGGTTTTAGTCGACGATTCCGGTTAGTTGCTGGAGAATTATATTATACAGATCATACCGGAATCCTACTTCGCTGTATTCCACCACATGAAGTTAACTCAGTCATTACTTTGGCTCACTCAACTCCTTCCGGTGGACATTTTGCAGCAGATCTTACTCACCGAAAAATTCTACAAAGTGGACTTTGGTGGCCAACTATGTATAGAGATATATTGGAATTTATCAAAACTTGTGATAACTGTCAAAGGACTGGACAACCATTACAACGCCATTACTTTCCACTTCATCCAGTACTTCCTTTAGAACCATTTCAGAAATGGGGTCTTGATTTCATTGGTCCAATCACACCTCCCGCAGTATTCAGCAATAACAGGTATATATTGACTTGCACAGATTATGCAACTAGGTGGGCAGAAGCATGGCCTTTACGCTCGGCTACAGCAGTTGAAGTAGCGAAATGTTTATTAATAGATGTCTTTCCAAGATTTGGACTGCCACTAGAGCTTGTTTCAGATCAGGGTACTCATTTCATGAACAAGTTGATGAAAGTATTAACACAGTCATTCCAGATCAGTCATAAATTCAGCTCACCATATTATCCTCGTGCAAATGGATTGGCAGAAAGTACCAACAAATCTCTGCTAAATATGCTTCAGAAATTGACCAGAGAGACACCGGAAAGATGGGATCAGTTGCTACCTGCAGTCTTATGGGCCTATCGTACTACATACAAGGTAACCACCGGCTTGACACCATTTAAGTTAGCCTATGGAATAGAAGCAATAGCTCCGATGGAAATTGTAATACCAAGTCTAAGAGTAGCAACGTCTCAGAAGCTTTTACCTGAGGAGTCATTGATATTTCGGCTGGAAACACTTAGAGAATTAGATGAACACCGATGGCTCAGTTTCTTAACTATGAAAGAAATCCAATTAAGACAGGCCAGGACTCATGACCGAAATTTAAAGACGACAATATTTTCGGTAGGACAGCTTGTTCTCTTTTACAATGCAAAATCCAATAGATCAGCCGGAAAATTCAAGTTACGTTGGTTCGGTCCATTCAAGATTTCAGAACAAATTGGTCCGGCTACTTTTCGATTGACTACATTGACTGGACAACCACTTCCAAAAGCGATAAACGGGTCAAAGCTACGGCCGTATCAAGTAGCGCCACCTCGGCTATAACAAGGGTACACAGCGTACCACAAATTTTTACTTTTCTTTTGTTTTTTACTTTATTAAGTGTAATCAATAAAATAAGTGTAATCGCCGTACTTTAATATCTATTTATGTCTAGCCGCCCGCTCCTATCTTTGCATGCACGCACGTCAGATATAGACATTACTATCCGTTTTGTATAATTAGTACCATTTAAAATATTCTTTGTACAAACTTCTTTTATAACTCACTCGCCGGATAAGTCATTTAGTCTTTTGCAACCACAGCCCTAGTTCTGAATACTTGTGTTCTGCGTCTTGAATCTCTGTGTAATGGAATCTCTAGCAAACTATACGGCTTTTGCCGAGGGTATCCCGAATGAAGTAGGAAATTATCTGCATGTACGAGGATTGGGTAGTTTCGCCGAGCTGCCATGGCACTCAGTAGAAGCTCACCCCTTCTTCGCACAGATCATTTCCGCTATCGCTCGAGTATCTCCCACTGAGAAACGATGGGTTTTCCCTTCCTTACCGTCTAGAACTGTAATCACATTCCAAGTGTTTACAGAAGTTTATCATTTGACTCCACAAGGCCGCGAGAATGTTCCCATGATCTCAGCAACCCGAATGGCAGAGTTGTTTCCGCGATTTTCCTCGAATGAATACGCCATTCTCTGTCGACCAGAACCTGAAAAAACGGCACTACAATTCCTCGTTGCCATACTCAACTTTCAAAAACGTACCTATGGTATTTCTCGACAGTTTTATTCTGCCATAGATATAGCTGCCCGAGAATCTGTTAACTTTGCTTCATTCTTCTTTCAACGAATTCATAAGGAGTGCGTCTCCGTTATGAAACAAGTTAACAAAGGAAAAACCCCGAGATCTCGACTACCACACATTTTATCATTTCTGTTTCCAACCATAATGCAAGCACAACCACCACCACGAGGACCAGTGTTACAAATTGAAGAATCAGCGCAACCCCTAGATGAAGACGATGAAGATGAAGAAGAAATTAATCAGTTATTCAGAAGAAAACGGATCAGAATCAGTTCTTCTGAAAGTAAGAATGCAGGTTCGGTCGAACAAGACGAAGAAGTACAACAGGAGGTCAACCAGCATTCAGGTGGAGTAACACAAAAGGAAGACGAACAACAGCAGGAAATACAAGTAGAGAATGAAGCTGATGAGCAAGACAAGGAAGCAGAAAAAGAAGCCAAGCATCAAGAGGAAGAGAGGTTTCATGATACAAATACATCGATGCACCAGGAATCATCAACGCATTCAATAGCATCTGAGCATCTACAAACGCAGAAGCAGACTGAAACGGAAGCAATGTCAACTGATACAGTCTGTCAACAACAGCAGCAAGAGAATCAACAAATCCATGAATGTCAACCTACTAATGATGCATTGGATAAGCTCTTGAAGGCGGCAGAAACAACAGATGTCGGTTTCTCTGCGAATGAACAACAGGAGGCAAATAAGGTAATTAATTCTAACACAGCTCGTCCTATTTCACCACCGCAACAGGAAGCACATCCCATTCAAGACCATCCCGATCATACATCATCATCTTCCCCGAACTATTCACCACCGAATTCTTACCAATTACGCACCTATACGATTGCCCAACCGCGACAACTTCCACAAACACAATCTGTTCAGGTATTTTCCGAATTAGCATCAATGGGACAGTTTCTTATTAACCTCTCCCAGCAATTACCTGCTCAGATAAGAGCTGATACAGACAACATTTACAAAGAGCTGCAGCAGAAAATAGAAATACTGGAAGCTGATATCACTCCGCTTCAAGAAGAAGTATATACAGTTAAAGCAGAAAATCAAGCACTACAAGAGCAGGTGAAACAGCTGCAAGAACGACTCAGTGATCAAACAGATATAACAAAACAGCGAGATGAAGCTCTGGAAACTATAAACAATCATAAAGAAATGTTGACAGAGGCCACTGCGGAAATTACTAGGTTAACACAGAATTTCAAAGATGCAGAAGATGGCAGAATTGCATTAGGCAACTTACTGGAAGAAACTAGAAGAAGGCTAACACAAACAGAATACGAGTTAGAGACAACAAAAAACAGCTTATCAACAGTCAATAACATATTGCATAAGTATCTCATTGAAAAGCCTCAGATACAGAAAAAATTAGCAGATACGAGAAGGGAAAGAGATGTATTTTACAAAACAATCCAGTTCCTGAACCAACAGATAGAAAGACTCGAGAATCAAATACGTAACAAAAATGATAACATTCATAGAATACAGCAACAAGTAACAGATATGAAGACGGCCAGAGATGCAGCATTGGCCAATGAATTTTATTTACAGGAAGCATTTTTACAAACAGAGGCTGAAAATTTACTTTCGGGAGCTATAACGCTCAGTTCGGTGCGGACAGATGCCCAATTATTAGAACCTGACACCCTGAAAAATGTATTAGAAACGCTTAAGAAAAAGATTGCCCGTATCTTTCGGTCAGCTAGAAATATGTATTTAGAAGGTCTCGAAGCAGAGATATAGATTTTGGGCCTACAAATCCGGTGCTGTACTGGTATATTTTAAATAAAAGTCATGATTTTTCTGCATAATATTTTTCGCACATGTAAAAGACGTCCCAAGTCCAGCTTCGATTTCCAGAATGATGATTTTGATTCTAGAATTTGATAAACAGCATGAACTATCATCACCGAAGTATCATCATTTTAGTAAGTGGCAGCTCAGGTTCTAGTATTTATAAAATGCGTATGACCGACAAAGTATTTTCTGTATAGCGTTCTGCCAGTTCTTGTGCTTATTAACCAAAACCTCTAGCGCACTACTTTCGGCAAGTCTTACAATCATGTCTGAATCGGATATACTAAGATGGCAACTCAGAAAACGTACGTTTACACAGAATCGTGTGGTGACAACAACTGATACTACATCACAGGGTGATGAAGATGACTCAAGAACTTCGATAACATCACCAGGTCTGCATAAACACATATTATTTTCTACAGGGTTCAAAATAGAATTTAACAGTTCTTCAAAGGAAAATGAGAACTGGTTACGAAGGATTGGACTCCTACAGTTTGCTGAATTACCCTGGGAACAGTGGACAGGCAACAACGATGCAGAGAATCAGTTACATATTATGCGACAAACAAAAGGTTTTCTTGAAAATCAGGTACAATTTTCTCCACAATTAGTTTCGTCAGTATTTCAATTACCGTTGTATGAAGAAGCAGATTTTCCCAAATGCTCTTACAATGACTTGAAAAAAGAATTTGGTGAGGGCGAAGGTCGTAGATGCTATTTTATGATCAAGAATGCGACATATATTCGCAGGGGACAATTTAGATGGTATTTAGAAAGGCTCTGCTTTATAGTCAGATTCGATCTTATGTCTAGAGAAAATTTTTCGCCTCTAGTACAAGCAGAGAAAGGAGAAAAAGTAAGTTGGGCTCATTGGTTGTACAATCATTTACACAAACAGTTTTTTGTTGGGGATAGACGCAGATCCCAAAAATACACTCGTTTACCTGTATATTTAGCTGCTTTATTTGGTTTTGTCGAGTCTGTAAAGGAGAAACAGTTACACAGGTCTCCCTCTCTTTACCACAAAAATCACACAACGCCACAAGAAGAAGCCCAACCCTCCACCTCGGCTGCATCTTTATTACACACAGGTAACCACCCACAGAACCAAACAGTAGGAACACCATTTCGGCTGTCCCTTAGAAGGAAAAAGACAGACAATGTACCTACTGCCAGTCCAAAGCAAACACCGAATAACATTCAACCCGATTTTGTTACACAAATGCAGAACCAACTCCAAGAAGTTTCCCAGTATTTACGGCAACAAGAACAAGCATCCAACTCAGTAATAGCACAGATGCAAAAAGAGTTGGACGGCAAAGATGCGCTAATACAGGTATTACAACAAGGCAACCAGCATATTACGGCCGAATTAATCACAATAAAAAAGTATGTCCAAGACCTCAATCAGTGGCAGCAAGCTATCCAAACACAAATTCAGACTGAGATGTCCAGTTTTTCTACCCTGAATGCTCACCTGCAAACCGAAAATCAACTTTTGCGGTCAAGAATACAAGTATTGCAAGAGTTTGAAAAGCACATATTAAAAGATGAGGGTGTAGAATTAAATGCCACCATGATGACAAATATGGACATAAATTTACTCAAAGAACAGTTGGATAGTCATATTCAAAGTCGCTGGACACTTTTTCGCAGGAGATGGTTAGCTATACTTGTTCCATCACTAGAACAAGTACAATCACAAAAGATTGCGACATCAAAACCTGGCATGGACCAACAGACACCGTAAAAGGATATTTTCAGCCAGGTGGTGACAGGATACTCTATGAGTACATGACGTCTGCAGAAGACATGGATTCAACAGCACAGAGGGTACTTTGATTCCATAGACGAAGCACTTAAAACACATGATCAAGAAGTATATAAGTAAGCAGAACTTCATGAAGAGGCAACTAGACCAGCTATACGAGTTTGAGGAAGTTTTGAGGAAAATCAACCTATCACGTACAGTGACACACTCGGGATTGAAAGATATTTGATGACTCATCAGCAGCATATGGACAATATACAGAATCTTTCTGATAAATGTACAGAAAGAAAATAGGAAAAAGAAAGCTCAGACAAAAGGATATTATTTACAGTATTGCACTTGCGGGTTCGAGTCCACCGTGCGTGCCAGTGTTACAAGGCTAATAGAGCGAGACAACCGCAACCGCAGACGAAGGATAAACAAGATTGGTGGCTGAAATGACGGAGAGGTAGGAAATTTCGCAAGAGGCGGTAAATGAAGAATGCGGAAGTAATAAAAAGCAGAAGACAGGAAGAGAAAAGAGTTCTATCATCGAAGAGCAGAAAGTTCAGTCGTTGTATCATCGTTTCGTTCAACTGATGGAATAGAGTTTACGGTGTTAAACAGACCCTTGAGGTGATAGTTAATATGAATGTATGTTAGAGAGACAGAAAGATAGATACGTCTCTGTTCTGTTGCGCGCTGTAGTGATGAGGGTTGATTACATCGTAACTGAAGTGTTCGGAGACCACGAGTAATATATTTTAGAAGACTGTGAATGAGATTTCATTGAGGACATTGAATACTGTTTCATTCTATTCATATTTAATCATTCTGCTATTCTTTGGTTGAATCGATTCTCCTTGAAAAGTTCGTGATACTGTGAGTCTACTTGCTGAACAGTTATATGATTCTGTAGTTCGCGATTGTGAGATTGTGTATTGATTGTCATGCGTGAGACTGTATAAGAACAGAGTTTAGTACCTTTTCGGTCAAGTACCAGGGTTTTATATAGTAATCGGTGATCATTGAGAATTCGACAAAGATCTGTGTGTGGACAAAAGTCTTAGTGAGTCATTAATTGCGGTATAAATCTGTGATCTGAGTGAGTATACGGAAAGTCTAACATAAATCTCGATTTGAGTTGTCTGTGCATTTCGTTCGGTGTATTTAGTTATCACATGAAATCATCTTATTGTGGAGTATTTTGAGAAGAACGTATTCTCGTAGTTGTAAGTTTTGACAGAATCACGGTGCTATTACCATAGTATATTCAGGGCTAAACATTCCAGTGCTTATCATACCGTGGAATAGTTAGTATTCAACTCAACTCCTGTATTAAGAAGTGAGCAATTACTGGTGATTGTGTAAAGGATTGGGAAAATAGTACAGGGCCTCTGTCTAACAGACCCCTACCACTCCCAAGAACCCAAGGACCCGATAATACTCGTCCGAAAGTTGGATTGAGTTATTATCGTTCAACATTTAACAATATGAAATTAGGTTTAGGGCTAAAATTCTACATGAAACACAATGAAAGTATCCATAGATCAAATGAGAACTATGGTGTATTGTAACAACTTTGAAAACAGACAAAGAATATTTCATTGCTGCAAATGTCAAAGTTGAGACTCATTGTTTGCCTCTTATTGGAATGATAGCCAATCGTTCATCTCCTGATATAGCCATGCTTAGATGGATCTCATATATTAAGCTCATAAATCTTGAGTTAGTTCATATTTCAGGTAAGTCAAATTCAGTTACTGATAAGTTATCGAGAGCTAGATTTGATGATGATATTCAAAGTGACCTAATAAAGAATGTGAACTTAAATAACTATGTTCCACGTATATAGAGTAAGAATAATTTCATGATTCTGAGAACGAAGATGAATGGAGAGGCATAGCAAAGTATTTGAGTACATTGCAACCATTACCTAGCTGGACTATGAATAGATTCTGTAACATTAGGAAATGAGCTTACAATATTTTCCTATGTGACGGTTATCTTTGGAGACATGCTAAGGGTAAGGTTAAGAATCCACAATGAGTCCTGGGAAAATGAGGTCTTCAATTGCAGGTAATGAAGGAAATGCATGAGACATTATTGTTACACTTATGTGTTCCTCGAGTAGCTTTGATGTGAACCTTTTCCCTATACATGGTCACTTTTTACTCTAGTGCTGGCTAGAGGTTTTTTCCCCATGTTACCACATACTTGATACTCTCATATGTGGTGGTACTTTGTACTTAGGAAGATCATTCAGCTCTTACTTCAGTTCAGTTAATCGATCAATAGAGAGAGCTATTCCAGCCATCGTCTTCTTCGTGTGTCTTGTTGTGTTTGTGCTCCTTGTGTGTGCTTCTCGTGTGTCTCTTGCACTTCTACACACACCCAACAGTGGTATCAGAGCAGGTTCAACTCCTTCTCAAGCTTCGGTTTTTCGTGTCGCGGCGCGCGCGCACTTTAACAGTGCAAATCGACTTAGGAGCATAGAAGTGTGAATTTCAGTAGCCTGGAAACATTTCCACCAGGCGCGCTTGGGTTTTACCCCCATTTCAAAGCCATTCGTGCAGTCAGAATCGCCATCAGAGTGACGGTTTGTGAGCTAAAATTTCATCACTCATTTCAGTTTTCGTCGAAGTGAAGATTTTGTCACATTCTTGTTCCTTAGTGAAATGGTGGGCAGCAATGACTTGTTTGGCATGCTTCAAGCTGAAGATAAGCTTGATGGGACCAACTATCCGATGTGGTCTTACATGATGAAGCACGTTCTTGTTGCAAAACAACTTTGGAACATAGTGGCAGATGTAGATCGAAGACCGGCATGTGCTTCTACTTCACAGTCTACTGTCACAGATGGAGCTTCTTCTTCGAGTACAGTGGTTTCTCCTTCTCCACCTACACAGGAGCAGCTTAGATGGGATGAAAAAGATGCTCAAGCTCATGCTTTGATTGCGCTTTCAGTGAAGCGTCATATAGTTCCACACATTCGGTCATGTTCTACATCACGACAGGCATGGGACACTCTTGCTTCTTTGTATGCCGTGCATAATGAAGCACGTGTTGCATACTTGAGGAAGCAACTTGAGGATGTATGTATGGCTGAAAATGAGTCAGTGGATGTGTATGTGACGCACATCAAGGACTTGAAAGAGCAATTGGCAAACATAGATGAGATCATTCCGGATGCATCACTCATTTCTACATTGTTGAAAGGATTACCGGAATCTTTTCAAAGCTTTGCTACTACACTCCGTTTGTTTGCAAAAGGAAATCCTAATATGTATGCATTTGATGAGGTTGTGTCTCTTCTTTTGCAAGAAGAGCAATCTAGAGTGAATAGGAGTGGTTTGATTAAGGGAACGCAAGCACTTGCTATCTCACAAAAGGGGAAAAGCAAGTATGGTTCAACTTTGGGTTCATCAAAACCAAAGCCTCAAGCTTCCTCTTCCACTCATTCCTCTAATGATGGTGATTTGCAAAAGAAGAAGAGATGCAAATATTTCTGAAAGGCTGGTCATACTATTGATGAGTGTAGAAAGCTTGCTAAATGCAATGAAAAGAATCCGGCATGTCTATTGCTGAAAATTCAGCAAATGCAAAGAATGATGAAGCTAACATGGCTCAAGATTTTTGGGCATGTGTAGTTACATGTCATTATGATGCTTCTTTACATTCTAAATGTATGGTTGTTAGTGAGGCTGATTCCGATTGGTTCTTTGATAGTGGTGCTTCAAAGCACATAACATCATGCAAAAGATTTTTTGCCTCTTTGAAAGATGCACCTAAAGGAGGACATGTGGTGTGTGCAAACAATGCCTCTTATCCTATCATTGGAGTAGGAGAAATTGAGCTTACGGCTGCAAATGGAGGTGTGATTCTCTTGAAAAATGCATTGTATGTGCCCGATATCAAGAAGAACTTAATTTCAGTTCTGTTGATTGCCAAAGCTGGACTTCATGTACACTTTGTTGATGATAAGTGTTTGGTTTATGATTTCAGCAATGGTGATGTTATTGTGATGTCTGGTACATTATGTAATGGTTTGTATCGCATGGATACATACAAGAGGCTGCCTTGAATGCCTTAGTTGCTCATACTTCTTCCATGGCTGAAATGGAGCTTTGGCATGCTCGTTTTGGTCACTTGAACTTCAATAGTTTGCTCTACTTGCAAAAGAAGGACATGATTATTGGTTTTCCTACACTTGATTCCATTGAAAAACATGCATGTGAAGGTTGCATTCTTGGAAAAATGCATCGTGCTTCTTTTCCAAAAGATAGTCATACACACACTACAAGAAAATTGCAACTTGTTCATAGTGATGTATGTGGTCCGTTCAAGACTCCATCTTTTGGGAAGCATGTATATTTTGTTACCTTCATTGATGATGCTACTCGCCATACATGGGTGTATCCTATGAAAGCAAAGAATGAGGTATTTTCTTGCTTCAAAGCATTTTTAGCTATGGCTGAAAATTTTTCTTCACAAAAGCTTTTGACTCTACGCACGGATCGTGGCGGTGAATACATGTCACATGAGTTTAATGCTTTTCTTCATGAAAGAGGTATTTCACACCAATGTACGGTGCCATATACACCTCAACAAAATGGTGTTGTCGAGCGTAAAAATAGAACTCTACTTGAAATGGCACGATGTATGGTTAAAGGAAAGCATCTTCCTCATAAGTTTTGGATGGAAGCGGTCATGTGTGCAAACTATGTGTTGAATCGCTGCCCTACAAAAGCATTGAGAGTCATCACTCCTTATGAGGCTTGGAATTGTCATAAGCCTATGGTTAGTCATATGCGTGTGTTTGGTTGTTTGGCATATGCTCTTATGCCATCGCAACAACGTCACAAACTTGATGACAAGGCAAAGAAATGTATATTTGTTGGTTATAGTGCTGAAAGTAAGGGATATCGGTTGTACCATCCATTGACGAACACAATTATTGTGAGTTGAGATGTGGTATTTGCTGAAAATTCAGTTTTCCCTTTACTTGAATGCAAAAACTGCCAACAGTTAGCTCACAAGATGTGTTCGATACACTCATGCCTTTGTTCCAAAATGGTGCGCTTGACTATGGCCATGTAGACCAGCCAACTGAGGCTCAAAGGGCTGAAAAATTCCAGCCAAATGGGGCTGAAAATGCAGAGAATTTCCAGCCAAACATGGCTGAAAAAATTCAGCCAAAAATTGTCAAAACTGTTGGAAATTTCCAGCCACATATGGTTGAACATTTGCGTCAAAATATGACTGAAACTGAGCATGAAATTCAGCCCACGCATGATGTACATATTGAAGATGTTTTACATAATGAACGCATGTCTATCAAGAGTGCACAATCTATGCCAAAGTGGCTGAAACAAACTTTGCAGGACAGCAAATTGAGTGCACCTTTACTTGGTAGAACAAGATCAAGCTCTCACCATGCATCAAGTAATTTTGTGGATTATTCTCTTATTGCTACAACATGTAATGAAGAGCCACTTTCTTTTGAAGATGCATGTGATGATCCACAATGGATGAGTGCTATGCAATCAGAAATGGATTCCATACATAGGAATGGTACTTGGGAGTTATGTGAATTGCCAAAAGGAAAGAATGCCATTGGTACAAAGTGGGTTTACAAGATTAAGAGAAAATCTGATGGTGCCATTGATCGCTACAAAGCTAGATTGGTTGCCAAAGGATATGCACAACAATATGGCATTGACTATGAGGAAAATTTTGCACCTACTTCATGCATGACTACCATTCATACTGTGGTTGCATTGGCTACCCATCGAGGTTGGAAAGTGCATCAATTGGACATAAAAACAGCCTTCTTGAATGGAGATTTTCAAGAAGAGGTCTATGTGAAGCAACCTCTTGGATTTCCTATGAAAGGGAAAGAGCGTATGGTTTGTCGCTTGCATAAAGCCTTGTATGGTCTCAAGCAACCTCCACGTGCATGGTATGACAAAATACATAAGCACTTGATTGCTCTTGGCTTCACATGTAGTTCGATTGAAAGCACACTCTATGTACGCAAAAATGGGGCTGATCTTATGGTGCTTGTTCTTTATTTTGATGACATACTCTTGACTGGGTCATGTGATGCAAAACTTGACATTCTTATGGCTGATTTGCATCATACTTTTGATGTCACTTATCTTGGTCTTTTGAGCTACTATCTTGGCATCCAGTTTGTATCCGTTGAGGGGGGAATTGTTATGCATCAAGCAAAGTATGTTGAAAAACTACTTCAGCATTTTGATTTTGAGGATTGTAAGCCAGTTTGCACACCAGTTGAGACAGGATTTAGGTTCTCAGTTGAGGATTCCAGTGATGCATTTAACACTTCTCTTTATCAGCAAGGTGTGGGATGTCTTATATATGCATGCAACACAAGGCCGGATATACAGTATGCAGTTTCCCAGTTGAGTCGATTCATGCATAGCCCTGGCACTAAGCATTGGCAAGCGGTGAAACGTGTGTTCAGATATCTTCGAGGCACTTTGAGCTTAGGTCTCTTTTATGACAGAGATGTTCAGCCATGCTTGCATGCTTTTACAGATAGTGATTGGGCTGGTTGTTATAATACTCGTGTGTCCACTAGTGGTAATTGCTTTTTCCTTGGAGACTCATGCATATCTTGGTTGAGTAAGAAGCAACCTACAGTGGCGACATCGAGTTGTGAAGCTGAGTACAGGGCAGTTTTCACAACGACAATGGAGTGTATATGGCTGAGACGCCTATTGATGGATCTTTGCATGGAGATTGATGCTGCTATGCATATTCTCACAGATAGTCAGAGTGCTTTGGCTATTGCACGAAACCCAGTGTTTCATGCACGGACCAAACATATTGAGGTGCATTATCACTATGTGAGAGAGCGCCTTCATGTAGGAGATATTGATTTGGTATATGTGCCTACACAAGATAAGGTGGCAGACATATTCACCAAATCTCTTCCACGGGAAAAGTTTGAAGCTTTTCGCAAAGCTTTAGGCTTGTTACCTTGTGGGGGCTGATCTGTCACTCCCTGTATGTGTTCACATCATTCGCTCCAGGGGGGTTTGTTACACTTATGTGTTCCTCGAGTAGCTTTGATGTGAACATTTTCCCTATACATGGGCACTTTTTACTCTAGTGCTGGCTAGAGGTTTTTTCCCCATGTTACCACATACTTGATACTCTCATATGTGGTGGTACTTTGTACTTAGGGAGATCATTCAGCTCTTACTTCAGTTCAGTTAATGGATCAATAGAGAGAGCTATTCCAGCCATCGTTCTCCGTGTATCTTGCTGTGTTTGTGCTCCTTGTGTGTGCTTTTCATGTGTCTCTCGCACTTCTATACACACCCAATAATTAAGGGCAGGTCATAAAGGATTTTTTGGAACATATGAAAAAAAATTAGAAGTACCTATTATTGGCCTAAGATGTATGTTAAGATCAATAACTATGTTTCTACATGTTCTAGTTGTCAAATTCATTCGTCAATTAAACATAGAGATCCTTTACATCCTACTTATCTAGCTTGTATTCACTACAAGTGGGTAGTAGTTCTTGTAGCTATGCCTAAATGTATTGACAAAATGTGTTACATTTCACTTGCAAGAGAGGACTTAACTAATCATGTAGAGAGACGTGCACTACGATCTAAGACCACATACAATGTCTACAAATTCTTGCTTGAAGACCTCATAAGTCACTCTGGGTACATAGAGAAAGTAGTTGCCGATTGTGGAGAGTTAGATGCGAGAGAAGCTAAAGAATTCTTTGAACATCATGGTATTCATTTGTAACTCACTACTGCATATAATCTAGAGGTCAATGGTAAAATAGATAGAGGGCATCCACCTATTGTGAAAGCCATATCTAAATCATGTAGTGGTGACATTAAACAATGGCCTAGATTCTTACCTTTTGCACTTTGGGTAGATAGAATGACGTGCACACGTACCACTAGGTATATGCCTGTTGAACTCATGTACTATAAAAAATCATTGTTTCCAATTCAGTCTCATATTTTTGCATGGTCAAATTTACCTTGGTCTAAAAACATGTCTATTGATGATTTTTTGAGTTTGTGCATTAAACTGTTCGAACAAGGTAAATTAAGACTTGACGATGCCGTTGAAAAATTAAAAGCATTTAGAACGAAGAACAAACTTTATTTTGACAAAACTCATTGATTGCATCCTAAGACGATTGAAGTAGGAGATTGGGTCCTCATTTATGATAGTACATTTGACTCTCAATATGATGCACACAAAAAGCTCACTCAATGGTGTTTTGGGCCATACATTGTATCAAAAGTCAACAACAATGGTATGTATGCTCTTTGTGAATTAAATGGTGTTGCATTAAAAACTTTGATTGCAGGTAAAAGGATAAAGCTATTGAAGAAACATTATAATGAGGAGTATATTTTAGATGAGGACATTGAACAAGATGACAACAACGAGGCCGATTTATAAACAAGAGTATCCATGAATAAAAATAATTAAAAAATGGGAAAAATAATAAATTAAATGAAAATAAAAAAATTAAAGAAATAATATCATTTCTTTTTCAAGTTCATGTTGCTTTGTTTTTTCAAGTTCATTCCACTTTTTTTTTCCATTCTTGCTTGTTTCCAATTTCACCTCATGCATGTTTCTTTTCAATATTTGCATTGCATTGCATCTCCACATCACTTGAGTCAAATGGGCAAATGATGGTTTCTCTATTTGTGTAAAATTGTATCTTAAGTAGTAATTTATCTACTAAGAAATCGATTATAATCTAGGATTATGGAAAGATAGGGCATGTAGACTTGGAGGTTTATTTTGGTAACATGACTTTCATTTATAAACATGTATATGTATCTTGTATCAAAAGCATAATTGTTGAAGTCCTAGCTCCTGCTACTGCATCTTTCTACATCCTTAGTCCATCTCATAGCACTTGTATCGTAGTTTAAATGATTGTTCTCCGTCATCAAAAATGATTGTACCTTGTATCGAGGGTTTAATTTTTCCTTTTCATAAAAAAAAAAGATAAGCTGCTACATGTTACGAGGAAGTTTACACTTTCTTCCACCCAAAAAAAGTGAATGTAATCATAAAGTCACCGAATCATCATTAGAGAGACAGAGAGCAAGCCAAAGGAAGCTAAGGATGCATACAAGAATAAAGCATGGGCTATATAGGCAGATTTATGCACTAGTGCAGTTTAGGTAGATTTCCTTGTTTGTAAGTAGAGAAAGAGCATATTCATATTTATGTAGGAAAGAAGTTGATATAGAATAAGCTAAAGATGAGAGATGTCTTTTGAAAATCCTAAATCTCTGTTTATAATTGTATTTAAGGTAGATTTCTTTGTGAGAAAGGTATAAATTTTTCTTCAAGATGAGAGCAATTGATGCTTGAAACCACTCAATACATTCACTTCCACTTCATATTGATGCTTGTTTGTTTTCTTCCATTACATATTGTCAATGTTGCATGTTCATATGCATATATGTTGCCTATTTTTCATGCATATTCATGTTCCTTGTTTCAATTCTTTCTTTCATGCAAATTTTGCTTCATGTCACGTTGCCTACTCATTCATGCATATGATCAATTTTTTCTTATGTTTCTTATGCTTGGAACTTTTTGTTTTTCAGAGAGACTAGATTGGCACTTCTACAGGAATTGGAGGTTTAGTGGGGGCAAATATTGTCGAGATTTTCTCTCCTTTCTCACTCATGAAGGCCTATAGGAAACACATTCGGTGAAGGTAGCCAGAATTCCTTGAGAAGTCCAAGATGCATCAAGGATGTCAAAGGGAGTTCACATGCAAACTTTAGAAGAAATCAAGCAAATCCTTGGTAGCAGTCAAAGCTGGTCAAATTTTGGAAATTAGGACAAAAACTTCAATATCACCAAATCACATGAAAATTCATATGCTTGTAAAGCCTATCAAAGGTAGTCTATCGCCTGAATTTCACATGTAAATGGATTTTCTAGCACATTGATGTGCCATGTGCATTTTGTAAAAATATAAGTATTCCACATAGACCATACAAAATCTTGTATAGGAAGTTTTGTTAGCCATATGGTCGGGTATGTATAAAGATCATATGTGGCTACACATTTGTACAAATTTGCAAGGCTATCAGAGCTTCCTAGACACCCTAATGCCACCTTGAAAACTTACAAATGCGATCAAACTTGTATAAGGGAGATTCATATGGGCATTTGTTTTGCATATTCCTAAAGGAGAAGGTTCAAAACATAGCCCTACAAATTCTTATCTTCATCAAAGGATATTTGGAGGGCCAAAGAGCACAAAATCCAATTTTCAAGGTCACCACAGTTTCTTAGAATAAGCAAATTGAAGGCTCGAAGGGCTACCACATGGCAAACAATGATTGAACAATGTTGTATGGTCAGGTTGAGCTCACATTCAAGGGTGGAGATGGATTAACTCTTAAAGCGAGGAGGATCCACGAGTTTTTTCATTAGATAAGCTTATTTTGATGATCAAAGATCAATAATGCAAAGTTCTTCCAAAAATAGCAGCTTATCTTATCCAAATTGATGTGAGCACTGATCCAACGGGCTAGATCTTCCCTAAATCCAGTGATGGAGGATGAAGCCGCCTATTTTTCCCCCCTTTGACCTAGATTTCATACAAAGAACAAATGCTAACCATCCATTTGATAAATTGAATGGTTGTAATGAAAAGAAATTGATCCTAGGGTTGAGAGCTTATTTCTCTAGATCCAAGGGCCCAAATTCATTCAGAAAACTCTAAAAGCCCCCTCCAAATTCATAGAGCATCATTGTAAGGCATCCATAGGGCCCTTGCTATCACATGGTTTTCTTGAGATGATCACCCTTAGTTGAGTGTGTGAGGATCCAAGGTGGGCTAGTAAGAGCATAGTTCCTAGAGTCAAATTTAAGTTAGACTTACAATCTAGGATAGGCTCATAAACCCAATGCTTTCTCTATCTTTACTCACCATCAATAGAGTCCAATGTAGACCTATTGATCTAGACACTCATGTGAATTTGAAAGATTTATGTATGTCCATTCCCATCTTATGCTTCGAAGATGATATGGACCAAAAATTAGGTTCTGCCCACGCAAAACTAAGAAGAGAATCAACTTTGATATCTCTAACCTTCCACAATTATTATTTGTAGAAGGATCAATGTATTTGTGAGTGTAAAATATGATTCTTTCACAAATAAGTTTAGCATGAGATAGATCTTGAAACATTAATGTCCCAATGTCTGTATATAATGCTTTGAAAGTGTCTATAAGACTATGGAGTGGTTGCTTTTTCAATAAATAAGACATTTGATGCCATGAAGCATTGAAAAGAATATAGAAATACTAAGAATGGATTGGATATCTAGTTCTATTAGAGTTTTCCAACTTCATGGTTTACACTGTAAAGATATGTTGTACAATAGTAACCATCCCACCATAGTAACCATCCCACCATAGTAACCATCCCACCATAGTAACCATCCCACCATAGTAACCATCCCACCATGTGCTTGATGCTTAAAGCCTAAGAGCTTACCATTCTAATGAAGATACAAATTTCTAAGATCTCGATCTCGATGAGGACCAAATCTAGATTGTTGCATGTACACCCATGCACCTTTGCAAAAATCCTATGGTAGCCAACTTCCTTCCATTGTTTTGATGTTGTGGCATGCCATTGTGTGAACTTCATCTTTTGGTCACCTACGAGTTGTGGACATTTCCATGGGAGTCCACTTGTTGTAGTTGTTGTAGAAGTTGGATGAGAAAGGTAGGAGAAGAAATAGAGCTTTTGTCATATGGTAAGGAGAGAATAGAGGTGAAATATATGACTTTTTGGGTTTTGGGTATAAAAATGGGATTTTGAGGAGAGAAAAGAGAGCTTTTTGAGTTATTTATAAAAAAAAGCTACTTTTTTTAGCTCTAATCATGCAGATATTTTGAATTAGAATTAAAAAAATGACACTTTCAACCTTGAAAAGTGATATTGTGACGTGTTTTATAACTTTTAAAAAATTTTGAAGTTTTGGGAGGAGCGTGATTATGAGATTTCTTCTCTCTCTAGAATATAGCCCTGAACCTAAGGGTATCCTAATCCCCTCTTCCCCCTTTGGCCTAGTAACTTATAGGGTATAGACTGTGGACACCACCTTCTTCTTATTGGTCCATTACTAATCAATCCTTAATCTAAAAGGCCCATGTAAGCTTCATTTTTTTCCTAATGAACTCTTACATAGTTTTTCAATGCTTCAAGGTGGGTTGTATTGTAATAGGCCTCTTTTCTAGTGAAATAATTCATTTTGAACTTTCTGAATTTCATTGTCGAGATAATGCTTAGAATGAATAATTAGGTCATTTTATGCATGTAGGAATAATTTTGGGTTGACAAGTTTCATATTCTCTCTCTAGACCTTATTTGCATCATGTTTTCTAGTGGAATTTTGAAGGTGAAGATGAACGAATTAAGGCAAACTCTGTATGAGAGAAAGGTAGAGCAAGGCTCAAAAGTGGCATTTGGAAGTGGATTTGGACCTCCGACGTCTCTAACACTATTGTGCAGATCACAACATTGAATAAAAGTGTCTCTCACAAGCTTAAGCTAATTCCTCACCATTTTTGAGTTACAGGGCTTTGAAAAGTGGCATTTTCCAACACAAAAAAAAACAAGGGCTTATCTATTTCTATTCGAATCCGTGATTCTGATGCTCACCTGTCACCATGTCTATAATTATGGATATTTCTGGATATATGTCTTTTTGGTGTTTTTCTCCTATTTTTGATAGGTACGCTAAAGAAAGAAAGCACACTACGATCGCATGGCTTTTTGCAAAAGTTTTGGAGAAACTCGACTTTTTCTAAATTTGGTGGATCGCACACTTCTTTGGGGAGGGTAGCGATCAAAATCTGATATAGGGAGACCTGCGCATCAACACGGGGGACGCACAAAAATCTGAGAATTACCTTGTGATTGAGAGTGAGAGTGAGAGTGTGATTGAGAGTGCGAGTGTGAATGCGATTGTGATAGCTCGGGGGTGGTCGAGAGGTAGAGGCTTTGTCAAGAAGCTATTGTCCAAAGCTATTGTAACCATTGATTCACATCTATAATATCATAATTCTTCCTTCTCTGCGTCATATTTGTTTCTTCTCTTCTACATCAGATTTTCTCTTATCTTGTGCAATCTCTGCATTCTTCTCTCCTCTGTTATATTTGAGGGATCAAAGGATTGTGATTGGGGATAGATTGTGATTGAGAAACCCTACATGTATTCATTTAACACAATTGATATGTCTTTCTCCCTTGACTCGTCTTGTTGGTTTTTCATGTATCCTATCGTTTGCCAACTTTTCTTGAGCCTCATCCATTGACCTTGATCTTATGCACCTTCCTTGATAGACCCATAAGTTGATAGCTGCCATTCTTGAACTTTGTCTTGATAAAACTTGGTCCGTCACATCATGCTTGGGACTTTGTGTCATGTTTGCTATCAAAATGTTTACCATACCTTATGATGAGAGTTCCTTCTGTTAACCCTATATCCTTTAATTATTTGATGAATTCTTGTCCCTTTTATCTACTTGATTTGTGTGATGTTCTACCTCTAGCCCTCTATTCATGCTCAAATGTTGTAGATCTATAAGTCTCTTTTGGATTACCTCTTTCTAATTTTCTCCACTTTCCTTTAGTTTTACATGAATATGAAATCATAAATGAACTCTCTAATGTCTTGTATTGTGGTTATTTTGGTGTTAATTACTTTTGCCCATTTGTTCATGTAATCCACTACCATAAAGATATAGTTTTTCTTTGCTTTTTCCATTTTTAGCGATCCAATTGCATCAATTATCCATTTCTTTAATGGACCATAAGAGATGACTAATGTCCTTGGTTTGTACATAAGACACTTATTTCTTGTAATATTACATTCATTACATATTTTACACCAATAGTGAACACTTTGTGAGGGGTTGACCATGTATTTGTTGCTTGAAGTATTGTCCTTATTGTCTTTTAATGTGAGAAATGTGATGCACATGCATAGTCATGAAAGGCTTCCAAGATGCTCTTTATTTCCTCTAACAAGGGGAACCTTCTAAGAACATGATCCTTATCTTTCTCATAAATACTATCTCTTATGACCTCATATTGTAGATCCTTCTTTTGCAACCCTATTCCTTTGTACCTTGTTTATACTTTGGTAGCTTTCCAGCTTCGAGGAATATAATCTCCTCTAGCCCTTCCTTACCTATAAATTGTTGGCCCTCCTTCTTTAACATTCTCACATAAAAACTAAAATTGCCCATTTGCTAATGCATCTAGCTCCCTATTTCATCTCCATTATGTGTGGCATATTTGAGTGCCTTCAAAATTAAGTAGCAAAGTCTTTAACTTATTCAAACATTCCACCAAATTTTCAATTTTACACCATTGAGTACTTTAAAACCGCTTTATCAAGAGCATTGAGTATCTTTTGATAAGTAGTCTCTAAATACCATGTAGGATACATTCTTTCAATGCATCATAATATGTTTTATATTTTGCTTCATTATTTGAAGGAGCAGTAGGAGGTTTCATACCTTTCTTGAAGAAAAAGTTCTTACTTTCATCATAGATTATGAATCCTACTTCTACTTTTTCCACTTGCTTCCTGTAAGAACCATCCAAGTTGAGGGTGCACCTTGAATTTCTTCTTCATGTCAAGGGAGCACTAGATTGTGCTCTCTAACTACACTAGACCAGATTTCAAAAGTATGCTTCTGATTACAAGAACACCCGCGTAGGGAAAATGATACAAGAATACATAACTAATACAAGACATCCCACAACCCGAGACTGATAGGTATGAATAACTTGACTAGAGAGGATATAGGAGATCCCACAACTGGGGATCGTAAGTATAAAACAAGATATTTGGATTACAAGAATTCACTTCAGGGAGATGAACTAGATACAGGAAATTACTCGACAAGATGTCGTACTACGAGATTACAAGAGGACAAGACAAGATGTCCAAGAACTAGACTAGACAAAACTGGAACAAGGAACAAGACAAGAACTAGAACTGAAACTTGGAAAGTACTTACTTGGAGATCGTGACAAGACTAGCATTGGCAAGAGTGAGAATGAATGTGTCCAACCCCTCCTCATATAGATTTTCCAAGGGCGGTTATGAGCTGATGTTATCATTGATGATGTCATCAATTGGAAACGACCTTCGGGTATCAGAGTTCAACAAATAGATAGTAAATCTTGGAGTTTTGGCATGTTCTGCACGCAGTGGAAGTATTCGTTTGTCCAAAATCTTAAACAAACATGAGTATAGGAAATTCACATGGAATCTAAGGTTTAAGATGGTTTCCTTTGTGTTCATGTCACTTCACATTGGTTCCCTTGGTTCTTATTCTCATTGCCTATTCTCTTTTGTCATATTTTGTAGGTCAACATATCTCAAATACTTTCTCTAGTGCTTTCCTCTAATTAAAAACTATACACCTATTTTTGTAATTCAATAACCCATTTTGTTATGAGATACTCATATCCCACACTACATATAGAAATGAATGATCTATAGTGAAGATAATGAACAACACTACATATAGAAATGAATGATCTATAGTGAAGATAATGAACCGTAAAAAAGATAAGATCTAAATATTTATATAACAAACATGAATGCATACATGGGATGCTCGATAATTAGTATAACTCTTTTCATTGTCCCTTATTACGTTTCTTTCAAAATACATCAGTAGCATGTGGGATGTTCTTACATATTTTTGTAGTAAAACCATTTCAACTACTTCCTATCCTAAACTTCGACATACATAAAAGGCATCTTCCATGCTTTGAGGCATTAAAGTGGGTAGAGTTCCAAGTACCTTTTTCACTTATTCAAACCATTATTGATGAATATCATCTCAAACAAAGCTATTACACAAAAAAAACTTACACAAAGGAGGTAGTTTGTGTCAAGGGAGCATTAGATCGAGCTTTTTGAATAGAATTGACAAGATTTCTGAATAATACAAGGATATAGAACTACTAAAAGAAGTCCCCAAAATCAAGATTGATAACTATGGATAAATGGACCACACCTAATACAAGAGATCCTACAATTGAAGTTTGTAGGTGTGCGATAGGATATCAAAATCATGATCACTAAGACAGGGCTCGAACATGGAGCAGGACAAGAACATGAACTAGAGCTTTTCCTTATATAGGTGTTGAAGTGCCATCTATCAACAGTGGTTATGAATTGATGTTGTCATTGATGATATCATCAAACCAAAACAAGGCCTCTACAGTTTTGGAACATTATAGTTATGATGATCATGTTAGATTTCCCAAATGGTTCACCAATCATGAAATATGAAAAGTCACATGAAATATGGGATGCAAGATGGTTTCCTTTGATTCCATGAAATCAGTGCCCCCTCTAGCAACGAGATCCACAAGGAGCAACCATGTTTGTGATGGGCTTCATAGATTTTTCTTATGGAATTCATGAACCATGACTCGTGCTTTCCAAAGAGTTTATACATGTTTCCAATTACAATCACTCATATTGTACCCTTTCCAATGAACAAGATATTCCAATCTTACTTGGGATATCCTCAAATTTAAGATGACACGTAAAGGTTGCAAGATACCATGAGGTTTATGGTGAGTTATCTTAGATTGATCAAGAGTGGATCTATTATTTTCCTTATTTCTGCATTTGAGGCCACCAAAAGTCTCTTGATATAAGTTCTATTGTCTTATTTACTCCAACTTGAGCTCCTACAAGGCTATCACGACATTGTTGGAGTACTTAGATTCCTAGGTCTTCATGGAAGGACATACAATAACTTCTCATAATATATTCTTGGAGCTCATTAACTTCATTAAGTTTCCCTTCTTGAACCCTTTGCTTGATATTAAAAAAATTCATCATGTAGTACACACTTACGAACTAGATGGATCAAGGTTGAATGTTCTTGATGGTTTCAATAGATAACTACTAACTAGAGATGTTAGTTCTCTTGTTGATCAAGACCTTCTTTTTCTTTCTTTGGTGCAAGGTAAGATCTTCTTGACGTGGCATGTGACTGACATTGTTTGCATCATGCACAATAGATGATGAAAAAATCAAACCTTTATATAAAGTTACTCCATCAAGGTTATCTTCCACTATCGATGCACTTGGACATAAAATACTCTAAATTCTTACGATTTGTGAACATAATAACTTTATAAGATCCTCCTTTGAGATAATGAAACCAAGTATCAAATTAATACACTATGTTAACAAGTTTTTGTCATGGATTTCATAATTTATCTTTGGAGAAGAGAATTTCCTTGAATGATATGCAATTGGATGTGGGTCTCCTCGATGTTTGGATAGAATGGCTCCCAATAGAAAATTTGATCCACCTATCTTCAAGAAAAAAGGATTTTTAGGATCAAAGCAAAGTAGAATTGGAGTGATGAATGCTACTTTTATGCTCTAAAAGAGTTTTTCTCCTTCCTCCATCCATTTTGCATTCTGTGCTAGCTTGGTAAGATGTTTCACTTTCATGGAGTAATCTTTGATAAATATCCTATAAAGGTTGGAAAATTCTAATAAGCATTGTACATCAAAGATGTTTTCCAATCAAGGAAAATGTATCCTAAGAATTGCACTTTTCTTTGATGGAAAAAGCACTTCTCCAAATTTTCATATAATCTTCTTCTCTTACTTTCTCTAGAACTTTGTCTACATCTGATTCATGCTCCTCTAGATCTTTGGGGAATATCAAGATATCATCTAGGTATGTTACCAAAAAGTCATCTAAATATTCTCAAAAGATATCCTTCATCATATGTCAAAATATTGATGAAGCATATATGAGATAGAATGGCATAACTACATATTCAAAATGCCCATAATTTGTATGGAACCTTGTCTTAAATTTTCCTCCATCTTTTATCCTAAAAAGGTTGTAAGCTCCATTGAGGATCAATATTTTTGAAGAGCTTTTCTTCTACAAGATGTTCGAAGAGGTCTTATATAAGTGGCAAATGATATAAACTTTTTAATTTCCTATAGATGCTCTTATAGAAAATTTTGAGTGCCTGATAAACTAGCTGTATAGATTCTCATCAATGTTCTTGGATAACTTTGTAAGATCCTCTATGGGTAGTCTGTATATTGGTCTGAAGGGTGGTTGTGCTCCCTCTTGAAGTTCTATGGAACAATCATAAGTTCTATGCTCTCAGAGGATATCATCATGTTCTTTTCAAAAACATCCTAAAAATTATGGTATTGGTTGGGTAGCTTGAGTGGATGATCTGTCTTGCTATCAAATTCATAGGGGCAAGGCATGTTTCTATATGTGTTGCTCGAATTATGAGACCCTTTCTTATACCATAGTCTCACTACATAGTCTCCTTTATAGCTTGACTTCCTCATTTTCCTACTCTACAAGGGTGTCTAAATTTGAAGTTCTCTCTCTTATTGGGATAGATCATTGTAATATGGTCAGGGTTCCTATAATCAATGCATATCGTATTATCTCTCCTATTTTGTTTTGCTTGTGACATAAGAGGTTTGAAACTTGTTACATCTATTTGCATAGGTTCGGGTGTATGCTCTTCCCAAGGAGCAAGATTGAAGGGTTTCCATTGGCGAGATCTTACCTCTATTTTTTGTTCTTGTTTCCTTTCAAAAAGATGGTTATCACATTGAATGGCTTGATTGATGCATTCATTCAATGTCTTAAACTATGGAATCATGAGTAGGTCCTCCACATCATGCCTCAAACCCCATCTAAATTGGCTTGTGAAAAAGTCCTCATGCCAAGTGAGACCACAAATCAAGTGCTTGAATTTTGATGCATAGGTGGAGACACGGTGGTTATCTTGATGCAACTTTTGGAATCTTATTTCTACCACTCATATAGTGTCTACATCTCCAAACTTTGTGGTCGGATCTTGGAGAAACCCCTCAAAGTCATGAAGAACCTCTATGTTAGTTTCCAAGATTGGGGCACACCATGACTGTGCTTCAACACAGAGAAGGGTTCTAATAAAACCAACCTTCGCTGCATCATCTAGGTATCTATCAAGCTACATGCATATATACACCTTTTGTTGCAAGAACCTTCAAAATGTCATACAATCATCATCAAAATCTTATGGAATACAAATATTAGGATCCTTTTTGAAAGATGAAATGGGACATTGATTTTTTTTATTACTTCCTTGATTTCTTTGGAGATTATTGATTCATTCCTAAAAAACCTTGATTATTGCACCTAGAGAAAGTTCTTCTATTGTAATCTTCCTTCTTGCTCTTGTCTTCCTCTTACACTCTTTCTAGAACGTTTCCCTTCTTTGTTTGTGCTCTTATGCTCAATTATTCATCTTGCAGGCTTTCTAAATCCTACACCCTTTCTTGCTTGACCATAATATTGTCCATGATTTCTTGTACACGTTCACTAGCCTATGGTCACCTTGGATCATTGGGATCAGTATAATATATATTGGTGGTTGTTGTAGTTTTTATGCAAGTGCATCTTTTCCTTTCTATTGTCAAAATCTCCTAATAGAATACATATCCCTAGGATTCCTTCAAGGGTGAGGGAAATTATACATACCATGACAACATTCATTACAATTACAACATATATTTCTTGAGCTTTATGATATTTCCCTCTAGTTAGATGTAACACAACGTGTGAGACCACTCAAAATATGTTATAATTATGGAGGAGAAGATCCAATGCAAAATTATATGTTTAGGAAAGGCCAACCACCACCTATGAATAGAATAAAGCCACAATATTGTCAATATTGCCATAAGCTCACAAATCATAACATAAATGATTATTATTACACTCAAAAAATATGTGAGATAGCCTCCTCCATATCAATTAAGGTTGTATCCATATGTATCTTATGGACCACCAAGAGATTACAATCAATTGTGGATACTATCAAGAAGACCATAATTCATCACAAGCAATCATAGGACAACAACACCCTCAGAACACAAAATGTTTCTTCTATGAAATATAACAATTTAGGAGAAAAACATTCAAGATACATAGTGCCTATATCATCAGCACCACCTCAACAAGTATGAAAACCTTTATGAGTATCCTACAGTAGAGAAATACTATAATGAAGAGTGACAACCTAAATATTGTTCCTCTTGTGATGCCCAATACTATGGTAAGGAGCAAAATAGCATGCTGCCCATGAGAGAGGTTTGTTACAAATGTGATTGGTATCACTTTATTTGGGATTTTCCTCATCTGTTGAATTAGCTACTAGAACTAAGTGTGGGTTTTATCGAGATTGTGAAAAAGAGAATATCTTTAGGGATTTCCCTAAAAATTCTAACAAAGGTAAGACCATTTAGATAAACATCACAAAGGTATGAGGACCAAAATATACAAATTATGACACATTAGTCCTAGTGCATGCAGTGGATACTACACAATCATAACATAGAGAATTCCACATGAAAATCAAAGCATTCAGCCCATCTAACAAAAATGAAAAGGAACAAAAACCGAGGATTAAAGAAAAAGACATATAAAAGCCAGATAGCAAGTGAAAAGGTACCACGTGCATGGAAAGCAAAAAGAGAATCTTAAAAAGAATAGGAAACAAAGAATGATTGATCTAAAAGAAAACTTGGAGCAAGAATAAGGGAAAAATCAACTCTTTAGAGAATCTCTCCATTATCATGTGCAATCATCCACACAAGTGAGATAAGTTCTAGAAAAAATCAAGATGACTCAAATGAACCTGAAGACTGATATATGTTATTAAAAGCCTATCAAATGAGATAACATGTCAAACCTAGCTTAGCACATCATGAAAAGTGCTATCATAGAGGAGTCGTAGAATGACAAAGGCTAGCATTCTGAATTAAGATCATATATGTCACTCAAGCTATGTTAGAATGTGTGCCCATTTTGACACCATACAGTAGGATTCCTAAACATTAGTTCTAGGAAGACACACAGAAAGTAGCACATAAGGATCCACCTCTTGAACAAAGAAAATCTTCGAAATAAACTCCTCATAGACCTAGAGTGCCAATAATAAAAGTAAGGATAGAAAACACCACACTACATATGGAGGAAGCTTGTCCTCAAGAAATCAAGGATAGATTTCATGAAATTTGATGAACAAAATAGCAACAATGGAACCTGTCTATGCTTGAGATAGTTGTGGGATGACAAGATGAGAATCCTTTCGAAGGATATTTTTATGGTGATTCTAAAACCCTCAACATTCATGAGGAAGATACCATGATTCTACACATTATTCCTAACTAGATGAGAGAATAGAGGCCTAATCAAGGTTAATAGAGCACCTACACTGAGAAGAAGATGCATCAAAGATAGTGATTTGAAGCCGTCAAAAATTGAGGAACTTTGAAAGACAAGAGTTTTATGATCACTTCAAATGAACTTTTGAAAGTTAAGCTGCATCTCTACAAAAAAATAGCCCGATGAGTGAAGGCCCAGAAAGAACCAACATGCAGACTACTTCCACTAAAGCTAGCTCTTGTGTAAAGAAAAATCTCATTAGAAAAAAATTGTGAGTATAGTGAAGGAGACAAGGAAAAACATGTTTGCACATCCTCTACAATTATTACATAAACAACACCATACCAAACTCAAGAGCACTAGTTTCCATCGCTACAAAAGAGCTTTGGGAGAAATGGAGTCGGCATCCCTTCAGACCCATGTGATTGAAATTACAATTAGTTGATGGTCATGTAGAGCATCATCTTGGACTACTAGAGGGAATAGGACTCTCAACGTGTGGAGTAAAATTTTAGCATACAATGGCTATTTCTCTCTTTGGAAATTCTAGAAACTATGAGATGATCTTAGGAAGCCCTTTCATGTTCCATCCCAAATCGGTCCAAGACTTAGGATGTAACTCCTTATACTTACAGCACTTAGGTATGAACAAAAAAAATAAATCTTAAAGACATTTCTTTTAGGAAGATCACTCCACTACAATGGGAAACCTTTCATCCAAATGAAGAGATGATCTATACATAGTGTGCTTTCGAAGCTTGGATGCAAGAAGACATTTTTATGGGTTTGTTAGGAAGCATTAAGAGATGTTTAAAGAAGGTGAAAAGGGGAAAAAATTATACATTATTCCTTTTCTAGACAAGATCAAGGATGTGACTTACATGTTTAGGATCTTTAATGATGAGGAACTCAAACCTTATGGCTAGATGATAATCTTGGCTACTCTTCATGTATTTGTCAATGAACAATATACAATAGAATGTTTCTTTCTAGAAAGATATGATCTACTCATGGCTAGTGCACTTTGGGAAGAGAAAATCCCTTCCAAAGGTCCCTAGATCAAAACTTACATGTGCAAATAGGATTTGTTATAATTAAAGTTGGGATCTATAGGATCTTCTTGGATTTGAAGAACTTAGCTAACACTACAAAAATCTTTGTCATTCACCCTCCCTAGAATGACTCACATAGCTTTTCCTAAAGACTACAATTTTTACACTAGCTTTGAGTACTACAGAATGACCCTTATGCAAAATATAGTGAGTTTAGGGGGTTTCATGTGTGGCTCACACATTAAATTTAATTTGAAACATTGATAAATTAATTCTCATAAAAAAAGTTTTGCTAGATGTAGATCATGTGGTAAAATTTATAAGATAGCATCAACTTTCATATTCCCTCTCTTGTTAAATGTCAACCCAACAAAGCAATTAATGTTTATTTTTGCTACATGATTTGCAAAAACATATAGTGTACTTAGTGCTTTAGTAGAATTCAAGGCAAAACTTATAGAAATTATTGTTTTTTGAGGATGAAAGGCATCGATGGAGAAATTTTTTGTTTAGAAAGTTCCAACTTTTAAGTGTGTATCTCTATTACAATCACAAAATGTTTGGTGTTGAGAGTCCATGCTCGCACTTAGCACATTGAGGTGCATTATCACTATGTCAGGGAGAGGTTTTCTGCTGGGGAGATCAGCTTGGCATATGTGCCCACGCAGGAGAACATTGCAGACCTTTTCACGAAGGCTCTGCCCAGGGAGAAGTTTGAAGCTTTCGGCAAACCTTTGGGCTTACTTCCTTTTGTGGAGTGACTTCCACATAGCTTGGCACTTCCTTATACATGAGTGCCAGCTACTTGTTCACCGCATCAATCCCAGGGGGGATTTGTTGATATATTTAGGTAGTGATGTGTGTGACCACACTAGGACCGCCAGGGCACTTTTTTCCCTCTTTAGGAGGTTTTTTTCCCCCAGCTTGTATATACACCTATTGCCCTAATGGGATACTTATCTTTGTACATTCTCTAGTAATACATTCAGTATTGTGTGTTTGTGCTCCAAGCTTCTTCTTCTTCCTTGTGTTGTTCGCGTGCTTGCGCAGACATCTATCTCCAACAATCTATTCTACTTTGTTGAAGATCAAGTAGGATGGATTTATCCATTGTTAAGTAAACCTAGATATTATTGTTATTGCTTCTCAATTTACTATTGCTCTCTGTTAGGGTATGCACTATTTTCTTTAGCTTCACCATTTTTCATTCAGATGCACTATCATGCCTTTACTTGTTGTAGCTCTTACCTTAGGTGGCTCACTTTTTCTTCTCCTTCATCATTGATTAATCATAATAATTAGTGTTGTCGAGTAGTGGTGCATGTGCTATCTTCAAGATCATAAATTCTTGTTGTAAATCTTTTATTTGCTTAAGATCTTCATCATGGTTTAGAATCATTCTGAGAAAGTCTTCATTAATTCTTGCTAGTATTGTAACTATCTATTGTACATCATGGTGTACTCTTGAAAACAATGTTAAGTCATGGAAATACGTGTACTATTTCTCTAGTGACATGGCAACCTTGAAGGATTTTGCTTCTATTCCCATGGTGGTGCGGAGTGGGAAAGTGGTGGAGACCCTCATGAGTGAGGTGATTGTGATAGACATGACATGAGTTGAAGTTGTTAGAATGGTGGATGGCGATATCTCCATTGGTGTTGGTGCACTCAAATGAGTTATTTCTTCCCTTGTTGCCTCTTTTGATACTACTAAGAAGAATTGTGATGAACTAGGATTGCATATATGTATTGGGTGTTGAGAACATGGTTTGAAGGTGTCCAGTGTCTTGAGATCTATGATGTCAATGAAATGTGGAGTATGCAAAGTGAAAATATATATATTTATTGTGCCTTTCCCCTTAATTTCTTTGTGATGACTTCCCTTTGTGTGGATCTTAGGCCTTCCCTACTTCTTGAGTGTAGTGCAAAAACACACCTTTATTTGTCTTCTTCAAAGGGTTGTACCTCAGTTGGTCCTTCAATGGCAAGTCTACTTATGTGTTGCTTCTTGAGAGGATTCATGAGAAACATTCCTTCATTGGAGACTTCAATGATTGGATTCAATAATTCTTTTGCAAATTTTGATGGATTTATCCTCTCCAAATATTCCTCTCTTTCCTTGCATGTTATATGCTAAGTAAAATTAGGTGATGCCCTTTTTCTTAGCTTCCAAACACTGAAGATGCCTTTTATGTATGTGCAAGTGTTGATAGGAAGTATCAAGAATGGTTTTATCACAGAAAGATGTAAAAACATCCAACATGTAGCTCATGTATTTTGCAATCAAGGTTATGAGGGACAACAAAAAGAGGTATGCAAATGTAGAGTAGCTCATGTATGCATTCATGTTTCATATACAAAAATATAGGTCTTATCTTCTTGCAAAACAAAATTTGTTATTCTTACTACAAATCATTCATTTCCATATGTGGTGCAACATATGAGTATCTCATCTAGAATAGAAAAATGTACTCTTGAATCACAAGAATATGAGTATAGTTTTAAAGTAGAGGAAATCACCAAAGCAAGTCTTGCAAATATGTTGACCTACAAAAGATGGGAAAAGAAAATAGGCAATGAGACTAAGAACCAAGGGAACCAAAATGAAGTAGAAATTCAAGGTACACATACCCTACTTTTGAATGGTGCTTATAGGAAGCAAAGTGACAAAGTAGCAATAAGATGCATACTCTATGATAAAAAAAAGAACATTTTCTTCAAGAAAGGTATGAACCTTCCTACTCATTCCAATAATGAAGCAAAATATGTATCATATCATGAAGCATTACAAGAACGTATTCAATTGCTATTAAGAGAATAACTATAAAAGGAGATTCAATGCTCATGATAAAGCAATTTTAGGGTACTTAGTGCCATAGAAGTGAAACTTTGTGGGAATAGTTGAAAAAGGTAAAGAATTTATTGCATAATTCTGAAAGCACTAAAATATGTCGAACATCAAGAAGTTAAAATAGGGAGGCAAATGTCATGGACAAAGGAGATCCTCTGAACCTCATATTCCATGGGACTTCTATATCTCATGATTCATTTAGAATTTGGGGAAACCAATGCTTCTATTGCATCCAAAACATGCCAAAACCCTAAGATAGAATGTCTTCTTGCTTGATTCTGACACCAAAGATCATGTTTCAAATTGATGATATCATCAATTCGTAACTGCCCTTGAACCACCCTTGGAAAACCTATATAAGGAGGGGTTGGCCACATTCATTCTCAGTCTTGCCAATACCAGTCTTGGGAGCTCAAGGAGTTGTGACCGCCAAGTAAGTACTCTCTTGCTTTCTCGCGAACAACCTATTATCACACTCGATTGCCTGATTCATGACATCCTTTAGAGTATTTACCTTGGGCATGGTTAACACGATGTCCTTGACATCATCACATAAGCCCCCTCAAAATTGGTTGATAAAATAATCCTTGTGCCATGTGAGATCACAAATGATTTGTCTGAATTTTGAAGCATAGGTAGATGCAGGCCTATTTCCTTGATGTAGCTTTCTTAGCTTTGTTTTGACAACATGTGAACAAGTGGTGTCTCCACAAAAAGATGTGAAATCTTGAATAAAGGCCTTGAAATCATGCGAAATATCCATATCCTTCTCAATGATAGGTCCAAACCATGAAAGACCAGGGCCACATAATAGAGTTCCTATGATTCCTACTTGAGAAGCATCATATGGATACCTGTCACGTTGCATTCTTATGAAGATCTTCACTTGCTATAGAAATCCTCAAAACTTTGATCTTGTCCCATCGAATTTCTCAGGCATGCTCACTTTTGGACTTTTCCTCACATTAGTTGTCAAGGGGGTACTTGAAGAAGACTGACTAACAATGATTTGGAGCTCTTGAATTTTTTTTTGATGTTCTGTGATTATATCTTGAATATTCTATTATTGAATCCTTTCTTGTTTTTCTCGTATTTCTTGGACTTGCTATTGAATAACTTTAAGTGCAAAAAAAAAGTTCTTCAATAATAATCTCCATGGTGCTTGGTCTTGGTGAAGGTAGTCTTGCCAGAAGGTTAGGGGAGCATGAGATTGTGCTCTTTGACTATAGTAGACAAGATTTTGGAAATACACTTATGATTACAAGAACACACCACATAGGAAAAATGATACAAGAATACAACCCCAAGATTTGTATGGGCAAGAGTGAGAATGAATGTGGCCAACCCCTCATATAGGTTTTCCAAGGGAGATTCAAGGGCGGTTATGAATTGATGATATCATCAATTCGAAACATGATCTCTAGATGTTAGAAGCAATCAATTTGAAACATGGTTTCACCATGGAGGGGAGAGAGACCTAGTCCTTCACCACCTATCAAGATTGGTGATGGTGAAGAATTTGAAGTCGAGCATGTCCTACATTTGAGAATATCCCAAGAAGATTGTAGTACCTTGTTCATTGGAAAGGGTATTGAAATCAGTGATTGTACTTGGGAACGTGCAGAAAACCTTCAGAGAGCACCAACCAAGGTTTGAGAATTTCATAAGAAAAATCCAATGAAGCCAAGACTAGTGATCATGACTGCTCCTCTTGGAAGTTGTTCCTTGAGGGGGAGGTGATGTCATGGACAAAGGAGATCTTATGAACCTCAGATTCCATGTGACTTCTGTATCTCATGGTTGATTCAGAATTTGGGGAAACCAATGCTTCCACTGCATCTAGAACATGCCAAAACCCTAAGATCAATTGTCTTCTTGCTTAATACTGACATCCAGAGATCATGTTTTGAATTGATGATATCATCGATGATATCATGAATTTGTAATCACCCTTGAAAAACCTATATATTCTAGTTGTGTTCCTTATTCTATTCTTGTCTAGTCTAGTTCTTGGACATCCTGTCTTGTCCTCTTGTAATCTCATAGCACAAGATCCTGTCTAGTTATTTCTTGTATCTAGCTCATCTCCCTGAAGGGAGTTCTTGAAAGCTAGAGATCTTGCTTCGACCTATCAGTCCTAGGTTGAGGGACATCTTGTATCGTCTCTGGTCTAGTTATTCATACTTATCAGCTCTGGGTTGTGGGACGTCTTGTATCAGTTATATATTCTTGTATCATTTTCCCTACGTGGGTGTTCTTGTAATCATAAGTGTGGTTTTGAAATCTTGTCTACTATAGTCAAAGAGCACAATCTAGTGCTCCCCTGATAGCAAATGCATTAGCAAATGAGCAATTCAAAATTCCTGTGGCATCCTTAAAGAAGAATAAACAACAATGTATAAGTAAGAAAAGGATAGAGGAGATTCGTAAACTAATAAAAAATGGAGAGGCACCAAGGCACCTAAACAAGGTAGAAATGCAAAGACTTGAAAAAAAGGCTCTACAGTTTGAGCTCATAAGAGATAGTCTTTCTAAGAAAGGGAGAGATCTTCTTCTTAGTAGGGTACCCTTGTCAAAAGAAATAAAGAACATTTTAGAATGCTATCATTAACATGCATGTGGATGACATTTATCACATGAAGTAACAATAAGGAAGGTACTTTAAGCAAGAAATGCATCGAAAATCCTTCAAAAAGATGTTCTATATTGGTGTAAAACATGAAATAAATGTCAAATTATAGGAAATAAATGGCTTATATATGAACGAAGGAAATCTATCATCTCTTATGGGCCATTCAAGAAATGGCAAATCAAAGTGATTGGATCCCTACCAAGAAAAAGCTCAAGGAAAGAATTCTCATAGTGGATTACATGAGCAGATAAGCAAAACCAACTAGAACCAAAAGAACCATAGCACAAGATATTGGAAATTTCATTTATGATTTCATTTCTCATAGAATTGGAACACTTTTAGAAATAGTGTATGGTCATGATCTAGGTTTTAGATCAGATGTTTTGGATTATCTATGAGGTAGAATTAAAATATAAAGCATATATATTCCATAGCCTATTATCCTCAATCTAGTAGTCTTGTTGAAAAGACCACTAGAACTATTTAGAAAATCATTATTAACTAGGTAAAGAATCACCCTAAGGAATATGGTAAACACCTCATCATAGCCTATGGGCATATTGCACATCTTTCAAGGCATCCTTAAGGTTTACTCCTTTTCATTTGGTATATGGATAAGATAACTTGCTACCACTATAATTGGATATTTCAAGTTTTACTGTACTACTAAAGGAAAGTGGAGAAAATGAGAAATAACTAATCCAAAAGAGACTAACATAACTTTTTAACATATCAAGAACATTCGAATATCTCATCTAGAATCCTATAAAAGGATCCTTTGAGTGGCATGCAAAGATATGAAAAGGTCTATGTAGGTACATGTGGATATTGTGAGTAATCCAAAGCTAAGAGAGGGAGCCTACCATATGCCATAATTTGGAGAGAGCTATGCAAGCTCTTAACTTATAAATACAAATAGATGTATAACATTTTTATTGGAATAAATTTCATTTCTTCCATTATACTTCTCTTCTATTACCCTCATCCTCTCCTTACTCCATCTCCTCCATCCTCTCTTCTTCTAATCTCAAAACCTATCTTTCTCTTTTTTCTTTTTTCATTCATCCAAACACTTGAGCATTGAGGGAAACCCTTGTTATTCGTGTTATCAAGTGTCATGTTCTTGCATGCATTTTTGTTTTTTATATTGATGCTAAAAGGGCATTGTGAATCACCCCTCTCTTAAGATTAGCTCTCTATTTTCTAAACAATGTGCACTAAGAGAGAGTGTGGATCACCCTTTCCCTAGGAGTTTTTTGTTTTCTATTATGCACTAGTAGTAAAAATGTGGCATGGATCAACTCTACCTTCAATACCATTTTGTTGGTTTTGTTTTGTTGGGGATGTAAGGGTCATGTGACGTTACCCCCATATTCATATATATATACATCATATATAGAGCACTTCCTCAAGAGAGATCATTATGTGGGTTTCAAGGCTCCCACACATGTATGTGCATCTCTCCTCTCCTCTCTCTCCCTCCATCTCCTCCTTGCTCCTCTTGTTCTGCACAGCAAAGCCCTTCATTGGTATAAGAGATTGCAGAAGGCTGGTGTGCAAGAAGCTTCAATGGAAGCTTAGGTCACAAGAGGTGAAAGTGTAGGTCGGAACCTTTTGATAGCTGCTTGGTATTTTGGCCATAATGCAAGCTAGAGAGCTCGGATTGATGCGTTCTCAAGTTCGATGTGTAGCTAACACAAAGACCTACAAGTTCACAATAGAGAGTAGAATCTGGTTTGGAGTTCTAAATGGCCGAAGATTTGAAAAATGCAAACTGATGTAGAAGACTTCTACAATCACATGGGCAGCAGGTGAGCGTTTGGGCTGTAACGTGAGTTTAACAAGCCCGATTTAAACAATTCAACTTGCTACATGTAGCATGGAAAGATAACTACGATTTGTAGGAAAATTCAGTTTCAAACTCTGAGTGTTTGGTCATCAAAATTATAGAATATAGTGCAGCAGTGCTAGAAGTGAAAGTGAAATTGATAGCTAATGCGTTTTTTGTGCATATCTTGAGCTACGCACCTCCGATTGAGGCATTCTTTATATCATTGCGTAGAAAGAAAGAGTCCTAGAATTTTTCTGAAGGGAAAAAGCTCAAATTCAGAGGTTATCATCTCTAAAACAGCAAAACATAGAGCATCATATTTTCACCAAAAGAACCCTAGTTGCTTTTGGAGTTTCATTTTGGTTTGGTACCCTTCGAGAGAGAATTTTTAGTGTGCAAGCTCTTATTTTTCAGAGCTTGAAGGCATTATCCATGTTTTATCACTATGCTAGCTCTCTATATGAGAGTAGAGCATGATCTTGTCACGTGTTTGGCATGTGAGACGACATTGTGGTATAGCTTTTTTGAGTTTTATGTCATCATGGGTTTGATCATCGCATTGTTAGTGGATGTATAGTGGCATTGTGGTCTCTATCTTGCTTATGCCACTTGGTTATGGATCTACTTTCCGGTTGCACATAAGTTTATGAGAGTTGATTGTGGATCTTGGTTGGTACTTGTATCTTTTGTTTTCTTTGCAGGTAAATGATTCAGATTGGAGCCTTAGTTGCACACTCATTTGTCACCTTGATTCGCTATTATTTTAGCATATGCTCATTGACTTAATATCTATTTGCTAGTGTGATTCTTGGCATATATGGATGGTGATTTCCACATGGTTA
Source organism: Ceratopteris richardii (assembly GCA_020310875.1). Lineage (NCBI taxonomy): Eukaryota > Viridiplantae > Streptophyta > Polypodiopsida > Polypodiales > Pteridaceae > Ceratopteris > Ceratopteris richardii. The sequence goes on along the minus strand of CM035416.1, from coordinate 45,749,807 downwards.
TTTTGGTTCAGAGTCCATTTTGCAGAGGAGATGTTGCTGAAATATTGTTGGCTTTTATGCTAGACAGATGATCTAGTAGATCCCTTATGCTTTGTGATAGATTTGGATCGCTCCTTATCTCCATTCACTTGGACTTGGTCACAGGTTGTTCATGATAGGTTGGACCATCTTGCAAGATTCCTTCTCTAGTGGGAGGTGTATCACCATTGTATTGGCATGTATTGCCTGGCATGTGTATTTGCCATTATCTTTGATTGGATCAGTGACATGTGGTGACAAGTTACTCATTGTTCTTTTGCTACGAGTTATCTTGTTTGATTGCTCAATTTATAGAGGATACTCTGTCGAATTTTTTCTAGGATTCTTTCACATCTACTTAGTCACTTTGGAGACTTGGTGAGTAGGCTTATGCTCCTAGGTTTATGTGCATGCTAGATGCATGGTTATATGACATGTGGTTCACATGATTGCTTCTCCAATGAGACATTTGTGGTGTTAGTTATGCATATAGATATGTAGGTGTGATCCTATTGGTGATAGAGTATTGTTTCTAGTTTCTTGTTACATTGCTAGTCTCTTGGATTGCCAACATGGTGTCTTCTCGGTTTGATGGCACTGACTTTTCGAGATGGAAAGCTCAGATGTGGCATACATTGGTTCATGGAGGGTTATACATGTATGTGCATAGAGATGCACAGAGACCAACCATGTATGGATGGATATGGATGCATAAGCCAGCTCGAGTATCCAATTACAGCTTGTGGATTTTATATATGAGTCGGTGATGTATGAGGAGACAAGTATTGCATTATGGTAGAGACTACATGATATGTATGCAAGTCCATTGATTCATGTGAGACATAGATCACATCGATGACTTTGATGTTGGCACTATGGTCATGAGTGTCATATTCGATGACATTGCTTCATACAGATGTGACAATGATGTCACAGATATGCACATGATGCAGATCAGGTGGTGATTTCAAAAGAGTCTATGACAGTTGATCATGCAAGTGATGGTGATATCACTTCGTACGATTCATCTCAGGATTCCTCTTCTTCATTGGATAGCACGCATATGGATTGGTTTCTTGATGCATTAGCTACTTTTCATGTTACTCCACATCGTGAGTGGTTTTATCGATTCTCAAGTGAGAGTCGTGGATGTGCTCACTTGCCTGATGGTATGACATATGACATTGAGGGTGCAGGAGATGTATGCCTTATGCTACCTAGTGGAGCATCACTTATACTCAGACATGTACAATATGTGCCTTCATTCCCTATGAGCTTGATTTCCGTTAGCCGATTACATGAGAGGAGATGTTATGCATTCCTTGATGAGCATCATTTTCAGTTGTAGTTGGGACAGTTTATGCTTGTAAGAGGTGCTAGGATTGGGCACATGTATCCACAGTAGGTACTTCATGTGAGATATAGTCTCATCTCTTTGCGAGTTCAGCTTTATGTACAATGTGAGACTCTTCATGTCTCATTTTGTCTATCTACACATAGGTCTATTGACATTCATGATGCACATGTATGTCATGATTCAGATGCTTAGATTGATGCACATGTAGAGCATGTTTTGGATGCTCATGATGCTTATATAGAGCATGCTTTTATTGATCACATGGATGCTCTTATGGAGCACACTTTAGATGATCAGCTGAATGCTTTAGAGCATGATGTGGATGCTTATGTAGAGCATTCTGATGATATTCACTTAGAGTTAGATCATGAGATGGATCTTGGTGTTGATGTTGTGCAGTTAGCTCATATAGAGCATGATGATACACTTGGTGTGGTAGAGCAGGATTGCTCTCATGGTACACAGTGTATGATACAACACTTTAGTACTCAAGATGCACAGCTAGACACATCCTTGGTTGAGAGGATGAGTGATTTAGATGTTGATGAGTCAGCGATCATGTACTCATTCTTGGATTTGCTCATGCCATATGTTGACATAGATATGTCAAGACATGTTCCTCTTGATGATGGTGCTTTGGATGCCTTGGATACAAGCATGGCTGACATGCTTAGGTTAGCCAGGATAGCACATGTTTCGTCAGCATTCAGGAGTCTGATTTACGAGTTGTTATGCTTGAGGCCAAACATTGCAATTGCTATTGGAGCATTTGCACTCGGACTTTTGAGTCGTTTGGTAATTGACATAGGCATAGAGTGAGTGGGAGCTTTGCAGGAACTTCATCAGTTCTTGCATCAATCATATTTGAGCTCGACTCTTGTTGATATGAGTCTAAAGCAGTTTGAGGTGCATGGATACACCTTGTTTGAGGTAGTTGGTGTAGGCTAATCCATATGGGTTGAGATCTGGACTCTTCCTATACATTATTGTATATTCCTACATCATTCTTTTTGTATGTTCTTTGTCTAGAGCAGTTTGCGGTGCATGGATACACCTTGTTTGAGGCAGTTGGTGTAGGCTGATCCATATGGGTTGAGATCTGGACTCTTCCTGTACATTATTGTATAGTCCTACATTGACCCTTTAGTGGGAGATTTTTGGGGATGTAAGGGTCGTGACCTTACCCCATATTCATATATATACATCATATATATACATCATATATATACATCATATATAGAGAAATGCCTCAAGAGAGACCATTATGTGGTTTTCGACGCTCCCAAACATGTATGTGCATCTCTCCACTCCTCTCTCTCCTTCCATCTCCTCCTTGCTCCTCTTGTTCTGCACACCAAAGACCTTCATGTTTTAATATGCTAAGAGGACAATGTGGATCATCTCTGCTTTAATAGTGTCTTTGTGTTTTGTATGATATGGTGATGTGGATCATTCTTTTCGTAAGAGTGTTATCTATGCTTTATGTGCATGATCTAAGGAGCTTTTTACCCTGCATTCTCGATTCTATTTCTTTTTTGTATGAGTTGATTACATGGAATTTCCTTAAATCCTTCCTCGCAACTGCCAATGTGCTCTAACTTTCAATGAAGATAGTGGTGGCAGAATTCTGACCAACACCCAAATCAGCCATAAGGCGTCTGAGCCACACACACTCAACAATAGCTTTGAAAGCTACCCTATACTCAGCCTCACAACTAGAAGTGGCCACAGTAGGCTGCTTCTTGCTCAACCAAGATATACATGAGCTACCAAGCATGAAGCAAAAGCCGCTAGTGGACACACGAGTGTCATAAACAGTGAGTCATAACAAACGAGAACTATGTCATAAAAAGAGAAACTCTATGCACTAAAATAGCCTTTTTTGCATGATGTTAAAAAATTCTTTACACAAGTATACAAGGTTTTCTAAAACCCCCCAAAAATATGCAAATTTTGAACATATTTTCAAAATTTTGACTACTTTAGGGTAGCAAAATTTTGCTAATTTTAGAGTACCTTATCTAACACTTTTAAGAGAGAATTATGAAATGGATAAAAAAAGCCTTATTTTATGAGAATACTCATTTAGCTTGGATCAAACGAAAAGGAAATGAGCTAGAAAAGACTAAAAACTGATGCTACTAATTTGATAGCATTAGATAATTTTAGGAAAAACAATGAATTGTGTCCATGTGCAGCTGATTCAATGAATAAAAGTTATAATTTGTATTTTTATGAGATCCTTTTTATCTAGCTAGTAGATTGAAATTGATTTTGTTTGGTGTGAAATGAATTCGTTGAGATTATAAATTTTGGGTCTTTTTTGCATCGCTCCAAGATACTTTAATCAAATATTCTAAAACATTGCATATTTCCTTGGCCCCAGTCTTTGGTCTTTAGAAAGTTTGTAAAAGCAAAAAAATATATACTTTGTGAGAGGAAGTTTGATCTTACTGTTGGAGAAACACTCACTAATTGCACATATATTTGAAGGTCAAAGCTTTAGAAGAAAACCACATGCCTAGTATGTGAAGGGACAAATTCACAAGTGTGTTATATTTGTAAAGTTAGTTCACTTTAGTTCTAGAAGTTTTTTAAAAATCACGAGAATGAGAAAATCTATATAAGTTAGTTTGTATCAACTAGCGTGAGAGTGAGAAGTGGAAGAGAGTGACAGAATGTGAGAAGGAGTTCATTTTGTATGACTGAGTATAGTCAAGCTTCTCTGAGTGAGAAAGCATCTGTAAAGTTTTTGAGTTTTTCATAGCTATGAGAAGAATTAAGTAAAGTTTTGTGTATGAGACTCTCTCCATCATCTCCATGTTTGTCTACTGTGTGATGAGTCCAAAAGTTCAAGTTTTCCAAGCAACTCGATGCCTCGCATCGAGTTTGTGTTGATAAGTCCGTGTTTTATTCTTTGAGTGTTATGTACTGCTAGAACTTCTTAAAAACATGAGGTTTGTGGAGCAACTCGATGCCTGGCATCGAGTTTCAGCATAAAGTCGATGCCTGGCATCGACTTCCCACATAAAAGTGGTTTTCATCATATGTGTGTTAAACGCGCCTATTTTAGGAACAAAAAAGTGGCTAAAAAAGCTCAAAGTCGATGTCTGGCATCGACTTTTGGTTGCAAGTCGATGCTAGGCATCGAATTCTCATTTTTGGACAGTCAGACTTACTACAACAGGCAAAAATTCCACTTTTGGAAGTCATACACGGTCATCTTGTGAAGGCTATATCTTGAGTTCTAGAGATCCGTTTCTTGCATATCATAGCTTGTTGGAAAGCTCTACTCTTCTACTTTGATCACCAAAAGATCTTGGAGAAACGATATTTTATCTAATAGAAATTAGAAAAATACTGAAGGTATGTCATTTTTGTGACTGGAAAAATTTGAAGAAGTAAAGTTCTTGGTTTTGGCTATCATTTCTCAAAGTTTTTAGTGGGAAGGAGTTAATGGTGACCATAGAGGTTGTCTAGTGTCACATTCATTCATTTCTTGTGATGTTTCACACATCAACACTTATGTCATACTCTTCCTTCTAGATTTTTTTAATGGAAGTATATATTCCATACTTTCTTAGAGCAACAAATATAGATTTTGGAAAGATGTCCATGCTAGACATCAGAATCTCACCAAAAATGAGAGGAAAACAAATGAGGCTATGTTGTTCATTATTGCACAAATAGATAGTCTGTGGCAAGGCTTTGATTATGGATAATATGATCACACCTCTTTGTGCATGCAAAAGGGAATCAAAGTGCAGTAATGAGGAAATGTAGAAACTTGATGATCCATGTAGAACAGTTGTTATGCTCCTTGGTCATGGATAAAGAAGGGCGAGGAAGTGGGGGAGAAAGGGAAAGGAGGGTAAGTAAGGGACAGAGTGATAAAAAAAAGAGAGAAAATGGGTCGAGGAGCATATCTAGTACCTATGTTCTGAGTGGGTCATAGGCAATTCAACAATGCTTATTGCCTCCACAAGACAGGGCGAGAGAGAGAGGAGGTTGTCTTTCCATGCCCACAAAGTATAGATGATCATCAACATCTTGGCAAAGACTTCTCAGCAAGGAAAAAGTGAATTTTATATTTTTTCTTTCATTCTTAGTGAGAAGCCGATGCCTGGCATCGACTTCTCGCTGAAAACTATACTTTTCAGCAAGAAGTCGATGCTTGGCATCGACTTCAGCGAGAAGTCGATGCCTAGCAACAAAGTAAAAAAGACTACATGTTTTGCTTTCAACGCGTGCAATATGTTCTCACAAAGTAATATCAAACGTGATATATTGTCTTGCTTTTTAACTTTGACCATGATAATGCTCAGAGAGAGAGAAAGGGGAGAGAGGGAGAGAAATGCAATTTTTCAAAGGATAAAGACTCAAGAAAAGGAAAAAAGCAATGTCTTAGAGTATTTGTTTAACGTAACTTGAACAAAGTTTTATTGAAGTCTCTTAGCATGTAAAAACTAATAGATGTATTTCATAGAATGTGCAACAATGAACAATAAAGTCTCTTTCATTTGAATTATTAGACATCAAAGAATCATGTATGATGATATGCATGGTGTTTTCTCTCAATATGTATAGTCAATTTAATCTCATCTATTTTATTTTGATCTCATGGTGTTTTTTTGGCATAATTGGCTATTATTACTCATACACATATATGGCCACCTGGTTGTTGTATGATTATGCTTTGTATTGTCAAGAGCGAACGTTGACTTCCTTATATGATTCACTCTTATTTTTCACATAAAAGTCTTAAAACATCATGGAAAATGCATCCTTCATAGACGTATTCTAATCCCTTTTTAAAATGGCATAGAATTATGCTTTATGTGGGCCTGAAATAAAATGAATTACTTTTCAATTTCCATTTTCATGAAATCATGTAGTTTTAATCATCTAAGATTCATTAAAGTTCTAATTGGAATTTGTAATGTTGAATATAGCATGTTTTTATAAACAAAATTGAAATAAAGATTGAAACAAAGTATCATGAAATAAAATCATATGATTTTCATGCCCTAATTAAAATAGGCCTTATCATTTCTATGGAACAATTGAAAATAGGCTAATTTTTCCTTTTTTTAGCATACTTTTGTAATTTCTAAAGGAGAACATGTCTTTGTTCTCGTTTGTTATGACTCAGTATTCATAGCAACCAGCCCAATCAGAGTCAGAAAAAGCATGCAAATCTGGCGGTAGTGATCCCCCCTTGGGATAAAACAACCCAAGTAGTCGAGTACCACTCAAGTAGCGAAAGATGCGCTTAACCGCCTGCCAATGCTTGACTTCTGGGCAATGCATAAATCTGCTCATCTATGAGATAGCAAACTGAATATCTGGCTGAGTAATGCATAAGTAAATCAAGCATCCAACAGCCTGCTGATAGAGAACAACATCAAATGCATCTCTAGCATCATGAAGACTCAATCGTAAACTTGTCCCCATAGGAGTGGCAATAGGCTTACAGTCTTCAAGGCCAAAACGCTGCAATAATGTGTCAATACAGCCTTAAAATCAGCAATATGCTTCTCAATAGGACCAGTGAGCAGCATGTCATCAACGTAGACAACAATTATTAGAAGGACATCATTAGCACACTTAACATATAAGGTGCTTTCAGTTGGACTATTCTCAAAACCATGTGCAATCAGATAGGCATGTATCTTCTCATACCAAGCACGTGGTGCTTGCTTTAAACCATATAATGCCTTCTTTAACCTGCACACCTGGTTTTCATGCCCTTTTTGCACAAAGCCGCGGGGCTGAAAAACATACACTTCTTTATGCAAGTCACCATTCAGAAATGCAGTTTTAATGTCCAACTGATGTACATTCCAACCATGATGGGCTGCAAGTGCACAAATGCTCCGAACAGTAGTCATACGGCATGTAGGTGCAAAGGTCTCATCAAAATCATTGCCTCTTTCCTGCGCATAACCGTTTGCAACAAGCCTAGCCTTATACCTATCAACTGTACCATCAGGTTTACGCTTCAGCTTGTATACCCACTTAGTGCCAATGGCCTTCTTGCCAGGAGGTTAGTCACATAAAGACCAAGTAACATTCTTCATTATTGCATCATATTCAGATTGCATAGCAGCCATCCAATTTTCTGAATTTTGTGCTTCATCAAATGAAACAGGCTCATTCTCATCACAGAGACTAGATGTAACCATAGCATAGCAATCTGATGCAAAGGAGGCACTATGAGAGCCTGAACAAGTACGATATGAAAAAGGTGCATCTAATTTGCTGTCACGCAAAGTCTACACCAACCATTTTGGCATAGTTTTTGCCTGCTCAATATCAGCTCTCTCATCAAGAAGTGCATCATGTAAATCTGCATCAGAAATGGAATGATCTGCATCATCATATGAAACCTGCAAAGGCTGAGAAGTTTCCTCATTAGGACCAACACTAGACTATCAACCTGTAAAAAGAGGCATCAAAGTATCATACATGTCTTTGGAGCTAACAGATGTCTCCTTAGTACATGAAAGCAATGGCTGAATAGCATCTTCTACAAAGACAACATCACAGCTAACTAGAATGCATTTAGTCTGTGGATGATACAGACGATAGCCTTTACTTTCAGAACTGTACCCAACAAAAATACATTTTACTACCTTATCATCCAATTTTCAGTGATGTTGTTCAGGCACTAGTGCATATGCCAAACAACCAAAAACACGCAGATGAGCAACAAATGGCTTGCGATCATGCCAAGCCTCATATGGAGTGATAGACTGTAGTGCTTTAGTGGGACACCTGTTCAGTACATATATTGCACACATGATAGCCTCAAGCCAGAAACTATGTGGTAAAGCCTGACTCTTGACCATGCACCTCGCCATCTCCATGAGTGACATGTTCTTTCGTTCAACAACTCCATTCTGTTGAGGTGTATATGGCACTGTACACTGGTGTTTTATCCCACGTTCAACCAGAAATGCATTAAGATCAGAAGACATATATTCCCCCCCTCGATCAGAACGGAGGGTGCCCATTTTACATGCTGACAGATTTTTAGCCAAAACCAAAAACTGTTTAAAGCACATGAACACTTCGGACTTTGCTTTGAGTGGATATACCCACGCATGCATAGAAAAATCATCAATGAAAGTCATGAAGTAAAGATAATTTCCAAAAGAAGGTGTCTGCATAGGACCACAGACATCACTATGTACAAGCTGCAATTTCTGAGTAGCCCGAACTGAACCATCTTTTGGAAAGGATGAACACTACATTTTGCCCAAAATACAGCCTTCACAAACATGTTTTCCATGTGCCTCAAGTTTGTGCAACGAGGACACCATTTCAGATTTTTGCAGGCGTAGCAAACTAGAAAAATTCAGATGACCAAAGCGTGCATGCCAAAGCTTTGCATCTGACATAGCCTGAGAATCATTTACTGCACATGCAAATCATTTACAGATCTTTCATAGTCTATGAGCTTATATAGCCCACGACATAAGATGCCAGAAGCAATAATCACATCGCCATTTGACAGATCATGAACTATACACCTGTCATGAACAAATTTCACAACCAAGCCAATCTTGGCTAATGTAGAAACTGATAACAGGTTCTTTTTTATCCCTGGCACAAATAAAGCATCTGACAAAGAGAAAGAACTACCATCAGCAGTAGTCAAAATGATCTTAGCAACTCCCATAACAGGATAAGAGGAGTTGTTGGCACATGTAACAGTATTCCCTGTAGGGGCAGGCTCGAGTGAAGAGAAGAAACTGCGCTGCGAGGTAATATGTTTGGTCGCCCCACTGTCAAAATACCAAACATCTGAGTCTACTACAGACATGCACTGCTCATGAGAAGATGGGTCAAAACTGCAGACAGTAGTAAACGCCCATTCTTCTTCCTGCACAAGATTTGCAGACTCTGTTTTTGGTGTAGAGGCCTCTGCAACAACCATTCCAGCCTCTTTCTTCTTTGCCTCTTTAGCAGCCAGTTTTGTATAGTTCTTTATGATATGATCATTCCCTTTACATTACTTACAAAACTATTTCTGCTTTTCTGATTTCTTCTCATCTTTATCTTCCTTCTTCGAATATGCAGAATTAGCAGATTTGTGCTTACTAGTTGAAGAGCTCCATTTTCCTTTGCCCTTCTGACTAGCCAAGAAAGCTTGATCTGCAACTCGCATAATGGACCTGTTTTGCCTAGACTAATCTTCCTGCAATAGAACAGAGACTAACTCCTCAAATGATAAGGCATTTGGATTTCCTTTCATCATCAACCGAAGAGTAGAAGCAAAACTGTGATATGAATCAGGAAAAACATTCAGAATGGTTTCCTTCAAGTCTTTGATCTTCGTTAGGAAACTGTCCATAGAATCACCTTGCTCACCCTCCAACTGTTTTCAAAGGTAAGCAACATGAGCCTCATTCCTAGCTTGGTACAATGTGGTAAGTGTATCCGAAGCATCCTTAGCTGTTCTGCAAGAGCGAATGTGAGGAATAATGGCACGTTTGACAGACAAAGCTGTCAATGCATGTGCCTGGGCATCTCTGCCATCCCAACGAATCTGCTTTGTAGTAGGTGCAATAGAAACAGCAGCACGAACAGGAATCTACGGAATATCATCTTCGACACCATCTTCATCAGCTCTAGCACCTGTATTTGCAGTACCTTTAGTCAGAGGTGTAACAGGATGTCTTTCAACACCCTGCACAATGTTCCACAATCCTTTTGCAACCAATACATGTCGCATCATATAAGCCCATAATGGGTAGTTGGTACCATCCAACTTATCCTCAACAGCCAACATACGGAATACATCACTGCTTTCAGCCATGGCCGGTTATTAAAATACCTTGATGCAAAAAATTGACTGTGTCTCAAAAAGTTGAATAGGACTGCCCAGACGAATTCCGCTAGACCTGTAGCAAACTTTGAGACGCTTGTACTGGCGAACAGAAGTGGTATATACCTTTGGCACAAAAGGATGAAATAGCCTGCACAACTGCTGTGATAGTGCGTTCGGAGGCCGAAACGAGCTCAGATCACAATTTCGGCACCACAAAGTGAAGCGATTTTGATCTCTGAAACAGCCTCAGTATGCTCACCAAATTTCGTGTGAATCTGAGACTGCAAACGGAGGAGTGTCGACGGCACCCTAGATGAAGCGACGACCTGCTCTGATACCAATTGTTGGAGATAGACGTCTGCAGAAGCACGTGAACAGCACAAGGAAGAAGAAGAAGCTTGGAGCACAAACACAAAATATTGAATGTATTACTAGAGAATGTACAAAGATAAGTAGCCCATTAGGGCAATAGGCATATATACAAGCCGGGGGAAAAAAACCTCCTAAAGAGGGAAAAAAGTGCCCCGGCGGTCCTAGTGTGTTCACACACATCACTACCTAAATATATCAACATAGATTAGTGTCAGCCAAGATTTTGAGTAGCTACATCAAGAGGTAGCAAGCAAAGATGCAAAATTATAGGATCAAGTCCAAGAGTTGGAACCAAAAGTGTCAACAAGCAATCCACACAACCCTATCTTCAATAAGGATGTAGCAGAATAACTTCATACTCACGAGTGCTTGAACCAAAGCACGACACACATGGTTCAAGAAATCAGATGTCAACTCATCCAAGACCATTTTTTCTTGATGAAAGTATCCTCTAGAACTAAATATATTTAATTACTTGCAAAATGATTTACACAATCGAATATGCTTCTTCTGCTTCTTTGGTACATTTGAGGACATGTTGAAATACATTCTAGAACTACCCACCACTATTTACAAGACCATCTAGTTCTTGTCCAAGAATTCTAACACAACCCACTAATCTTCTTACAAATTTCTTATTTTCTTATGGCTATTCTAGCATAACCTACCAATATTCTTTAAGATTTCCTTTTTTCTTAGAACACCTTGGGTGGGTTTGGAGATTGTTGTTTTCTTTCAACATATGTGATTTCATATGAGAATATTTTTTTGGATATCCAATCTAGGAGTAGGTGCTCTTACCTTCCATTTACAAGGTTTTCTCTCTATTTCCCCCTCAGTTGAAGTTTTTTATAGCATTGGAAGAAAATATTTCAATTACGAAGTCTTGATGTTGGAATATTGATAGTTTATTGTGACAAACTTGGTTTTCAAAGGCCTTGAATAAGATCTAGATTTTGTTGTCTCTATTTTTAAAGAATTATAGGTGGATAAGTGAAGAAGACCTTTCAATCTATGGGTTAGATCAAGATTCAAGGTGGGTACTTGACTATCCTTTAGACTATTGAGTCGGACCATAGTCCTAATAAGAACATACCCCACTTTATTTTTGTCCAAATAATAAACCTAGTTGATTGGACTCTAGTTCAAGCTTAGACCAGCTTTCTTATGGTCTAATTGAAAATATTGTAGAGTCTAAGGCAGACTCTATGAACCTTGTATGAGTACTCCAATGTATTGTGTGAGAATTTTAGTGAGATTTAAAGCATCCTTTCTACATTTTCCAACCCTTATAAGGGATATTCTATTTGGAGTTTTATGATATATTGGTTCGATTGAATCTTTGTGAACCTTTCCATATCTCATGTCCCAAACCTTATTAGATTTTTAGTTCTTTTGAAAGAGTATATAATTATTGATCTTTTTCTCTATCTCGTTTCATCTTACAAGGGTTGGTGGAAAAATCTAGAGCTCACAAAGAACATTGAAGATGTCTATAATATACTCAGTAGGTTGTGGTGTAGTGTTTAATGAGAATAGATCTTGGTTTGAAGATAAATGCAGGAAAATATACTCCTGGATGAATTACATGCTCAAGAACCTAGCCCTCCTCTCATGCCATCATCAATTATTGAAGAAATCTTGAACATGAGCTTGCAAAGGGCAAGTTCGTTTGGATCACGTTCGTTTGAAAAGTGATTTATAAAATTTTCTACATGCAACAACAAACACTCCTTTGAGTGTGTATGTTATTTACAACATTTCCCCATCACCAATCACCGAGTACAAAATTTGAAAAACAATTGTGGAGATTAGAAACATCTTACTCATAGCATTTATCATTGACAACAACTCCAACATGAACTTGATGATCGAATTCATCATGTATAACCTTTCTCTATAAATTTTGTGGGTACACACATACTTGGATCTACCCATTTGATTGTGAAAAGAAAAATATTTTTGCACCTTGGGGGACATATTTATATACACACATGGGATTCAGTCTAAAGAACACCCTAGCACTATTGAATCACACAATGTATTTGATCTTAGGAAAATGGCTTGCTATTTGACTTTGTATCTTTATGGTTGATTTTTCAATCTTCTTTAGCTATGATAAAAGGAAGATATTAGAAGACTTTTAGATGCATATTATCAACTTAAAATAATTCCTTGTAAAATTTGTATCCAAACTAGCCAAAATTAAGCCTACCAAATGTAATTTCTTTGCCACAAAGGGCACTCTCTTAGGATATATAGCATCTTCCAAAGGTGCCAATTTACAAGTAAGTTCAATTCAACAAAAACGAACTACACCAACCATATACTTCTTTTTAGTCTACAATAGCAAGCAAGTGAAGCAAGAACTAGAAGGGATGTGCTACCATAATCTCCCAAGCAGCTTGTTTCACACAAATACATACACACATGCATACATACATACATATATGCATACATACATACATACATACATACATAAATATAGACATACATACATACATAGATACATACATACATACATACATACATACATGCATGCATGCATACATACACACAAACACATACATACATACATAAGTACATACATACATACATAAGTACATACATACATACATACATGTATAAATACATGCATGCATACATATATAAATATGTTCATATGTACATACATACATACATACATACACACATGCATCCATGCACTTAATCATAGTTGTGTAGATTCATACTTGTATTGCAGGACAATACTAACATGAAAATGTATGAATTTAGATACATAGATCCATTTGCATTTGTGTGTGCAAAAGAAATGCCAAATTTAGGTGGAACGAGAAATCTACAATACTTATAGAAACAAATCGAATAATTACATAGCAATGAGTACAATCTTCCCACATAGTTTGTATGGTGTTGAAGAGTGAGACCTTCAAGAAATGGCACCTTGTGAATGGAAACATTTACACTTAACTAGACTTCCAATTGTTTACATAGTGAGCATACTTGGATTCTATGGATACAATAATGAATGCATCACCTTGTTCCAAGTATATAAACGTATCCTTAGTTCCAATGGAATATCTCAATATCATTTTGATCCCTTCCCAATGATTCTTTCCAAGATTAGGCATGTATCTAATGACAACTCCTGCTACGAATGCACTTTTTCAGTCTCTCAATGACAATAGAATACATGAGGCTACAAGAACATATTGTAAGAAAAATGATTATGAATTCCTTCTCCTCATCATATTTGGGACAATCATCCTTGCTCAACTTCACATATGTACAATATGGCGTACTGAATGGCTTTCCAACAAGCATACTAAACTTATGAATAAGTTTGATTATGTGTTCACTAATGGAGAATATCATCTCCTAATTGCAACAGAAGAACAGTGGATTCTTCCTAGAAATACGTTTTTGGCTACCACAATCAACAAAAAATTCAGTTGCTCTTTGGAACAAAGGACTTAATCTCTAAAACTTTGCCCACTCAAAATAGATTCTCTAGGCTTTCCAAGACACCGTAGATCAATTAAATCAAATATTGAAGTATATCAACCTCCTTGCACACGGGATTCTAATAACTCTCCAAATGGATAGCTTGTACAATCAATGATGATGAAAAATTTATGCTACAATTATACTCACACGAGAGCTTACAAGACTAGAAACAAGGTGTGATATCTTTGTTATAAATCAAGGAAATACACAATGAGATATAGCTAGATAAAGATATCTGCATATGTAGAGATTTAGCTAGTAGGGGCCTAGCTTAACTAGGGGGTAGCTTAGTCCTAGAGTATACACATCAAATGAGATCCTACAAGTAGACATATGATGTTAGAGGATGGATACAATTCTTCTTAAAACTCCACGTTATATAATGCTCCAAATTTGGTGTAGATTTTGAGTTCAGATGAGGCCTTTGAAAATTTTCTTCACTCATGAAGCCAATCTTATGAATAATTGAGTTACACAAAAAGGTAATAAATCCTATACCCTATAAATTGATAAAGGTAGAAATAAAGATACTAAAGGAAAAGGGAAGAAGTCTAATGAAGAAGCAAGCACCTCCCAAGATAACTTGTAGGTAGAGGGAGAAGTTCAAGAGGAAACGGTAGAGGAGGTAGGCAAGGCAGAGAGAGATCCCAAAGCTCCTCATCTTGTGCTATATATGGACCTACAAATAATATCATTGAGCATTGTTTTACGAACCCAAGGAACCAAAGAGGAAGAGGGTATAACAAAAGAGGATATTGAGATCCTCGAGGTAGATATATTGATTATAGATGTTCAAACCGTGTAGCAAGGAATGTAGCACTACTCTCAAATTTTGAAGACCTCAAGAGCAAGCATGAAGTGCACAAGAAATGACACAGGACATCCTATGGAGAAGATTGTAAATGTGAAGACATCAAATGGTAATAGGACTTTGTTGAGTAGTTTTCTATGTACCTAGAATTACCAAGAACTTGATAACTGTAGGACTGATTGTGGATAAAGGATTGCATGTGAGATTTACAAGGTATAAAGCTTATGTGGAAGATCCATACCAAAAATTCAAGAATATTTGCAAAGGTGAAAAGACATGCAGAATATTCACCTTTGAACCCCAAGATACAAGAAACATAACATTTGTTCAATTATGGTATAGAAACTATAGCAAAGTTAGAGGTTTTTAACAAAAGGTTAGCTCACATTTGAGAGAGGACCTTGACGAAAATTAGCAAAGATCAAAGTGTACTTGGACTACAAAATATTACAAAGAAACATATGAATTATAAATGTAGTGCATGCCAATTTGGTAAGTCCCACATGTAACCTTTTCAAAAAAGTGATACATACATGGAGACATCTTGGGGCTTGTGTGAAGAGAGATGGTGGATGCAATCCAAAGATCAGTAGGTGCTGCTACAACCAGCTTCACACCAGCCAATTGAGACTTCAGAGTTGATTAGTAGACCCTTTGAGCTTCCTAAATCCACCAAAATATCAGCCAAGTACTTTGGAACATGTATCCCAAAAGTTTAAGTCAAGATAGACAAGTTGCAAGATGACTAGCTCCCAAAAACTTGCTATTTTTGGACATACACCTCCTGGAAAAAATGAACAGTGCTCTAAACCTGGTAGGAATTAGATAAATTCCTTTTGGGAATAGCAAATACACTTAACAAGCTTCCCAATCCAAGTTAAAACACTTCAATTGATGGACTGAGCACTGAGAACAACATTCATCAATTTCTGGAACATGCCCACCATTCTCGAGGCTCTGTAGAGATAGACCAGTAAGCAGTAAAATGCAGATATCTCCAAAACTGTAAATCCAATACCTTGAAAATTTGTATGCGGAAAGAAGACAATAAGAGCTATCCAACGCACATTAAAACACTGAAAAAGGTTGCGTAGAACTCAAGATATGACCTTCTAAAGGTACTGCTCTGAGTGAGTATAACAGAGAACAAAACAGAGAAGTAGATGATGATAAATGTATAGATTCACATATGATTACAACCACATTGGCACTGAATATTTGCACAATGGGAGTAGAATGATAGAGCTCTGGAGTAATCTCTTCAATCTCTACAAAATGACATGAAGTGGTCACGTACAAGGCTTGCTAATCGCCTCTTCCTTCTTGCTCTTTTTATAGCTATTCTTTGAGGGAGTTTTGAATTCGAATTCAAATGGCTCCACCTAAAAGTGATCCCCAAAGATAGGAGATATTCCCTCAGCTCAAAAATTCGTGGTTTTAGTTAGTTAGAGCCACGAGTTTGCTTTTACATCATGGATCTATTTATGAGATATGTGGCTGTAGACACAGCCTCTGCCCATAGGTAGTTTGGCAATTCCTTTTTGTTGAGCATGGACCTTGCAACTTCGACAATAGCTCTGTTCCTCCTCTCTACTACACCATCGAGTTCTGGTATATACCTTGTAGTGACTTCCCTTTTAATGCCTCTTTCATGCAAGAAGGCATCAAATTCATAAGAGAAGTATTCTCCTCCACCATCTGATCTGAGTCTTTTCAAAGTCCTACCTGTTTGGTTTTCAACAAGAGCAATATACTTCTTAAAGAAATTAAACACTTCATCCTTGTGCTTCATGAAAAACAAATGGTCCACCTGCTACAATCATCTATGAAAGACACATAATATCTTGAGCCTGATATAGATGGCTCCCTACTTGGACCCCACACATCTGTGTGCACTAGATCCAAAGGATTTTGATACATGTATCCTTTCTTATTGAAAGGTTGTCTATGAGCCTTGCCGAGTTGACAAGCTTCACACTTATAAATCATGTGTTGCCTTGTGATATTAGGCAAACCAAGTACACTTTGGTCCCTGAAAATTTGTTTGAGTGTCTTCTCACCAATGTGAGCAAGCCTTTTGTGCCATATCTCCAACTCTGTAAGAGTTTGAGATCCATAGCTAAACAAAGCTATGTTCTTTGTATCTTCCACTTCAAAAGTGAAAAGCCTTCCTGTCTTTTCTCCTTTGGCAATCCTTCTAAAGCCTTGCCTTGGGTCTTCAACATATGCTCCAAATCGGTTGAATCTAACCTGCAATCCTTTTTCAACAATCTGTCCAACACTTATTAAATTTTTGGTAATTGTAGGGACATACAAGACTTTGCTTAAGAGGTTCATATTCCCATCTGATGTCTTCACATTACCTATCTTCTCCACTGAGTGCTTTGTGTCATCTCCTGTTTGCACTTCATGCTTGTTATGAGGATCTTCCAAATCAGAAAGTAAAGCCACATTTCCTGCTACATGGTTTGAGCATCCCGAATCAATGTAAAATATGTGATCATCATCCTTACCCTTCTTCACTGATAGATTCATAATCAACAATGAATCTTCTTGACTTTGGTCCTCTGCATAGTTATTGTAATCTCTTCTTCATCTATGGCCACTTTGATAGTTGTTGTTGTGTAATTGTTGTTGTAGGAGTTGTTATTGTTGTAGCCTCCATTGTATTTGCCTCTATTTGATCCATAGCCACCTCTATTGAATCATCTTCCTCTTGAGTTTCTCGGGTTCCTGAAACATTCTTCAGTAGTATGATTAGATAAGCCACATATATTGCAAGGTTGAGATGATTGGAATCTCCCCCTGCCTTGCTTTCCACCTCTGCCTCTTCCTCTAGCTCTTCCTCTACCTGCAAAGTTTGCTTGGAAAGAGCTACCTTCATCTTCATTCTTCCTATTCTTTGACTTGTCCTTGACCTTAGCTTTATCAGAATATAAGGCAGAAGTTTGATTACCTCTTGAGGACTCACCACCTTTGCTAATATTTGCTTCATGAGTGAAGAGTTGGCCCATGAGTGTGTTGAGGTCGGGTACATGCATGTCCATGTATAAATCCATGGCTGTTGTGAATGACTCCCACTTGTCGTCTGCTTTGATTCGATTTATGATTTGTCTAATGATTTGCTCCTCTTCAATTACCTCTCCAATGCTTCCAAGTTGGTCGGAAATCTCCTTCATCTTTGTGACATAATCAGTCACATTTTTCTTCGGGCTTTTCTTCATTGTTGTGAACTCCATCCACAATTGGTTCTTCCTTGCTCGAGTGTTGGAAGAGAAGAAAGAAGCAAGTGCATTCCAGGTCTCTCTTGATGTCTTGCATCCCTTGACATGAGTTAAAAGAAAATCAGAGATTCAATTTAGAATATAGGACCTTGCAAGTGCATCCTTCGAACACCAATTTGAAAGTCCTTCCACTTCTTCATGTGATGGTTGCCCTTTGTTCCTCATGGTTGGCATTGCTTCATCTCCAGATATGAATCCATGTAGATTCCTCCCTTGAAGGTAAGCCTCCATCCTTAGAAACCATGTCGGGTAGTTGTTTCGATCCAATTTTTCAATTGTTCATGGAAATCCATCTCCCATGTTGCTTGACTATGCTCTGATACCACTATGAAGAGAGATGGTGGATGCAATCCAAAGATGAGTAGGTGCTGCTACAACCAGCTTCACACCAGCCAACTAAGACTTCAGAGTTGATTAGTAGACCCTTTGAGCTTCCTCAATCCACCAAAATATCAGCCAAGTACTTTGGAACATGTATCCCAAAAGTTTAAGTCAAGACAGACAAGTTGCAAGATGACTAGCTTCCAAAAACTTGCTATTTTTGGACATACACATGCTAGAAAAAATGAAGAGTGCTCTAAACCTGGTAGGAATTAGATAACTTCCTTCTGGGCATAGCAAATAGACTTAGCAAGCTTCCCAATCCAAGTTAAAACACTTCAATTGATGGACTGCGCACTGAGAACAACATTCATCAATTTCTGGAACATGCCCACCATTCTCGGGGCTATGCATAAATAGACTAGTAAGCAGTAAAATGCAGATATCTGCAAAACTGTAAATCTAATGACCTGGAAAATATATATGCAAAAAGAAGACAGTAAGATCTATCCAACGCATATTAAAACACTGAAAAAGGTTGCGTAGAACTCAAGATATGACCTTCTGAAGGTACTACTCTGAGTGAGTATAACAGAGAACAAAACAGAGAAGTAGATGATGATAAATGTATAGATTCACATATGATTACAACCACATTGGCAATGAATATTTGCACAATGGGAGTAGAATGATAGAGCTATGGAGTAAGCTCTTCAATCTCTACAAAATGACATGAAGTGGTCACATACAGGGCTTGCTAATCGCCTCTTCCTTCTTGCTCTTTTTATAGCTATTTTTTTGAGGGAGTTTTGAATTCGAATTCGAATGGCTCCACCTAAAAGTGATCCCCAAAGTTAGGAGATATTTCGTCAGCTCAAAAATTCATGGTTTTAGGTAGTTAGAGCCACGAGTTTGCTTTTACATCATGGATGAGGTAAGCCATCTTTTTCCTTTTTCCTTTTTCCATTTACAAGAGATAAAATGTACTCTTTTACAAGAGGTGTTCACATTACTACACATGTGACTTACAAATGATCATAATATCAAGTATATCAAGCATGTAGGCTTGGGTAAAAAGTACCAACAGCTTGTCCACAGTAAAGTTTGGGAAACAAGAAAGGAACCATCAATCTCACGATCAAGGTATTATGTGTCTTTCATTGATGATTCTAGGAGATGGACTATACTCTATTTCATGAAGCATAAGGATGAAGCGTTTTCTTGTTTCAAACGTATCTTGCACTTGTATAAAATCAAACAGGTAGAACATTGAAGAGACCAAGTTCTCATCGAGGGGAATAATATTTCTTCATGGTTTTTACTCTTTTTTAAAAGAGAGAGGGATCAAAAGATAGACTACAACCTGACATACACTTGCGAAAAATGGTGTAGCATAAAGGAGGAATGGAATCCTTGTGAAAGCAGCTAATTCAATGCTTAATGAACAAAAGCTTCCCATTTGTCTATGGGTAGAGGCAGTATCCATTGCCACTCACCTTATTAGTAGGTTACATTCAAATTTCTTGGAAGGAATGACAACCTATGAAGCTTGGAATGGAAGAAAACCAAGCTTGGATCATTGCAAGATATTTGGATGAATTACATATGCCAAAATATGTTCACAAATTAGAGGGAACCTTGATCCTGAGGTAGAGAAAGGTGTGTTTCTAGGCTATGACCAAAGGGGTAGTGTGTATAATGCTAGCACCAAAGGATTCATAGTAAGTTGAAATCTGGTATTTGATGAGAACAAATATTGGTTTGAAGATGATTGCAAGAAAATAAACTTGCCTTATGACCTTGAAGATGATTTTCCACACAGACTTGAAAGATGATTGCAAGAAAACCTCCACACACGCTTGAAGAATCAAGTGAATCAAAGGCTAACCAAAAGACACCTAGAAGGGAGATGAAGTCTTGAAACTCCCAAGGTATTCCCAAAGTGCAAGAATTAAGGGATGTAGCATAATCATCTCAATGAACAATCAGAAGCTCTACATGGGAGAAGAAGAAGCCATCAAGGTATGGTTATGATACATCATTGTCCATTGAGCATTTTATATACATGGCTTAAGGCATAAACTCTATAGAGTGTTGATCTTATAAGGAAGCCAAGAAGCTAGACTGGAAGTATGCCATGGAGGAAGAGATTGAAGCATTACAAGAGTACAACACTTGTGACTTAGTGCCAAAGATCTCAACCATGAAGATTATTAGGTCCAAATGGATCGACATGTATAAGGCTAGCTTAGTAGCCAAAGGTGTTGAACCAATCAAAGTCAAAGTGATCAAAGTCAAGTTGGTCAAAGTCAAGTTGGTCAAAGTCAAGGTGGTCAACTATAGAATTGGTCAAAGGTCAAAGGTATGACTTTGCAAGTGATGCACAAGTGGTGCAAAAGTGCAAAGTGGTGCACAGGTGGTGCACAAGTGGCCACGAACAAGGTGTACAGGTAGTGCACAAACAATTTATTCACAATGGTCATGGTTTTGTAGAAGAATGCGGGTTGGAGATTGTCTTTTTGTAAGGTTTTCAATGGTTTTAAAGTGTTTGGAAGGTTCATGTGAACCCTCCCAAATGCACACATTTTGAAGAAGTGAAGGTAAAAAATGAAGTCATAAGAAGAGGAAGCAGTACAAAAAAGTGTATGTATGGCCCTCCCATTTAAAATTTTGTTTTTCTCCTAAAGTCACTACAAGACAAAATAGGGAGTCATTGACTGTACACATTTTAGTAATTCTTGGGACATCAAAGTGATCACCAAGATACATTATCAGTTAGGAGTGACATATGTAAGTGGAATTGATGCTCACAACAAGGAAATTGGCATTCTTGGAGTTAGACTAAGCAAGAGAGAGCATAGTCTACACTAGGAGAGAAGAGCAAGAGACAAAGATCAGTGCGATGCAGAGATGCAAGAGAGAGACAAGTGTGCAAGGAAAGTGATCAAGTGTGTATAGAGAGAGTGTAGAGAACTATTGAGGAAGGCAATCAACGTGGCACAAGGTATCATTGAAGAGGTATGTCTATTGATAGAAGGTGTCCTGTCCTCCTACCCTATTGGAATCTTGAGTGCAAGGTGTGTAGAAGAGCAAGCTATTGGAGAGGGTGGAGGTCTGATATAGAGAAGGTTGGCAGCATAAGGAATTTTGTGTATCTTGTAAACTTCTGTGTGTGTACTCTTTGGGTCGAAGCACTTTGCATAGAGAACAATTGGTCTTGTTCTAGGCATCATCATTGTATTTTCTATTTGTAATCAATATACAGAAGCTTTCGGTGCTTGTGTTTCACTTCTTCTTCTTCTTCCGTCTCCTACAAATACTCAAGTCCCTTTCTGCAAAAGAATCCCCCAACAAAATTAAGCACGCCTGATGGAAAAACAAGGAGGCTTGTGCATAGGAGAACCAATAATTGCAGGGTGTAGAAGAAGTGCAAGGTTATCAATAGTGTTGGACTAAGAGTTAACTTCTTTTTTACTTGGAATCCTATAATCCTAAGAAGGAGAATGCATAGCTCATGATCACAACCTGATCTCAAACTTTTTAGGGTCCCTTGCAAAGCAATAAGAAGAAAAGCTATCTAAAGGTCAACCAGCCCTTTGGCATCAACATCCTCAATGAGAAATATGGAAGCTCATGTAGACCTAGAAACTCTACTTTCAAGGTTAAATATTAAATTTCCATCTTTCAAGAGATTAGAACAAGAAGTCCCAGATGAACATATTAGAAGATTTTGGCCTTATGCAAGACAAGGTGTCTAATGGGAAGGGAGGATGCATTTTTAGTTCTTTTCTCAACAACATTGGAAGGGTTAGCAGATAAATGGTTTAGTCATTTTGCTGATAATCATTTCACTACATGGAACTTAATAAAGAATGTTTTTAAGACACAATTCCAACAAGGGAACACAACATATTAGGTATTGAGGAATTAGAGAACTTAAGATTAGGTACTGGGGAAATGTTTCCATAATTTATCATTAGACCAAAAGCCATCATGGCTAAATTACCAGACCCCCCTTATGAATTCTTTGTCAAGAAATCGTTGGCCATGCCACTTCCAATTTCAACACAATGCAAAATTAAGGAGTTGGTGTTACCTATAACAACAATTGAGGAGTTTATTTCTATAGCAACAAGGATAGAGCAAATCAAATATCAATATGGAACATGTTCTTCAATTCTACCATATCATATGGAACCTAAGGACCTAGTGACATAGTTGAGAAAGGAACTTGAGAGTTTAAGGAGGAACAATCCCCGAAAAGAAGAAGAAAATGCATTAAATCAATTGAGGAGGGAAATAGAAGCTTTAAGGTTACAAAAACAAGAAGAGGCCCAAGTAGAGGATTTAGCACAACTTCGGCCAGAACTACAAGAACTTCATGGAGGGGGCATAAAAAATGGATTGTGGTGTACCACGTGTAGCAAACAAGGGCATGTGGTAAGTGATTGCCCTCTTCTAAGCATTACTTGCGAGTTATGTAGGAAAATTGGTCATGAGGCCAATGAATGTCAGTCAACAGGGTGCCTACATAGGCATCTTGGGAACAAGAAGGAGCCCAACCACTAACTAATGTGGTATTGTGGCTACATCAAGTCAAGGTAACACTTATAACCCTCGAACTAGGGATAAATTTGGAAATGCACATAGGAGGCCAATCATTTGTTTAAGATGTGAAGAATGTGGGCATTACCAAAGCAGGTGCTCTCTACCAAAAAGTGCCCCTCCTTATAGAAATTGTCCAGAGGCTAGGGATCATTATACCAATTGTTGTCCAAAGAACTAGGCATCTACATCTAGGCCTCACATACAAATGATCTCTATGAACAAAGGAAAAGTTGTAGAAGAAGTCAGTGTACCTTCACCATCTGCTAGGGTAGTGTAGTTAGAAGAAATAGATGCTTTTGTTATGTAGAAGACATAGGCCAAGCGTCAAATACAATTGGACTGAACAAAGGCAAAGGAACACGTGAGGACAAGGCCACTACATGTGAAGATACAAGACAAAAAGAAGAGCTTACAAGTATTAGTGATATCATTGGGCAGGCATTTAGCATGGCTCATGAGGATTTTGAATAGTCAAATAGACTCCATACTCTTAAGGAGTCTGAGGCTTCAAGACTTCTCAAATCAATTAAAAAGGAGATCATCATTTTTTATTTAATAAATATGGATATGAAATTCAGATCAGATGTCTTGTAGATAATTGATGAGGACTCCACAACCACTTTAGTGACAAAGACTGCTACTATGAGTAAGGATAAAGTTTTAGGGGAATCCTCCCTTATAGATTATGAGAGCCCACATCTAACAGTCATTATCAAAGGGAATGAGTCACAAGGAGTTATAGTGGATGGCGGTTTAGGCATTAACTTGATGCTTGAACATACCATGAAAAAGCATTCATTGGTGTTTGGACTCTTCTAGCTCCATTATCATTCTATTCAGTTCTCTACCATCATGGCATCAGAGGTCTCATGCACATCTGGTAGATCAAGATCTAGTGCCAGTGTTCTGAGGAGGAGCTAAAACTTGCAGGGCAAAGACCATTTTGAGATCCAAAAACTTGATGGCACAAACTTTGCTCTATGGAAGAATCAGATTAAAGTTGTGTTGATTCAAAGGAGGCAATGGAAGCAAGTAAATGGAATTTCAAAGCAGCCCGTTGACACGGACGAAGATGATTGGGATGAGTTAGATGAAATGGCTAGGTCAACCATTTGCTTGCACTTGACAGATAATGTTTACTTTATAGTATTAGACTGTGAAAGTGCAGAGGAGATTTGGAAGAAGTTATGCAATACATGTGAAAAAGAGATGGCATCAAATAAAGTGTATCTGATGAGAAAATTATATGACCTTCGCATGGACATAGATAGTGTTGCTGCTCATCTAAATGGGTTTGCTATATTCTCCCAGTTACGGGCTCAAAAAATGGATGTGGATAATGAAAAGAAAGTAGTATTGTTGTTATGTACCTTGCCATCATCATGGGATACGTTTTGCACAGCTATTAGCAATAGTGCACCTGCTGGTAAACTCATCTATGATGACATATGTGGAGTGCCCTTGACTGAGGAGGTTCGTAGAAAATCTATGGTTGGCACTCAGAGTGGAGATGCATATAATGTTCATGATTCTTACCAAGGAAAGAATCAGCAACGTGACAGAGCAAGAACAAGGAAAAGAATGGTCAAGGAAATAAGAGTAAAATTAAATCAAGGAAGAGGGATATCGAATGACATTATTGTCATAAGAAAGGACACATGAAGAAAGATTGTTATGCATTAAAGAATGCTAAAGGTAAAGGACAGAATGTTGATGGGCATGTTAAACAATTACCTTCACCATCTACTTTGACTGTGAAGATTGAAGAAATTAATGCTATTTTTGATGATGCTGATGTGTTGACACTTGATAATATTGTGCCAAGTGAGGCTCTTATGTCTGATTCTCTTTCCCACACATGGCTCCTAGATTCTGGTGCTTCTTTCCATGTGACATGACACAAACATGGTTCTCTGATTATGCAGCAAAGTCTCTTGGTACCATGAGACTTGGTGACTCTTACCAATGTGACGTTGTGGGATTGGAGATGTGGTTATGCAGTTCATTGATGGTTCAAAATTTAATTTGCATAACATACACCATGTACCTCAGTTATCATGTAGTTTGATGTCAGTTGGTCAACTTGATGACCTTGGTTACAAGGTGGTCTTCTATGCTTAGTCCTTTCTTATATCAAAGGGAAACATGGTTATTACAAAAGGAAGCAAAATTGGCTCACTTTATCCTTTATTTGTATCATAGAAAGAACATGTGTTAGCTATTACTAAACAGCCTATGACTTGTATTTGGCATGGTCATTTGGGCCATATATCTCGTAGTGGAATGGAAAATCTTTCTTGTTCTCGCTACTTACCTGTTTTATCTTTCTCTATTTTTTCATTTTGTGAGCATTGTCAATATGGAAAGCAAAACCAAAAATGTGCATAGAACACACATTGACTCTTCAATTCAGCCTTTAGATCTTATTCATACATATGTGTGTGATCCTATGCCCACTAGATGCTTTGATGGTTCTCTTTACTTTGTCACTTTCATAGATGATGCTACTAGAAAACTTGGGATATATCCTATAAAATCAAAGCATGAGGTATTCCCTATTTTTAGAAAATGGTTTGGTTTAGTTGAGGCTGAAAAAGGAACTAAGCTTAAGGCTTTATGTTCAGATAATGGGGATGAGTATACCTCACATGAATTCAGCCTTTTCTGTCAGTCTAGATGGATTCATAGAGAGTTTAAAGCTCCTTATACGCAAGTACAAAATGGTCCAGCTGAAAGGATGAATAGAACTATTCAAGATAGAGTAGTTTCTAGGTTGCATCATGCAAACCTCTCACAAGGCTTTGGCCAGAAGTAGTATTGCCTGCAGTTCATGTGATTAACCTTTCACCTAGTACTGCCAAAGGTCTGAAAGTGGCACAAGAGTTATGGAAAGGGAAGCCACCATATTATAATCATCTTCGAGTTTTTGGGTGTGAAGCATATGTTCATATACCCAAGAATCTTAGACAGAAGGTGGACCATAAGTCAAAGAAATGCATTTTTCTTGGATATGGTCGAGAAGGAAAATTTGCATATCGCTTATGGGATCCTAAAACATAGTCAATGATTAGAAGTAATGATGTCATTTTAAATGAGTCTAAGATGCATAAACAACCCACTAAGGGAAGTAAGAAGAGTGGTGTTTGAGGATAGTAGGTCCTCTAGTTAGCATGCATAAAAATGCTGCACATAGGGATGTTCATGAGAATATCCAATCAAATTAGTCTTCACATGTTCCTATTCAGCAACCATTGAGACACTTTGTACGTGTATCACATCCACCTGATAGATATGTTCTAGGTTTAGATTTTGTTATGCTAACACATGCTGGTGAGCCTCCTTGCTACAAAGAGGCTATGTAGATAGAGGATCATGTCAAGTGGGAGCATGCCATGAAGAGTGAGTTGGATTCTATTCACAAGAATAGTACTTGGGATTTAGTACCTTTGCCAAAGGGCAAGAAAGCTCTACCATGTAGATGGGTATATAAGCTGAAATCCACATCAGATAGTGCTTCTCCAAAGTATAAAGCATCACTTGTTGCAAAGGGTTTTAAGTAACAACATGGTGTTGATTTTGAGGAAATCTTCTAGTGGTCAAGATGACTACCCTATGCGTGTTGCTTGGATTTTTTGCAATGGGAACTTAGAGCTAGTTCAAATGGATGTGAAAATTGCTTTCTTTCATGGAGATCTTATAGATGAGATCTATATGGAAAACCCAGAGGGTTATGTAGTTCTTGGGAAGGAAAGTCTAGTTTGTAAGCTCAAGAATAGCTTGTATGGACTAAAACGGTCCCCTAGACAATGGTACCAAAAGTTTGATGCTTTTATGAAGTCTCAAGGCTATTCTTGAAGCAATGAGTATCATTGTCTCTACACAAAGAGATGCTCAGATGGCAGCTTGATATGCTTGATACTTTATGTCAATGACATGTTGATTGCTAGTAAGTCCTCTTATGACTTGTCAATTCTCAAAAAGAAGTTGAGTCAGACATTTGATGTGAAGGATTTGGGGAATGCCAAACATATTCTTGGCATGTGCATTACTCCTAATAGGAGTAAAAGATGCATATACTTGTCTCAAAGTGAGTACATATCCAAAGTACTTCACATGTTCAATATGAAGGGTGGAAAGGCATTCAGTACACCTTTACCCACATATGTGAAATTGAGCAAGGATGATTGCCCCAAATCAAATGAGGAAAAGGAATTCATGACCAAGATTCCCTATGAGTCTCTTGTTGGTAGTCTCATGTATGCTATGATAGCTACGAGAACAAACATTGCATTTGTGGTGGGAGTTGAAAGCAGATATATGTCTAATCCTGGCAAGAAACATAGGGAAGTGATCAAGATGATTTTAGGATATCTAAGTGGCATTAAGGACAAATGTCTATGCTTAGGTAGAGGGAAAGCATCCATTATTGGTTACACAAATTTTGACTATGTTGGTTGTGTAGACAATTTTAAGTCTATATCAAGGTATATTTTTCATTTTGCTGGAGGTGTTATCTCGATCTCATCTTCAATACTTTATAGTTGTTTCCACCATAGAAGCAGATTATGTTGCAGCACGTGAGGCATGTAAGGAAGAATTGTGGCTTTCTCGTCTTGCTTGTGATATGGGTTTACCTCACCATGTACCTCGTTTGATCAGTGATAGTCAGAGTGCCATTGATTTGGCTAAGAATCTGGTCTATTATGCAAAGACGAAGCACACTAAGGTGAGGTATCACTTCATTAGAGATTTCTTAGCCACTGAGCGCATTATTCTTGAGAAGGTTCACACTCGAGATAATCTTGCAGATGCTTTGACTAAAGCTCTACCACAGGATAGCTTTTAACACTATTGTCACTTGATGGGGGTTACTTGATTCATGATCTTACACAGTCACATGTATACTATGTAACATGCCCATCAGGTGGGAGATATAGTTTTTATAATTTCACTTTGGTATTCTTTATCATTCTTTATTTTCCTCGCATATTTACTTTGGCTATATTAGCCTTTAGTGGGAGATTGTTACCATTAGTGTCCGTGTGAAAGGCCAAATGGCCACCGGACACTTCTTTGTATATGTTCTTTAATAAAACATATAGTGGTCTGGTCAGTCATAGACCGTATGTTCAACTGCATTTGTAAACCTAAGAAGTCTGTGTTCATGCTCCCTATGTACTATGTTTTATGTAGCCTCTGTGCAGAGTACCGTGTGTGGCCCTAGGAGCTTAGTTTTCTACATAGAGGATATCATCGAGGAGCTCTCAAGAAGGAGAGCACATTCTGGTGCATTTCCATCGAAATAATTCATTAAATACAAGCATTTTTTAAGTTCATTAAATGATTTCTCACATTCATCCATCCATTCAAACTTATTCAAGAGTGAGTACATAAGCTTTGCAATGATAGCATACATGTGTATGAAGTGGTGATAGTAATCCCAATGCCCCATGAAAGCTTGTACTTCCTTCATGTTCTTTGGCCTTTGTAGGTCTGCAATTACTCTAACCTTCTCTTCATCCGTAGAGATCCCATTCTTTGACACAATGTGTCCTAGAATCTTGCCTTGATTGAACATGAAAACACACTTTTCTGGGTTCATACGAACCTCATATTCTCGATATTTATCAAAGACTTGTTTCAATTTTGGGATGTGTGTTTGCCTAATGTTGGAGTGAGCACCCAAATCATCAACATAGACTTCCAAGTTCTTTCGTAAGAATTCCTTGAAGACATGACACATCACCTATTGAAAAGTAGCAGGTGCATTTTTCAACCCAAATGGCATCACATAAAATGCAAATATGCCCCATTCTATAGCAAACGTCATTTTATGTTGGTCTTTAGGAGCAATGGTCACCTCATTGTAGCCTAAGAATCCATCAAGGAAGTTGTAAACCTCCTTGCCGGCTACTCGTTCTAATAAGTGCTTCGTGATAGGAAACAGATAGTTATCTTGAATAGTGGCTACATTCACTTTTTTTAGGTTAATGCAAACACATAATTTCTCGTTCTTTTTGGGCACTACCACAATTGGTGATACCCATTCAATATGCTTAATCTCATAGATGAATCCGGCTTCTATCAGACGGTCTATCTCTTCCTTAATCTTCACTGCATAATTATCATTATAATTATACAGTGTTTGTTTTGAAGCTTTGGCTTCTTTAGTCATGGGAATTCTATGGGAGCATATGCCAGGATCTACTCCTTTCAAATCCTCATAACTCCATGCAAACATGTCTCTATATTCTCTCAATAGGGCTATCAATTCTTCTTCTTCTTCTATTAGATCATGTTGTATATATGTACATCTTTTCTCTCCTTCTTCGACTATCACTATGATCTTCTTAGTCTCTTCTCGGTTATCATATGCTTCTCTAGTGCTTATTTCTCTCTTTGGCATTCTTACCATTATCCTTCTATCTTCTATTTCATATTTCTTAAAGTTCTCCAGTACTTTCAATAGGGATTCTTCTTCATTTAACCTAGGTGACTTCTTCCTCTCTTTCTTCTACTTAATCTCCTTGACCTCTAGACGGGGTTTAAGTTTCTCATTTTGATTCACCTTCCCTACTTCAAGGGTGGTGGCTTCTATGAAGTAAAGTTATTCTTCTTTTGAAGAACAAAATGGTTCCATAATAATGGATTCTAGATCTTCATCGCTTGTTTTGTTTGGTTCTCTAGTCATTTCAATACATTGTTCCAAAATAGGCTCTCCTTCCATCCTGTTTATACTCTTCTACATATAACTCATCAGCATTGAATCTCACCTGTAATCCCTGGTCAACCATTTGTCCAACAATAACTAGATTCTTTGTTATATTTGCAACATGCAGCACATCAGCAAGATGTTTTACCTTTCCATCCTCCATAGACAATGCTATTTTTCTTGTATGCTTGATAGGGCGTGATGTGTCATCACTTGTTTCAACATATCCAAGAATTGGAAATTTTTGCGAAGTACTAAACCATTCTACATGACCGGTCATGTGATTTGAGGCACCCGAATCAACATACTAGATATTATCATTTTATTTTGAACCATCAGCAGAGATTGTATTCATCATGTGATGTTGAACCATGAATAGCTTCTCAGAATCATCTGCACTTATGGATGCATAGTTTTTTTGCTGATTTTTATTATTTTGATTCTTCAACCTGCAATGACGTTCAAAGTGTCTAGGTTTACCACAATCCAAGCATCCTTTAGTGTCATTACCTGAATCATTTCTTTGAAAAATTATGCAGCCTCTTTGGCTCCCCCCGCCTCAAAACTGTCATCTACTTCCTGAATGATTCTATTATTGACCTTGGTCTTGGTTGTTGTGTCCTCTTCCACTTCAAAAGCCTCTAGCTCTGCCTCTTCCTATGATAGAGTAGAATACCTGCTCAGAACTATGTTTTCCTTGGGAGTTCGAGTCCTCACTGTTGAAGCTCAAGATCAAGGACAAAGCATGGAAGTGCATCAAGGAAGTGGACACACAAGAAGAAGGAGCAAGTAGGGAGCTCCAAGAAGCACCTGTCAAATTTTCAGAAGAAATCCCTACAAAAATAGTGATTTTTATCACTAAAAACCATTGTAAATACCATTTTCCATTTTTTTAACTCCATTTTGTTCAAGCCGAGGAGTCCTCGAGCTTGAGGAGTATTAGAACTACCATCCTACCAATTTTCATAATTTTTAGACTCCGTTTGAGCCCCCAAATAAGCCCTGGAACCTATTTTTTAACTAGACCGGACACTAGGTCTGGATAGGGCCAAAACCACTCAAAAACTATAAAAAGGGCTGGAGAGCTCATTTTTGAGGTTAGCTTGTTGTAGATTTCAGCTTTGTAAGAGAGCTCTTTGGTAATCGAAGCTTTCCATTGTTCCACTCTTTGCTCTTACCTTGTGCGCGTGTGTGTGTATGTGTGTGCATGCTTGTGTGCTTTCACTCACGCACATGTGCCATCACTTGCTCACGGTCTTCATACCGGTCCTCACGTCTCCATGGATTGACATTTATGAGGTGTATCTCCTCACGTCGGTACTCACCATTGTGCTAGAGTGACACCAAATTTTGGCGCCGTTGCCGGGGACGAGCGTGTGACGGTAAGACGTAGAGTAGCGACGTTGGAAGGTAAAAAAATCATCATTTTCAGTTCAGTTTTTGAGTTTTCCTTCTTCTTCATCTTCACCATCATCACCATCTCCACCCACCTTCATCTTCTCAGTTTTTTTCCATTATCTAGAGTACATTCACCTTGATTTTTACTTGTGCTCGTGACAAAGAACTGTAGAGAGGGTGCAGAACAGAGGCGCCGAAGAAGTAGTACCAAAATAGCTAAAAATCTGAGTGAACAGCCCCGGACATGATGAAACCTGCGCCAAGTATCATGAGTGCAATATCGTGGGTCTGAAGGAAGATTTTGCATCTACAGACACATAGGAGTGACAAGGAGGACACAAGGTACTCATATTTGCAAAAATTTCTGAATTTGGACTCCAAAAAATCCAAGTATCGTTTACTCCCGCGGTTGAGTATCGCGATACCTGACAAGTATCGTGAATCTCCTGTGGTTGAGTATCGCGATATTTCCCAGATATCGTGTATCACGTTCCAAAGATCGCGATACTTTGCGAAGATCGTGTATCGTTCTGTCACCGATCGTGATACCTACCGTGTATCGTGTATCGTGATATATCGATCGCGATACTTGAGAAGTATCGTGTATCGTTTTGGCCAGAGATCGTGTATCGTTAGAGATCGTGATACCTATCAGAGATCACGTATCGTTTTTGCCCAAGTATCGTGTATCGTTTCATACCGATCGCGATACTTAACCGAGGTCGTGTATCGTGTCTGGTGTATCGTGTGATCCCGGTGGCGATACCTACCAAGTATCAAGTATCGTGTTCTCTGAGTATCGAGTATCGTTTTCCTTGAAAGATCGTGTATCGTCTGGTTCAAAGATCGAGTATCGTGGACATCAAGTATTGCGATATTTCCCAAATATCGTGTATCGTGGCAAGGCTAGTATCGAGTATCGTGGAGTTTGCTCGCGATACTTGTTGAAGATCGTGTATCGCCTACTTCATGTATCGCGATACATACCAAGTATCGTGTATCGAGTTCCTCAAGTATCAAGTATCGTGTCCTACAAATATCGTGTATCGCCTGTTTTGAAGCATTTCCTGAGAGACCCTGTTTCCTTGTTTTAACCCCCAGAACCCTGAACTGGCATAACTTTCTCATACGAAATCTGTTTGCTGTGATTTTGGTTTTGTTGGAAAGCTCGTGGGGAGTACAACAAACACATCGATTGGTTATGGTAAAATTAATTCCAGGATTATTAGATAGGGTATTTTGAAGTTGACCCTCAGGGAAACTAGAAAACCAAGGAGTTCCAAAGGATTTTGAGCAATATAAGAGAACTTTGGGACTAGAAGCCAAGGCTTATGAACCTGAGATCTGGCAGACACTTAGGCAAGGATAGACAAAGCATTAGGTCATCTGAGGCTAGTGTCAACCATACATCCAAGTCTTGGGCTCAACAGCTTAGTGGTTATCCTTGCACACGAAGTTCAGAAACCAGTGACTCAGAAATGTCTTTTAGCATGGAAAGACCCACACGTTGCTCAGGCACTGCCTATTTACAGACCCCAAAAGGTCCCTATAAGACACAATTGGAGTATATCAGGACCAACCAATTAGGTGCTCGCATCTATGAGGATGGTCTAAGACGATCAGTGGTTCAACTCAAAAATCCTGACCAACCCTTTGGACTTGAACACCCAGTGGTCAAGTTCGAAGAGGGTGCTTACATTGATAAGGAAGGAACCATGTATGTGGTTACCAACTTACCAGATAGGACATATGAGTTTGGAAATATCATTCCTGAGAATGAGATAGTAGACCTAGAGCAAGGGGACCTAGGAGGAGAACCCAAGACCCCTAGAGGTAAGTCACTCTTAACGAGAGTGCTCACTCTAGAATGGATTCCTCAAGATAACAAAAGCATAGAACTATTCGTGAATAGAGAAACGGAGGAAGCTTTTTGGAGATTTAGGCCAGATCAACCAGCCCAGTAGTCACCATCTATGAATTCAAGGATCCAGAGACACCAGGGAAAGTTGTCTATCTAGATCACACATCTCAGAAATTATTCTTGGTATCAGATCATGACAGACATGCTTACACTTGGCAAGGTGAATCAATTTTCCCTCCACCAAGATCTAATGTTTCCCAGGGCCTCCAAGGAGCCGGATCATCCAAGGGTCATGAAACCCAGAGGGAAAGAACTAGAGAGAGACCGGAGGTAAGCTTTGCAGACACTATGGGCAGAGACAGATCAGGATATGGAACGGAAAGACCTGAAAGGGAGAAACATAGAGTTTAAAGGCATCAAAGAGATGATCATGATTTCCCATTGCCTAGACCACGAGAGCACTCAAGAACCCTTAGACCCTCTCAAGTGGTTAAGACAATGAAGAACTACTTTGATGGATTTGGAGATCCTTATCATCATGTGGCGGAGTTCAAACAAGTGCTAAGAGCTGAACAAGTTGAAGATTTATTCACCCAGTTCGAGGCATTTGGTTTGACTCTTAAGGGTACTGCCTTAGCTTGGTTTCAACCTCTAAACGGTCGCAACTATAGAGAGATAGGTCAGCTGCTAGAAGAATTCATTGTGGAATTTTCCAAAAGCGGTATCAGGCATAACACATCATCCTTGATCCACAGCTTCAAGCAGACACCCCAAGAAACAGTGCGACTTGCAGGAAGAAGGTTTAGACAGTACTTGGAAAGATGCCCTGTACCAGAATTACCCACATCAGCCAAACAGGTGGCACTGTTTTTAGATGGCCTATTGAGCACAAAGTTGAGATCATATGTGTACTTGAAAGAGCCTAGATCCATAGAAGAGTGTGTGCGGATATGTATTGACATAGAAGACAACTTGGGTGAGGAGTTGGGATTGTCCAAACTCTATAAGGACTCTGATAGTTCTACTAGTCATACCTTTAGAACCTCCACTGAGATAGATGAAATAGCTGAGCAGGTGGCCAAAAAGCTAGGAGTTCAAAATAGACAAATGCCAAGGGTCACTTCATTGAAGCGATGTTATACATGCGGAGGAGATCACATGGCTAATGTTTTCCCGTTGAAGACTCAACCCCAAGGGAACCCTAATGCTCTGTATTGCACCATTGAGAGAAAATACACAAATCATACGGCTCAAGATTGTCCTTACAATAGGCAGGCTGTTAGACAAAATTATCAGCAACCTTACCAGCAGGGTAGGTATCAGAATCAGTATCAACAGCCATATTATAGGCCACAACAATATCAACCTCAATACCAGCAGCAAGATCAGGCACCATATAGGCCACAGCCAGTCCTAGGAAACCAACCACCAGCTCCTGCCAATGTGATCCCAGTTAAGTATACAATGGCGGAGGAGAACCCTAATAGAGCATTGGTACCGCTAACCCCATTGATACCAGAAAATGACTCTCATGCTCATGGTTCAAACTACTTCCATGAAGATAGTCCACATGCTTATTACATAGAGTCACCTAAGCAAAGTGAGACTTCTCAGTATCAATATGAGGCACCACCTATGGAACAAAATTGGGAGCCAGAATACTCCAATGTCATGTATACGAATCCAAATACTAGGCCCCAAGTGAGACAAGTAAGACCACAAGCCCCTAGAGGACCATGTTTTAGATGTCAAGGCGACCACTTCATTCGTGAATGTCCCCACCAACCAGCTCTGGGACAAGGGCAAAACATCACAATACAAGGCTTTTGTCCTGAATGCGGCAAGGAACATCTACCGAGAGAGTGTCCGAGAAACCCCTCTAGCGCACCCAAGGTTACACCCATCAATGTGGTAGGCTTAGTGGCTGATTCAAGCTCAAGTAGTAGTAATGTGGCTCCTGTACAGGCAGTTACTAGGGCACAGGCTGCACAACAAGCAAAACCATCTGAGCAATCGGAGTCAAGTGAGTCAGGAGAACCTAGTAATAGGAAACCAAGAACATGGAAGGATACCAGAGAGAAGGCTAATCGCAAGTGGAACATAAAGATATCTGAAATAGAAGAAAGTCTAAAAGATGCCAAAACAAAAATAGAAGACATTACATCTCAAAGCCCCTCGCATGCTGAAGCTCCATCCACTTCGCTTCATCCCACCCCACCACCCATTGTAAATAACCCACAACCAGGGTCTGTTCTTGCAGATCCAACCCCAAAAAGCTTGGACATGATGTTCAAAGCCTACCAGGCTTGACTTCAAGAAGGGCCAACAGCTGCAAACCTAGACAAGAGTTACCCTAGAGCAGATTTAGAGATTGAACGGATGAAAATGTGCATGAAAATGGTAGAACAAGCTCAAGCTATACTTGAGACTAGTCAAAAGTTCAATCAGACAAACTCTGTCAAACCGGATTTGCATTTCCAAGGCTTACTAGAAAGATTAGAGCAGTTGGTAAACAAACCACAAGTTTCTTTACCTCCACAGGCTCAACCAGTTATTGAAAGAGGAAGCTCACCACCAATGGGAGCTTATGTTCCTAATTCCACGGATGCTGGAATACCTCCTTCAATTCAACAGTACTCTCAAGAGTTAAGACATTCCGTCTATCTATGGAGATCAAACAGAGCAACAAGAGGATGAGAGATTAGATTTTGAATCTAATTCTTTACAAGAGTTGCCTCATTTCACAGGCCCATGGGAATCTGAATCTCTCCAGATCAGAGCTCCCACAATATTGGTAAGAAATGAAGATTCAGTGGTTCCAAGAAACACTGATGTCGTGAAGAACACTAAGGTTCAATGCCATCTCACGGTAGAAGAGCTGCTCAAAGCAAAACCTGAGCTCTGGAATCAGGTGAAGGATCAGGTTCCAGAACTTGATTCCAATATGCCAAAAGTAGGCTCTAAGCAGAAAGTACCAGAGATACCTCTAGACAAGATAGGAGACATGAGTGAAGGTGAAGAAGGTAATACTTATCTTCCGATCACCTACCAAGGTTATACAACCAAAGCAATCGTAGATTCAGGTGCTGGCATTGCTATTGCGACCACATCCTTGTGGAAGCGATGGGGCAAACCCACATTAAGACCAACTAGAATGAAACTTCAAATGGCAGATGGTCATTTTGAAAAACCTCTAGGATTGCTAGAAGGGATAACTCTAACCACTTGTGGTGTAGAGTTTGAGCACACATTTGCCATATGTGACTTTGAGAAAAATAATGTCTATGAGATGATCCTAGGAAGACCCTTCCTACGACAATTGCAAATAGTACAGGATTGGGGAACCAACTCCTTATACTTACAGCACTTAGGGGTCACCACCAAGGTCAATTTGAAGGATTACACCTTCAGAGATGTCCCACCCCTACAGTGGAATCCTATCCACAAAGCGAAAGAAGATTCTATCTCCGTGCATTCTGGAAGTTCACCTGATCCATCATGGCTGCATGAAGATACTCACTTGTGGATGTGCAAGGTCGCAGAGGAAGAGGAAAAGCGCCTAAAAGCAAGAGATGAAGGAACTCCCTCAGGAGATAGACCAATAAAAGACCCAGCCTATACGCCGATGATATTTCCAGATGAGGAATTTGAGCCTCATGGTTGGGCAGAAATCCTAGCCACCATGGACATTGCTGTCAATGAAGAACAATGGACACCTCATTGTGATGAGGAGGGTTATGATATTTCAGTGTTCATGTGTCAGCCCCTGTTGGAAGAGTGTGATCCTAGTGAGTTCATAGAAGAAGAAGAGAATGACGATGATCTAGAATCCATTGTGATGGATACTTACTTTGACTCAAAGGAACACTACTTAGAAGACATAGGAGTGTTAACCCAAAAAGAAGAAGAACCCCTCACAAGTATTAAAACGATAAATTCAAAGGAAGGAAGTGAAGGTAGTAAAAAGAAAATGAAAAGAAAAGCAGTGAAACTAGAAGAGGAGGAATCATTGTTTGAAGTACCAGAAAATTTCAAGAAATATGAAGTGGAAGACCGAAAAATTCTGGTTCGAATGCCTACGAGAGAGGCCATTATAGGAGAAGCATATGACAACAAAGAAAAGACCAAAAAAATTGTAGTGACAATTGAAGGGAACGAAGAGCGATGTACGTACATAGGAGATGACCTAAGTGCAAAAGAAGAAGCAGAGCTTGTAGCTCTATTAAGGGAATATAGGGATGTGTTCGCATGGCACTATAGAGACTTGAAAGGAGTAGATCCAAAGATTTGCTCTCATACGATTCTGATGACCGCTGATGCCAAGCCCACCAAACAAAAGCCCTACACATATAATGACAATTATGCAGCCAAAATAAAGGAGGAAATTGATAGGCTGATTGAAGCTGGATTCATCTATGAGATTGAGCATACTGAATGGGTGTCCCCCATTGTTGTGGTGCCCAAAAAGAATGGAAAGTTGCGAGTGTGTATTAACCTTAAAAAGGTTAACGCCGCTACGATCAGAGATAGTTATCCACTTCCAATCACTGAACATTTATTGGAGCGTGTTGCAGGCAAGGAAGTTTATAGCTTCCTTGATGGATTTTCAGGCTACAACCAAGTAGCCATTGCCCCCGAAGATCAACATAAAACAGCCTTCACCACAGAATGGGGAATCTTTGCATTTCATGTGATGCCATTTGGGCTCACCAATGCACCTGCAACATTCCAAAGGCTCATGTGTCATGTCTTCAAAGAGTTCTTGCGAAAGAGCTTAGAAGTACATGTGGATGATTTATGCGCTCATTCCCAAGAAAGAAGTTACCACATCCCTGAGCTCAAACAAATTTTCAATAAGTGTAGAGAATATTGAGTGTGTCTGAACCCAGAGAAGTGTGTGTTCATGGTACGACAAGGTAAAATCTTAGGCCACATTGTTTCTAAGAATGGAATTTCAACAGATGAAGACAAGGTAAGAGCGATAGCAGAGTTTCCAAGACCAAGGAATGTTAAAGAGGTACAAGCCTTTATGGGCCATTGTGGATATTACCGTAGGTTTATCCACATGTATGCCATCATAGCTAAACCTCTCTATGGGTTGTTGACAAATTTTGAGTGGAACGAGGAATGCGAGAATTCCTTCAACGAGCTGAAAAGACGTTTGTGCACAGCACCAATATTGACTACTCCGGATTGGAGCAAACCCTTTCATGTCCATGTAGATGCCTCCAATCATGCAATAGGATGTGTGCTAGCACAACCCACAGGTGAAGGAAACCTAGATTTGCCGATAGCATATGCTAGTAGGCAATTAAATGCAGCTGAACGAAATTATACCACAACGGAGAGAGAAGGCTTAGGCATGGTATACGCTGTGAAAAAGTTTAGACACTATCTATTGGCCAATAAGTTCAAGTTTTTCACTGATCATCAAGCTTTACTATATTTGGTCAATAAACCTTGCAATACAGGCCGCTTAGTGAGGTGGTTCCTCTTACTAATGGAATACGACTTTGAAGTTGTTGTCAGGAAAGGTAGAACCCATCTTAGGGCAGACCATCTTTCTCGTATCACTTCAGGAGAGCCACCGCAAGGAGTGTCTGATGAATTGCCCGATGCTTATCTGTTCAATTTAGAAGTTGTTCCTAAATGGGCAAATAAGTTGGTACCAGTCCTAACCTTTGGGCTTGCAAATAAAAATGTGAAAACAAGCAAAGAAGAAATTGTAAGATCACAAAAGTATCAAATATTGGCCGGAAGCATGTACAAACAAGATACAGAGGGTGTACTAGCTTGTTGTGTTGAGGACGACGAACATACTAGTTGGTTGCAACAAGCCCATGAGGGACTGCTAGGAAATCACTACTCTAAACAACGAACATTACAGAATCTAAAACGTCTAGGAGTGTATTGGCCTAGCATGGACAAAGAAATACAGGAGTGGATCCAGAATTGTCCAGCGTGCTAGAAGAGACCCCCAGTGGAGCATGCCACTCTTTATCACGTGTCATTAATTCCAGATTGGAGCGCTCCACTGGTAGAATTTATGAGATCAAGAACACTAATGAACGACGCTAGTCTATCAAGAAGAAGAAGCATGGAGCAAGAGGCTCAGGACTATGCATTAGTAGGAGACAACCTATATCGAAGAGGTAAGGATGGTTACCTAAGACTGTGCATTCATGAATCAGACTATTTGAAAGTCTTAGAAACTGCACACAGCGGTGTGGCAGGTGGACAGTTTGGGCCTGACAGAGTAATTAAGACCATTCTATTCTCAGGACTTTGGTGGCCCACTCTTCATATGGATGCACATACTTATGTGAAGAAATTTGACACATGCCAACGTGCCCAATATCCGATAAGAAAAGATGAAATGCCCTTGAGGCCAATGATGGGAGGACGCGCATTCTCGAAGTGGGGCATAGACTTTGTTGGTCCTATTAACCCCCCAGCTAGAAACTCCCATGCAGAATACATTATTGTAGCCACAGATTACCTTACAAAGTGGGTGGAAGTAAAAGCCACGACAAAGAATGATGCTCAAACGACGGCTAAGTTCTTATTCGAAAATGTGTTCACTAGATATGGGTTACCAATAGAGTTGGTTAGTGATAGAGGTACGCACTTCTTGAATGAGGTCATTGAACATCTCCTTCAAGAATTCATGGTGATACACAAGAAGTCTGCCCCTTATCACCCACAAGCCAACGGACAGGCCGAGAGCACAAATAAGATCCTATGTAACGTATTAACAAAACTGGTGAATAATAAACGCTCTGATTGGGACAAACAACTTCATCATGCTACGTGGGCATACAAAGTTGCCTACAAAACGGTACTCAATGCCACCCCATTTCAGATGGTCTTTGGACAGAATGTTGTGCTACCACTGGACTTCCTAATCCCCGCCTTGAAAGTAGCACAAGAGCATGAGTGGAATGGACATGAATTGTCCTCCAGGATCTTTGATCTAGAACGCTTAGGTGAGACGAGGCTACGTGTAGCCGCAGGCATCTATGCTGCAAAGAAAAGACAAAAGGCATACTTTGATGCCCATGTGAAGGACAAAGGGTTGAAAGAAGGAGATCTAGTGCTGGTTTATACTCTAAAACAACATGCCCGCAAATTGGAGAAACGAGGATATGGACCCATGATCATTAATAGAATCTCCACTAGGGGTGCGGTTCAATTGGCCACTTTAGAAGGTGATATCTTACCAAACTATATTAGTGGATGCCGAGTCAAGCTATATCAAGAACCTCTTACAGAGGAAATGCTAATGAGACTCAACATTGCTAAGAAGCGAAAAGAAGAGGAGATAAGGGTTAGAGAAGAAGCACAAGCAGAGGCTAGAGAGCGCATCAAAAGAAATAAGTTACGGCGACTAGGCCTAGATGTCAACACAAAAGCTCCCAAATATCACATGGACATGTGCCAAAAATCGGACCTAACTACTTCTCGAATAATTGACCACCGTCCCTTTGTGACCATAGAACTAGGACAAGGAAAGAGTGTAAGGACGGTGAGAGCATTGGTTGACTCAGGAGCAGCAACTAGTGCAGTTAGACTTTCATACTGCCACGACCTGCAATTGAACATCAAGCCCATAGAAGCCTATCTCATAGGTTTAGGAGGCGTGGAAACCCCTTGTTTAGGAGAGGTGGAACTTCCCATCTACCTTCAAGATGTTCCAATGCAAGTCAAAATGCTAGTGTGTCATGATGAGGACCTCACAGAGCCACTTGTCCTGGGTCAAGATTGGATTTACGACCATGCCGTCAACTTGAACTTAAGAAGTCAACTTCTTCAAGTTTGGGTACAGGAACAATGCATCACATTAGAATTAGAGAACTGCATGCTCACAGATCACGGCACCACACACACTCTTAGTTCCTCTAAGACCAATCTTCACGCACAAGATGTTGAGTGTATCCAAAGCTCTATGACCCAGAAGGTCTTGGTCACAGAGGAAAGGACTCAAAGGCAAGTTGAATCCTCTTGTATAAAGACGAAGGCCATCACCACTCAACCACAAAGGCAAATGAAACAATACATGACGACCACTACGTCGAACAAACAACGAGAATTCAAAGAAAAAATATCTCCGGCCATGAAGCAGATCTGGGTACGAAAGGGAGAGCAACCATCAACCTTGCCTACACAGTTTCCACCCAGGCAAGCTAACCATGTGAAAACCAAAAATAAGCGACCAGGGCCATCTCAACCAAAAGATCTCCGACAAATCTGGGTGCCTAAGAAATTAGCGATAGCTCAACAAGGGCAATTACAGATATGGGTACCTAAGAAGCTCTTACATGCACAACGGCTTTTGCTCCCCACCATGCAAAAGGTCTCAACAAAGACGGCAAGGAGAGGAAAGGGTAAGAACAATGCACAAAGACCCAAAGAAGATAAACTCAACCCTTCTGCAAAAATAAGAAGGCAATCATCAAGGATATGGGTTTGGAAGCCAAAAGCACCAACAACATCCACGGAACCAAAAGGCCAACCACACGGGATACCAAAGTTTGGAAAGCATCCAAAGATGAGGTGGCCTGAGGTGATCTCTACAGTACCAAACCCTATTCCAAAATGGATTCCAACCCGGAGGATTACATCATTTCGAGATCCAATCGACACCTCCAATCAAAGAATTCATCTAGCATGCAAGTAACATCAAAGCCTCGACCAACAACAACCATGTGCCTTTGGCATAACCCAGTCTTTTGCACCATTCAGGTCATGCATTTCCAAAGTATGCATCAACATAGGGCCACATTACACGGCCGTGCATAGACACAATTGAAAAATCCCAGGTACATGAGACACAAATTTTCACATGTAAAATATTTTATTGATACTAACCTCTTTCTTCTTGTTTGATGCCATCGTGTGCAAAAAAAAAAAAAAAAAAAGCATAGAAGAGGACTATGTGCTTGAAAATGCTCATCAGCGAACTTCTAGCAAGGACATCCCTCAACACAAAGGACAAGCTGACGGTCAAATACCATGATGGAACTACAACACGAAGAGATGAAGATCAACGGACCCTTCACCATGGTAAGACGTGCATGCTTCAACAACACTATAACCATGATAGAGTAGGAAACCTCTTCGTCAGCATACCCTTGAGCACTTAGCTCGAGACCCAATCTCTTGCACCATACTTCTTGTCATGCATTTTCCACGTATGCATACGTAGGGCCACATTACAAGGCCATGCACAAGGCACATATTTTGTTCAACCCATGCACTAATGCACTTACCCATCATCCATTATGGGTTACAAGTACTTGGCATGAAAACTATGAAAGCCATCTTTGGAAGAATCAGAGGACATCACGGTGACCACTACAAGAGCAAGGAAGCCATCCACCATCGAGAG
This sequence comes from Ceratopteris richardii, assembly GCA_020310875.1. Taxonomy (NCBI): domain Eukaryota; kingdom Viridiplantae; phylum Streptophyta; class Polypodiopsida; order Polypodiales; family Pteridaceae; genus Ceratopteris; species Ceratopteris richardii. The sequence goes on along the minus strand of CM035416.1, from coordinate 45,707,334 downwards.
TTGCTCATAATCACCATTGACCACCTCCTTTGAGCAACTAGCCATTTTGGACAGCTCACAAATGCACTATGAAGAGGGAATACAAGGCAGAAGTACGTACAAAGGGACTACAAACTGCAAGAGCTAACAGTGGCAAAGTGAAGAACCAGACAAACGACCAGGCTACATTGGGAAGATGGATCGCCCCTGTTGGACGCAAAGGACGCTACCTCTCAACGTACTACATGGAACGAACACTACAACAAGGGTTTGTCAGGGACGACAGACTCAAGAGGGGGGGAGTGTTGAAGCTCAAGATCAAGGACAAAGCATGGAAGTGCATCAAGGAAGTGGACACACAAGAAGAAGGAGCAAGTAGGGAGCTCCAAGAAGCACCTGTCAAATTTTCAGAAGAAATCCCTACAAAAATAGTGATTTTTATCACTAAAAACCATTGTAAATACCATTTTCCATTTTTGTAACTCCATTTTGTTCAAGCCGAGGAGTCCTCGAGCTTGAGGAGTATTAGAACTACCATCCTACCAATTTTCATAATTTTTAGACTCCGTTTGAGCCCCCAAATAAGCCCTAGAACCTATTTTTTAACTAGACTGGACACTAGGTCTGGACAGGGCCAAAACCACTCAAAAACTATAAAAAGGGCTGGAGAGCTCATTTTTGAGGTTAGCTTGTTGTAGATTTCAACTTTGTAAGAGAGCTCTTTGGTAATCAAAGCTTTCCATTGTTCCACTCTTTGCTCTTACCTTGTGCGCGTGTGTGTGTATGTGTGTGCATGCTTGTGTGCTTTCACTCACGCACATGTGCCATCACTTACTCACGGTCTTCATACCGGTCCTCACGTCTCCACGGATTGACATTTATGAGGTGTATCTCCTCACGTCGGTACTCACCATTGTGCTAGAGTGACACTCACCAAGATTCTTTTCTTCAATAATCCACATGGACACCCAATCAGCAAAATTTGGTATATTTTCCTTGGTCAAAATAGACGTTCTGAACTGCTTACATGCAGCTCCTAACCCACGAAGGGATAGTTCCACCTTATCATCATCATCTACATTCACACCAATAGATGCAAGTGAATCACATATGCTTTTGATTTTCAAAGTGTAGCCACTTATTGACATGCCCTTTTTCTCCAGTGTATGTAGCTCATTCTTGAGTTGTGATATCCTTGCCTTTGTATTGGTCTCATACAGTGTGCCCAGATTGTTCCAAGCCTCTTTTGGATTCTTGGCATCATGTATGTGCCCAATCATGCTATCCTATATGCTAACAAATAGCCAATACATTACTTTTCGTGCTCCTTGATTTCATTCTTCATACGCTCTTAACTGGTCTACAGTCGGATTCCTCTCTGGTAACTACATAGCATTTTTGTTCTCTCCTTTGATGTACTTCCAGTAGCCTTTTCTCATCAAGAAATTCCCCATTATGAATCTCCAAGCATGGAAGTTCTTCTTGTCCAGCTTATCGCTCATAAGCTGACTCATTCCATCTGTGTTTGCCATTTCTATAGCAATTCACAACACTACAAAACACTACAAGTAGCACTTCTGCTTGAACACTATCGCACTATGATGTGACGGTTTGATCTAAAAAAAAATAGTTTTTGTGTATCAACAGTACACGAAATCGCTTGAAATTCTGGATCTAAAATATATGAGTGTTTTCGAACAGAATGCAAGTTACAGTTTCACAAACTGACTTGGTTTTTCTATGGGTCCCACCTTGCGGGCTTGAAATGGAGTTCGAGATGGCTCTGAAACTCTGATCTAACAAAAACAAGTGACCCTAAAGGGATAACTCTTGAATATATTTTGAGGCCTTCTACCTTCACACCAATTTTCATAGCAATCTGAGGTTGTTTGTGAATCGTGTTTTCTCCACATGTCATATGATATTTATATGGGAGTCTTTTAGAGAATGCCACATGGCATTTCCATGCAAAAACTACTCCACCTTGGTAGCGAGAGAAGAAGAAGACCGCTTCGGGCGTGGCTGGGAGGAAATGGATATGTATCTCTGTGTGTGCATCGTTGGTTTCATGAGCAGACAAAAAGGAAGCTTCGCACACCAGTGCAACAGTGGTATTAGAGCGACGATCTACACTGCTGCATGCGCTGGGTATTGAACTCAACACCTTGCCTTAGGTAGGCTAGAGCTTTACCCACTAAGCTAGATCAGCTTATTGAAGAGAACTGTGAACGGGCACAACGTATTCAGTTAGCATTTTGTGAAAACAAAGGAAAACAAAGAAGGCTACTATGCATCCTCTGAATAAGTATGCAGAGAACCCCCCCCCCCCCCCCGATTTTGAATTCCTCGCCTCGTTGTATCCGTTTTCTATGCTCCAAATGGAAGAGCCAAGATCGATTGGACAGATTTCAATGCCACTCATTCAATGGTGGATACCAGAAGGGCAACTTTGTCCAAATGTTCCCAACAGGAATCCGCATTTGGCTGATTTGATTTTGGTAAGGATTGCCAAGGACTTGAGAAAAGATGGAGTTATCTCGAACATCGACAAAAGAGATAAAGAGTAACTTCAAATGAGGATCGAGAACAAACAAGAGAGAGATAGGATGCACCTGCTGCATATGAAGAGTCCATGAATGAAGAGCATCCTTTCCAAGACTTCTCCAATGTCTTGATTCCAAATTGAATGGGCATGGAGCTTCATGTTAATCACAAGTATTATTATTTCAATTTTGAAAGGGTCTGCATTTGCGAGAAGCTACGAACGCATTAGCGGGCCAAGGTCTTGGAGGGAAATCACATGTATGGAGAGTAGGAGATATGTATTCTCACCGAGAGTCAAGGATTCCCTCAAAATACAATAAAGGCTAAGCTTTAGGCACCTCCAAACTAGCCTATTTTTATGATTTTTACATGAATTTCAGGAGCTATTTTGGACAAGTAGCCATTTTGGGAAAGGGAAATGAAGCAGGATTTTTCTTAGTTTAGTAGGAAAAATCATGCACACACATAGTATAGTCTATTGAATTCCATATAAGATTAAGAAATCCAAAAAATACCTCAGTATGATGGGAGTTTGAAGCTCCACAAAACCCCCTTCCATCACAGTTTAACAAAAAATTTCAGCACCTAAATCTAAGAAATTCCCATTTTGGAAGAGGGAAAAAGAGGTGCAATAGCTACGGATGGATGGGAAAAAGTATATATACTGAGAGTATGCTGTATGGACTTCATAGATAAATCATTAGATTCATCAAAATGATAAGCTAAGGAGGACTTTTGTATCCTCAAGGACCCCCTTTCCACACTTTTTAGGAAAAAATTTAGATGTGAATTTTTGCCAAACTCCACTTTTGGGAGTAAGAAAAGACACCATTTATGAGGCTTCGCATGGATTAGTGCACATGTATATGAGGTATGGTGTATCAAGTACCATGGAGAAGGGAAAATCCAAGAAAAATCCACATTAGGATGGATTAGAAGCTTGCTAAATGCTCCCATTTAAGTTTTGGCATAAAAGTAAAAATCTTGTTTTAGGCCTTGTTTGGGGAGAGAATTAGCATGCACTAAGGGAGGATTTGGAAGGGTGAAAATAAGCTAAAGCATATACATATACCAATCTCTAAGGTTATGGAGAGAAGTTTAGGATTTTCTTGATGGAAGAATGCTTTTGGGCACCCCAAAAATCACATTTTCACACTTTTTCCAGCCCCTCCAACAGTCCACTAGTTTGGCATGTCCCACTTGGAATGGCCATATCTTGGCCTAGAAAACTCCAAATTGGATCTGCTATGGCTCGTTTCGAAGAGCACAAGGTATAATTTCAGTTTATGAAAAGAAAGTTTGGAAAATAAGTATTTTTTCATGTCTGTACAGCTGTGCAAAGTCTGAGCAGTTTTTGGCAACTACCTTCCGGGAACCATATTTTACAAACCAGGAAGGCGATTTGAGTAATTTCACTTCCAGCTCTTTGCACATGCTATATATTTCAGTTTTTGATTGTTTTTAGGTCCTAAAATGATTCGCAGGTCTCAATAGGGATTACAAATGCATTTTTGAGTAAATTTTGCATTATGCTAGTAATCATCTGACCATGCTTTATGATTTGGGAAGTGATCCAATGTTTTTGGGCACTTCAAAGCTTGTGTTAGGACCTGAGGAGGAAGCCGCAGAGGTCTTGAAGCTTATCGAGAAGAACTAGATGCATGCAATTCCAATACAAAATCATTCAGGGACGTATGCTTTATGCTTTCAGGCATTTTATTTATGTTATGGCATGTTCTGTATCTACATGCATGAATTGGATTGCATACATCAAATTTTGATCATTGTTTAAATTCTTAAAGTATGGATCGACAGGCAAGAAGTATATTTTTTTATTGTTTGCAGGAAAGAGGATTGCAGAAACCATATGGCTATGCAACACAGAGAATGGTTGCTAGCAATTGCTTTTATGTTTTTGCAGGTTATGGAGTCCATATATGAGTTTATGGCGTGCATGCCATGGGCCTATCAAGCCCTTTGTTGTTGGGTGGCCTGTGTGCCACTGAGCTTATGGTTAATTTTTTTTGGGATTCCATTTCCTGGGGAAATGTTGTCGAAATTTTTCTCACCGCATGGCGTTATATACGCACTTGTTTTTAGGTAAGAATGTTATGGCATGGTAACATGCATGTCTGCAAACGTCAATAAGTTTTAGGCATGCTTATAAGCATGTATTTAATGGACTTAGTACCATCAGAGTATTATAGACAAGGCAACTTCAGTAGTAAACAGGATCCCTACACATAATCCTTATGGATTTAGACCATAGGATTGCTAAGGGAAGGAGCTACACCTTCATCATTAGTATTGTGCACAAGCAATCCTATAGGTTTTAGGAAGTTGCATACAGGCATGGTAGATACATTTATGATAATCTCCAAGGTAGAGAAGATTTACTTATCTTCACAAAAGTCTCACAGTAGGATTAGGAGACTTTGGGGTATTATCAGGAATACCCGAATAGTGACTAGTTTCACTTATGCACATCACTTGAGCAAGTAATGAAGCATTTTTGCTGCACTACTAAGGAAACCAATTAGTTGGGATCACACAGATGGGTTTCATGATAGAGCATTGATAGATGCTTATGTGATTCGAGTGATGGTTAGCAAGGCCACAGGCATGGCACTAGCTCTATGGTATAGAGCATAGATCCCTTAGTCAGGAATAGTTGGGGTACCCAATACATATATGTATATCGGGATCTACAGAGCGGTACTTAGACTTAGTCTGGGTACCTAGGAACAAGTTGGTTTGGAATAGAAAGGGATATTCACTGTCACATGTTGATTAGAACCAAATTAACTAGTTCGAGGACATGGGACTCATTTGAGTCCACTGATATGATTTTAGGATATTGGATTCATTAGAGTCCACCTGCATATTCCATTACATATGTATGGAATATATATTTGGTTTAGTGTAGGTATGACAACATGAACTGGAAGAAGGTTCCACTTGTATGGGACGGTGGAAACGACTTCCCTTTGAGCACTCTTCTTCTATGGCCAAGGAGAAAAGGACTCATCATTCATGGCATCATGTCTCACTAGATCAGAGGAGAGCTCTTAGTAGACATCTCCTACTAGGATTGGGAGTTATCCTTCATAGTATAGGGAAGATTTATTCTTCCAGTAGAAAATGTGATAGGTTATTTTATCACCATTGGTATCACATACTCATTTTGAGCTTTTCAGGAAGGATAATTCCATTAGTTTGAATGGATCATATAGATCCATGCATAGAGGATGGTTGGCAGAGATAGTTTTTTGGTATAGATACACATGTGTTTATGGTACCATGTCATATCATTGCTGACCATTTTAGCAGAGGGCTTTGACCCTTGTTAGGAATTTATTTTCTCCACTTCACTACATACACCTTCATTAGTTAGGGGAGATTTGTTCTCCATCTTCATAGGAATATGAGTAGTGAGGGATTATGCATTAGTTACGGAAGAGAGGACTAAATAAATTCATGAGTTTCTCTTTTAAGGAAAGGAGAAAGTGGGAATCAGCTTAGAGATCGATGATAGATCTCACTTTAGTTCAGTGGTCTCACTTTAGCTCCTATTCTTTCAGAGAGAAAAAAAGGAAAGGAAAACATGATTTCTTCATTGGAGAAGAATACAGTATGTTTTCCTTTAGAAAGAAGAGGTGTTTAGAAAACATCTCTTAGTCTATATTTCAGAAGGAATTCATCTCCTCCACTTTTCAATGTAATTCTCCTTCATATGGGAGTATGATTCTCCACTATTTTGGAAGGAAAAGTATGGAGAACTTATATGCATGTTCTCAGCTATGGATGAGTAGAGAAAATGGATTCAACAGAATCTCTTTGAAAGGGAAAGGGAAAGTGGAATAGGTTCCACTGCTAGAGTGCTTTTCCTTAGAAGAGATTGAATAAAGAGAGAGAGAGAGAGAGTTTCACTTTCTCACTTTTAGGTTGTCTAGATAGAAGTAGCACTCTTCTATCAAAGGCAAGAGGGAGATCAGTTAATCATGGTGGTTAGATTGAGTCTCACTTGTAAACTCTAGAGAGAAGCAGTTATGCTATTTTCAGTGATGGTCTTTGACTAGATGAGATAATCTAGTTATTGACATTAGTTAGACTGGGAATAGATTGATGATACTTCTCTTTTGAGTTTCTAGGAGATAGGGATATACCTAACCTATTAGGGTACCAAACTCTTAGTTGGTGTTACATCATAAACATCAGTTAGGAGGATGGGTACTTAGGGATTATCTGAATCTCAAAGGGAATGCTTTCTGCATTCATATGGCAAACTATAGGGAAGAGAAATTTAGAGTTTGCACAAGTTCCAATAGATGCTCTTCCAATAGAACTTAGTCCAAAGGTAATGGATGAAAAACCACAGACTTCTTGGTTGGTGAAATGTAGAGATTGCATTTTACTACCATGAGCTAGATGATGGAATTGCATAGTCACAAGGTAGTTTAGAGGAAACTATTACTTGTGAGCACACTCAATGTTAGGAAGACCTGGAGTGTTATGAGGGCAATCTATCATTTAGTCTTAGATGGGTTTGAAGTCACTTGTTATGGAACTTTGTTCTATACTTCAGAGGATTCTATGGTTTATTATCTCCACTATGTTACGGTCAAGCTTATAAGTTTGGCACTTTACACGCTTCTCATACTATTAATCCATAGAGGATACATCATATGGACTTATGTCATTTTGATGATGTTATATGTGATGGGAGTGATAGTTTGGAAGCAGAGAGTATATGGGAGATAGTAGGCACCACTCAGACGGTTTCCCACCTTTGAGATGATCTCATATAAGACTTCTTAAGGGGAAGGATATGGGGAAACAACACACAGAGATGACCATGTACATAGAGTACATGGGGTTCAGGGGAGTCCGAGCACTTTCTTCTACCATTACGGACATTTCATCTTCATTTTCGAGGACGAAAATGTTTTCAAGGGGAAGGAAATGTCATATGATATTTATATGGGAGCTTTTTAGAGAATGCTACATGGCATTTCTATGCAAAAACTACTCCACCTTGGTAGCGAGAGAAAAAGAAGACCGCTTCGAGCGTGGCTGGGAGGAAATGGATATGTATCTTTGTGTGTGCATCGTTGGTTTCATGAGCATACAAAAAGGAAGCTTCGCGCACCAGCGTGACACCATGGCTTCTCGTCTACTCTTCACCGTCGGCCTTCTCCACGAGCTCTCTGCAGCCACATTGGCTCTGATACCATGTCACGAAGAAGGAGATAAGGAAGAGAGCTCACACACACACTCTCACAATCAAAGAGAATTACACACACAGATTGAGCCAAGGAAGAATGATCTTTTTCTTCTTCTTATTCTATTACATAAAAAGGAATGTAAAAGAATGACCTAAAAACAACAATACAACAAGTGCAATATATAAAGAATAGTACATAAGAAAAACCCTAATGTCCGTGAATGAGTGAGTTAGCAAGAAACAAATGTGCCATCAGTCTCGGTAAATAAATCTAGTAAAGCTCAATGAAGTATCCCTGACATATACCGGTGTGACCACTAAAGATGTTAGGGAAATGAAATCTGATATACGTGTCATCCTGGATCATCACATGTTGAGCTTGATATCTCAAAAAATCCAAGGAAGAGGTAGGATGATTTGAAGATCATGAATGAGTGATGTGTGTGAAGGTGGAGGTGAGAAGCATGCAAGTGCACACACATATACACACACACACATGGTAGAGACAAGAGAGACACAATGGAAGGTTAGAATCACACTTGTATTATTCCATATAGTTCTTACAAAACTTGTTCACACTAGCTAATCTCTAACAAGCTCTCCTAAAAAATGAGCTCTCTAGCTCATTTTATAGCTTTTAGATGAGTTTTGATCGGTTTCGAACCTAGTGTCTGGCCCAGTTAAAAAATAGGTTGTAGGGGGCCATTTGGAGGTCCAAATGAAGTCTAAAAGCTACAAAATTTGGTATCAGCATTCTACCTAAGCTCCTTAAGCTTGAGGACTCCTCAACTTGCAGAAAATGGAGCTGGTTGATACAAAATTGGGTTTTATATCTTACATATGTTACATGATTGATTAAAATCAATATTAATGGTTTGTCCAAGAGATAATGAAAACATCTTTCTTTGAGAAAATAATGGGTATGGTCCCACGTACTTCCAGCATTTCCATTCACATGCTGCATTTATGCCTATGTTTGTGGCTACTATCGGTTGCAGTACCACTAAAGATCAACTTGGAGTATTGAGGAAATCAAGAGGAGGCCTTGAAGTTTCTTGATAGCCAAGGAATAAATCAAAGACCAAGACTTGGAGGAGAATCTAAAGCAAGGGTGAGCTTCTATATTTTTTCTCGATTGTATAGAGATCTAAAAGGTGTTGACCCTTAGATATGTGCCCATGGAGTGCCTCTGGCATCGGATGCAAAACCCTCTAAATAGAGGTGTTACCCCCAAATGATGTATATTCAGCCAAGATAAAAGACAAAGTACATACTCACTTAGAACCAAGTTTCACATATGAGATTGAGCACATTGAATGGATCTCACCCATAGTTGTAGTGTCCAAGAAAAATGTAAAGTGAACGGCTTGGAGCAATCCAAAAAAGGTTAATGTAGCTATGACTAGGGATAGTTTTCCACTCCTAATCAATTCTCATCTTTTGGAAAGGCATTAAAGAAATAAGTTTATAGCCTTTTAGATGGTTTATAAGGTTATAATCAAGTTGAAATTGCACTTGAACATGAACACAAGAGTACCTTCACTATTGAATGGGGAATCTGTGCATTCAAACATTCCATTAGGCCTAACAAGTGTCGCTACGACTTTCAAAGATTCATGTGTCATGTCTTTAAAGGCTTTCTTCAAGAATCTTAGGAATTTTATGTGGATGACTTATGTACGTACTTTGCACTAAGAACTAAGCATATTCCTATGTTGGAAAACTTGTTTGCTTAATGCTAATAATATAGAGGCTTGTTAAATGCATAAAAGTGTGTCTTCATGGTGAGATAAGGGACGATTTTGGGACATATTGTCTCAAAAAATGTAATTTTAATAGATGAAGAGAAGATCAAGGTGATAGTAAACCTACCCCATAGTATAGGAAGATTGGTAAGATGCTTTTTTCTTCTTATGGAACTTGACTTGGAAGTTATTATAAAGAAAGGTAATACATGTGCATGTAGATCACCTTTGTAGGTTGAAAAATGGTGAACCACCAAATGGGATATCATATGAACTACTTGACACCTATTTGTTTAACCTAGAGGTGGTGCCAAAGTACACAAAACACCATGTTCCAATGCTGATGTCCGGTCGAGTGCATGACTTCCTTCCTACAGATAAGAAAGAAATTAGAGAAGCTAGAGACCTTCAAAGTATTGTGAGAAGTATGTTAAAGATAAAGGGGAGACTTTTTTTCTTGTTGTGTGGAAGAAGATGAGACGTGGGATCTTATTACACAAGCCCAATTTCTAATTTGGGATGACATTATCCCCAAACAGAAATTATGCAAAACTTGAAGCAATATGGAGTTTATTACCACACATTGCTAAAAATGCTCACAATTATTTCTCAAATTAAGTGCTAGTTCTACATTAAACGTCCAATCGTAGGGCACTCAACCCTATATCAAGTGATGATAGCACCTAAATGGAGTAAATCTATTGTGGATTATCTTCAAAATGGAATATTTCTAGAGTATGTTACTCCTTTTAGAAGAAAATCCCTTGAGGAAGTGTAGAGATTACTCTCTCATAGCAAGTAAACTCTATAAGATAGGGAAAGTTAATTTCTCATGATTTTTCATACATGAAAGTGAATATTTTCCCATTCTTCAGATGGCGCACTCAAGACTTTCAAGTGGACATTTCTCCCTGAATTAACAGTTAAGCACATTCATTTTATTGGCCTATGGTTTCCTACATTGCACATGGATGTAAGAAGTTATGTTGAAAGGTGTGACATATGTCAATATAAGGACCAGACTCAAGAACATAGAGAGGTAAGGATATGAGAAGAGGTAAAAACTTTAACAAAATTCTTAGGCAGTATAGTCAAGGAAGATCACAAGAAGACAACCACTGGTCCTCGACCAAGTGCAATTGGACAGCTTTAAGCATGAAGCAACCAGTTAAGTACTCTCATAAGGATGAGTGTGGGAAACCTATACCTAAACCCAAACTTATTAAAAGTTCCAAAACCAAGCCCCGTTGACCTAAAAAAACAAGAACAATAGTGACCCCATCTACCAAATGGGTTTGGAAGCCTAAAGAAAACACAAATAAAATAATAATAGCTTCAAAGAAACCGCAAATGCCCACACCCATGCAATCTAAGTGGGTAAGAAAACTAGTTTGAATATCTAAACCTATCAAGACTTCTCTAAAATGGGTATCCAAGCCTAGTACAAATCAACATTATTTAGATATTCCCATCATAGCAAAAATTGTAGAATCCTTAGAGAGAATGATTCATGCACCATAACATCTTTTTCAACTAGGATAGCCATTTGGAAATCCTCTTTGTTAGAAATACTTGATCTCACCCAACCTTGTTTATGCATCATAAATTCCCTTGTTTAACATAATCATTGTTGTGAATCCTAGGCATTAGAGAATTATACAAAGACACCATTGTATATATTTTTGTTTTTACCATCATTTTCTAACCTTATTAACCCAACTAACATGATTTTGAAAGATTTTTGCTAACATCCATGCTACATGCATATCACAAATATGGAAGATTCATCATCAAGAAGCAAGGGAAAGAGTCGGTGGTAGAAACACAAGGAGCCATTCTATCAACAAGCAGTATCAAAACTATATTTGCTTATTGGTTTACCAACCCACAAAAAGTGCCATTGCATGATGATGGGAAATACGTTAATGTATACTACCATGGTACATCCCATGATTTTGTTAACATATTGTACCTCATTGAAGAAATTCATGCTATTCATGCACATCCAACAATATTAGTAGCCTAGAGCAATTGAATATGAATCAAGTAAATTGCCACACCATGCCCAATAAAAGCATTGTTAATGCTTTTTTACATGCTTTTGAGCACCCTATAGATTGTATAGACATGAATCAAGTTGCGTTTAACCAGTTTATCAGAGGAAAAAGTTGCGTTTAACCAGCTTATCAATTTGCGTTTAACCAGCTTATCGGTGATGTTGACAAGAAAAATGTACAGATTGTTTTTTGTTTAATATAAAAACGTAAAATTAATTCTCATATGATGGAATAGCAACACTCATTTGTGTTCATTTCATTGAAAAGATCCACTCCTATGAGAGAGAGGAAATGTGTGAAAGGTTCTGCTATAGAAGAAGAAAAATATACAGAGAATATGGGATATATATCATGTAACTTCCCTTATTTGTAGTTCTATTTCAACATTACCCTCTTATGTTCAAATTCATCCAGATTTATATATGAAGGTCAATAAGCAACATCTTCTGTGTGTAGATGCATGTTGTGTGCTTGTTCTCTGTGTATGAACCCTTCTCTATGCACATTTCTATTTGAAAATATTTGGACGTCTGTACTTCTTGAGTCTGATTGAAGTTGCAAGAGGAATTTTCATGATTCTATATGCATATATGTCTCTGTGCCTTTTATTTGTATGCTACTTGGAAACTACACATATCCTTGACTCTAAAGATATGATGATATGTGTAAGCTGCACATGAATATAAATTTGCAGGTGTCAAATGAAACTAATGATGAAAATCTTGAAATTACAGGTATTTGTAACATAAAAAAAAATAAAAAATATGATGTTACAGATTCTATGTAAAGAAATGAGGTGTTGTATTTATGTATGGCAGTCTGAAGGGATATGAGGGGAAACAATGTAGGAAACTATTCCAGCTTTTGCCTTGAAGTTCAAACTTCCTAGGTCTCATGCAAGATAGAGAAGACTATTGGCATGAAGTTTTGGAAAGGGAGAACCGAATCTTGAAAGAGGACGTTTGCGGTGGTTGAAGTTAGATTCACTCCTGTGTGTGTGTCTGTGTGTGTGTGTGTGAGAGAGAGAGAGAGAGAGACTTGAAATACATATGCTTATTAAAATGTGGAATTCATTCCTCACAAATCCATAAAGGAAATAGTGCCTCAATCTCCAAGATACATAATAGAAGATCCAAGTGCTTCATGCAACACTCTCTTGAGTGTTATAATTCTTTGTATTCGTTACTTATCATCCCAATGCTTTGGACAACACTCTCTTGAGCCCAATGTTTTGACACATTTATTTCTTTATTTTTCCTACTTGATGTGAAAAAAAGTATGAAGTCATTTTGTCAACTTAGATGTGCTTTTGAGCTTATGGGAATGTAATGCCTTCTTTATCGCCAATGAATAGCTTTCACAAGTCTTTGTAGAAGAAGTGACAACTTCGGCCATTGCAAGGATTGAATTCCCTTATGAGCAGACTTCCCAAAGGTAGATCTAATATGTAACGATGGCTTACTTCGAATGCCAAGAACTTATAAATGGTAACTTTTTTGGATTCTAAACTTATATCTTCAACATGTTTTTCGATTCTTTCACAAAAACTTTCTATTCTTTCACAAAAACTTCCATACTCCTTCAAGTTGAAATCTCATTTGGTATCATTTTTCTCCTCCTTTCCATGAACTCCATGATTAATTTGAAGTAGCCCAAAGTCTACCTCAAGAAGTATCCATACACATCTACATACCACCACTCTCCACCAAGCCACCACTTGAGGCATCATCCACCATCATGGCATTCAACATCCTAAATATACCATCACCTTCCATGCATATACTCATACCATCCCCAACTAAAGAAATAGCATCACCATTATTCCAAACCACCAACACCATACGTTCTTAATCACTCTTTTGTTCTCCCCCCTATCTAATGACTCCCAGAGGCTTGAGGCTAGTTTGCTCTCTCTTGGACTATGAAGAATGGTCCCTATTATGGAGCATATTCAATGCTTTGGAGTGCTTGAGGATTCGCCTCCTTGTTGGCATGAATCCTCTCACAATGAGGGTCTTAGATGGAACAATAGCAATAGTCTTGATAAAACTCTGAGATTCAAGTAGGATATGGTGTTTGGATTGGTCGAGTTTAAGCTGAGATTTTAAGTTCCAATCCCTTTGGCATCCCCTCATCGACACTAAAGAAAAGTCAGTTCTTATGTGGGAAATCCTCTATCATGGAATTTGGATAATTGTAAAAGATAAAAAAATTTGTGAAGCCCCTTCATGGAGTAAATAGTGCCTTCGTCAGAAGGAGAACTTGGGACACCTCTTCTTTTCATGCCCCAAGTCAATGTCGATCTAGAGGGCCCTTGGGAGAATCTTGCCGCTATAGGGACAAATCAACTAGAAGCAAGTGTTATTGGGTGAAGTGATCAACTGTTCCTCAACATTGTGGAATACTATAAGAGATGAGGCCCTCTAGAAATTCTAGAAATAGAGGTGTGCTTTAAACTTTGGTAGCCCTCCTAAAGAATAGTTGATTGAAAAATCTATTTTCCTTTTATGCAAAAGAAATTCCAATTATAAGAAGCCCCCCCTTTTAGACATAGAGTGTTTTTCCACGAGAGCAACAAGATTATAACCAAGTGGGCCCCCCATGAGGGGAAAAAAATGGTAATCAACCTTCTTTGTAATGTTTCCTTTCAAAGTTTAAGCAGCCCTTGCTTTGTGGGATTTAGGGGGTCCCATGGGTGTTGGAGTTTGAGATATGCGGAAGCATGTGAACAACACAAGGAAGAAGAAGAAGCTTGAAGCACAACACACAATTCTATACCAAGATCATGTACAAAGATAAGTCACCCATTAGGGTTATAGGAATATATACAAGTTGGGGAAAAAACCTCCTAAAGAGGGAAAAAAGTGCCTCGGTGGTCCTAGTGTGTCACTACCTAAATATATCAAGAAATCCCCCTAGGAGTGATAGGGTGAACAAGGAGCTAACACATGTATAATGAAGTGTCAAGCTATGTGGCATCAATCCACAAAAGGAAGTAAGCCAAAAGCTTTGTGGAAAGCTTCGAACTTCTCTCTATGTATTGTGAAAAGGTCTACAATGTTCTCCTATGTGGGCACGTATGCCAAACTGATCTCTCCAGTAGAGAAGCTCTCCCTCACATAATGATAGTGCATCTCAATGTGCTTAGTGCGATCATGGATCATAGGGTTCCTTGTAACTCCCAATGTGCTCTAACTATCATTGAAGATGATGGTGGTAGAAGACTCACCAACACCCAAATCAGCCATAAGGCATCTAAGCCACACCCACTCAAGAGTCATTGTGAAAGCTACCCTATACTCAACCTCACAACTAGAAGTGGCCACAGTAGGTTGCTTCTTGCTCAACCAAGGTATGCATGAGCTACCAAGCATGAAGCATACCCATTGGTGGGCACACGAGTGTCATAGCAATTAGCCCAATCAATGTAAGAAAAAAGCATGTAATATGGAAGTAGTGATCCCCCCTTGGGATAAAACAATCCAAGAAGTTGGGTACCACTCAAGAAGTGAAAGATGCGCTTAACCTCCTGCCAATGCTTGACATCTAGGCTATGCATAAACCTGCTCATCTATGGGACAACAAACTCAATATCTAGCTAAGTAATGCATAATTAAATCAAGCATCCGACAACCTACTAATAGGGAACAACGTCAACTGCATCTTTATCATCATGAGGACTCAACCATAAACCTATGTCCATAGGAGTTGTTGGAATATGCAAGTCCACACCATCTCTTCAAAGTACTATTATAGGTTGAACTCTTTATTAAAGTTTATTGTATTCTTAGAGTGATTTATTATGTTTTCCACATCAGCCATAGTTGTGAAAAAAGCATGTTTGAAGTCAATGCAAAGTTGGAAAAGTGTTCCTATAATTTAGGAAAAATTTCAGGACAGCAGCACACCTTTTCTAAAGGCAGTTTTGCATGGATCATATCTCGCTAACCGTGCATCCTTTTTGGTTGATCTAAAAGTTGAAATGTTCTCCATAATATCAGGTATCAAATCACCAAAAATCTCCCACAAACTCGTCTCCAAACGCAAGTTATGCTGGCCGCAAATTGGTATGTAGAGAATTGGTAGATTGCTAAAAACGGCCAGTAGACCAACTTTGGAAGCTTGTATCTTGAGCTACGTGCATCATGTCAAAATGGTTTCTTCAGCAAACTTGTTCCCATATCATGCAAAATCTCCATCTAAAACAGTTTCATCAAACTCCCATGCATTAGAGAGTTATGCCTATTTAAACAAACGCCTCTGAGCATTTTTACAAGAAACACAGAGGGCTGGAGTTGAGAGACAGTCGACTCATTTCTTGTAGTTGTGGAGTGCATCCTAGGGACTGAATTGGAGTGGTGTATGACCATTATACATTGGCTTCATTTGTATCATTGAGCTCATTTGATAGTGTTATTAGCTTTGTTCTTTTCAAGTAGTTTGAGATTGAGTTAGCTTCTACTACTGAACTTTGTATTCTTGTTGGTTTAGGGATTGCTCACTTATTTGTCTCTCATATCTCATCTCATATATTCTTTGAGAGTGTGTTTAAGCTCAGCTCCTCATTTTCACATGGTATCAGAGCACCTAGGTTAGAAGTGCCTAGTGTGAGCATATTTGAGTAAAGGGAAGAGTTTTGATTCAACTTGTTGCAGTTGAAGATGGCACCAAGTCTCCATAACCTACACTTAGAAGGAGTTGAGAAGCTCTATGGAAACAACTATGCTACATGGAAGGTAAAGATGGAGGCCTTACTTTTCTTTCAAGATTGTTGGGATTTAATTTCGATGGACAGACCGATTGGAAGTGAAGAAGAATTGTCCAAATAGGATAAGAAGGCCATGTTTGCAGTTCATATGATAAGGTTGAGTATCAACGATGACATTCTCATCCATCTCCTTGATGTGAAGACTCCCAAGAAGGCATGGGAGACATTGAAGAATATCTACGAGTCCAAGAGCACCTGGAGGCAAGTGGCATTGAGGGCTGAACTTACCAATTGTACGAGGAAACAAGGAGAGGATGTTTCAAGCTTCATTAAGAGATTCAAGGATCTACATCAACAACCAGTGGTTGTTGGAGATAAGATGTCTGAAAACAAGCTCTCTACAATCATCATCCATGGATTGCGAGATGGATATGAAGGCTTAGTTCAAGGCCTCATCATCTTGAGGGAGAAGCCATCTCTTGAGGAGATGGAACAAATTTTCAGAGATGAAGATCAAAGGAAGTCAATACATGATCGACGAAAGGCATCAACATTGAATGACAAAGCACTCTTCTCATCAAGGGGAAGAGGAAGACAACAGACAAAGAGGAAGAGGGCGGCATCAGCCCACTCACAACCAAGATCAACAAGATCATGAAGGTAATCAATCTCTCCAAGAAAGAGGACATCCTTCCTCAAGAGGTAGAGGAAGAGGAGAAGATAGAGGTAGATATTACCCTATCCAATGTTACAATTGCTCTAGGTATGGCCATTTTGCTAAAGATTGCAGGAGTAATCAAGATAATGGGAGAGGAATATCAACACACTACATCGATGGAGAAGGTGGAAATGAGTTCACTCATTTTGAAGAAGATTCTTCACTTGTATCATTAGAAGAGATAGCAGCCCATACACATGATCCCAAAGAGGAACCATGGTGGATCGATAGCGGAGCAAGTTCTCATATGACTTCTCATGCTCAATACTTTTCTAATATTGATGATTCTCATAATGGTACTATCTTTACAGCAGATAGTACTCCAAATTCTATTGCAGGGAAAGGTGACATACCCATTCGATTGGGAACAGGAGAGAAAAAAGACACTCGGCAATGTTCTCTTGGTACCATCACTTACCAATAGTCTACTTTCAGTTGGAGCTATGACTGAGAAGGGACTCAAAATAGAGTTTGAAGGCCAACAATGCCTCATTAAAGATCCAAAGAATTCCTACAAAGTGGTTGCTAGAGGAAGAAAGCAAGGAAAGCCTTTCAAGTTAGAAGGAGAAGTCTTAGCATTTTTAGCAATGGGAAATGTCAAAGCAGCCCCCATTATGCCTACCAAGTTATGGCACGAGGTATGATCACTTGAACTTCAATAGTGTGTGTATGCTGAAGGAGAAAGGCATGGTCATTGGAATTCCAGCCTTACAAAGGATTGGAAAAGTGTGTGAAGCGTGCTGCCTTGGAAAGCATGCTAGGAGTAAGTTCTCAAAGAGAAGCTCAAGGGCACATGATATACTTGATGTGGTGCATGATGATGTATGTGATACGACCCACACTCCCTCACTTGGAGGGAATATTTATTTTGTTACATTCACGGATGATTTCTCTAGATATACTTGGGTTTATTTTATGAAGTCCAAGGCTGATGTATTTCAGATTTTCAAACACTTTCATGCTATGGTGGAAAAGATGACATGACGAAGTCTAAAGACTCTACAGTCTGACAATGGAGGAGAATTCTTGTCGAAGGATTTCAGCCATTATCTGCTTGAGAATGGCATTCAAAGGCAACTTACTTGGAGTGGAAGAGAGGAAGAATAGGACATTGTTTGAAGCAACAAGATGCATGATCAAAGACAAAGGTCTAAGCAACATCTTTTGGGCTGAAGCAATCAACACTTCATGCTATTTGATGAATAGGTATCCTACCAAAGTCTTGAAGGGCATTACCCCCTATGAAGCTCTTCACAACATCAAGCCTAAGGTACATCATTTAAGAGTTTTTGGTTGCCTCACATTTTCTCACATTCCAGATGAAAAGAGGAAGAGACTGGATGACAAGTCAAGGAAATGCATCTTTGTTGGATATAGTGATGTAAGCAAAGCTTACAAACTTTATGATCCATGTAAGAAGGAGAATGCAAGCTTCAGTTCAGCATCAATTTCAGATTTGGATAAAAGCTCTTCAACAATAGTTAAAGTTGAAGTTCCCTCTCCTACCCATAAGGAAGCCATTCCTATCAAGGGATGTGATTTTTGATGAGAATGCAAGCTTCAGTTCAGCATCAATTTCAGATTTGGATAAAAGCTCTTCAATAATAGTTAAAGTTGAAGTTCCCTCTTCTACACATGAGGAAACCATTGAAGAATTAGAGGAAGAAGATGAATATCACCGTGCAACTCTTAGAAGGCCTTCAAGGATCAGAACACAACCTCAAAGACTTACATATCAATGAGGTAATTCCTCAAGTTTTGAGCAAAGTAATGTTGCTTTGCTTAGCTTTATTTTACAACATGACGAACCGTCAACATACAAGGCTGCTAGTACTCAAAAAGAATGGCAAGAAGCTATGGACAAAGAGATGGCTGCTCTTCATCAAAATGGGACATGGTAGTTATGTGCATTACCTCCCAACAAGAAAGCAATCGAATGCAAATGGATCTACAAGCTGAAATTCAACAAGGAAGGGAAGATAGATAGACACAAAGCAAGGTTAGTAGCTAAAGGATATTCTCAACAATATGGATTGGATTATGATGAAATATATGCTCCAATAGCAAAGATGAATTCAGTTAGGTTATTACTTTCTCTTGCCTCCATATTCAAGTGGAAGGTGAAGCAAATGGATGTCAACAATGCCTTCCTCAATGGCATACTTGAGGAAGAAGTCTACATGCAACAACTGGAAGGATACATTGTCAAAGGTAAAGAGCACATGGTATGAAAACTTCTCAAAATTTTGTATGGTTTGAAGCAAGCTCCCCGAGCTTGGTATGCAAGAATTGATGAGCATCTTTGCTCTCAAGGCTTTCAAAGAAGCAATGTTAATCATAGTTTGTATTATACAGTCAAGGAAAAGATATTGTTATTGTTCTTCTATATGTGGATGATCTCATGTTGACAGGAAGCAATGAAGCAATGATTGAAGATGTTCAAAGAATACTCTCTAAAGAGTTTGAAATAAAGGATCTTGGTGACTTACACTACATTCTTGGCATCGAAGTCTCTCGACTAGAGAAGGGAGATATATTTATCTCTCAACAAAAGTACCTTTTTTCCATTCTTGATAGGTTTGAGATGTCTCACTCTAAGCCTATCTCTACACCTATGGAGTCAACTTTCAAACTCATAAAGGATGAGAATGGTGTTCCATATGATGAAACACTATATAGACAACTCATAGGATCTCTCCTCTATTTGACCATGACAAGACCTGATATTTGTTTTGCAGTGAACTCTCTCTCCCAATATCTACAAGCTCCCAAAGTATCTCATTGGAATACAGCCAAGAGGATACTAAGATATTTGAAAGGTACTTCTTCACTTGGAATTCTCTATGGAGGAGATACATTGAATCCTCATGGATTTAGTGATTCAGATTATGCAGCAAACCTGGTGTTCTTGCATTGTTTTTAAGGCACTAATGCATATTCCAGACAATCCAAAATTGGAGCACAACACACAGTTTTGAATGTATTACCTAGAGAATGTAGAAAGATAAGTGACTTGTTAGGGTTATAGGAGTATATACAACTCGGGGGAAAAAACCTCTGTTGAGCCCATAAAAGTCATATTGGTCAAAGTCAACTGTAGTCACAGTCAACTATAGTCAAAGTCAAAAGGTCAAAGTCAAATGGTTCAAAGTCAACAGGGGTAAAAGTCAACGTGTTCGAAGTGCAGGTGTCAAAGTGCACAGGTAGTGCACAAGTATTGTCCACAAAGGGTGAATTGGAGAAAGTGGGTTGCAGATTGCAGAGGTATTTCTCTAATTTCCCTAAGGTTCAAAGTGTTTTTAAAGTGTTTTGGAAGGTTCAGGTGAACCCTCTCTTATGTGCAAAAGTGAAGAATTAAAAGGAAAATGTGAAGGCATGTGAAGCGGTAGCGTACGCAGAAGCAAAAGTATGGCCCCCCAATTAAAATTTTGTTTTTAGCCTAAAGTCACTACAGGACAAAAGAGGGATTCGTTGGCTGCCACTTGTGAAGACAATCTTGGGACATCAAAGTGAGCACCAAGATACTCTTGCAGTTAGGAGCGTACCTGAATTGACACTCAACTCAAGGCAAGGACTATTCTTGGACCATTCTAGTGTAAGCAAGAGAAGCATAGTCTAAGTGGAGCAAGAGAGAGAAGTGCAAGGGACACACAATGTGTGACGCAGAGAAGTGAAGTGTAAGGTGTGCATGAAGAGTAACCAAGGAAGTGTGGAGAGGAGTGCTAATCTAGTATCCCAAAGATCCCAAGGTCTTATTGAAGTGTGCGCGTGCCGACAGAAGGTACCCATCCCTCCCCCTTAGTGGAAGCTTGGTGCAAGGTGTGCACAAGTGCAGGCTTGGAGAAGGTGGAGGTTTGGTGCAGAGGAGGCCGGCAGCAACAAGTCCCTTGGGTATTTGGTATTTTGTAATTGAACCCTCTATGGGATTTTGCACAGAAGCATTGGCTTGTACTGTGCTTCAATATTGTATTTGTCTTATTGTAATCAATCGACAGAGGCTTCCAGTGTGTATTTTCTCTTCTTGTCTTACACATTTCTCCTACAAACACTCAAATCCCTTCTGGTCCAAGAATCTCCCAACAAAATTTGGCACGCCCGGTGGGACTTCCAAGGAGATTTGAGCATAGGAGAAGATATATTGCAGTTGGAGATCAATATTCCAGTGTCGACAGTACTACTTCAGTGGACTAAAAGGTACATATTCTTATCAATTATCTCATACTAAGAGGACTATGAACAGCCCATGACCGCAACCCGGTCCCAAACATTGAGGGTCACCTGCAAGCAAAGAAGAAAGAAGGTTGTTAGAAGATCATCTAGTCCACTTTCATCAACTTCATCAGTAAGGAGCATGGCTAGTCAGGTAGACTTGGAAACCTTACTATGAAGATTAAATATAAAATTTCCTTCTTTCAAAGGCCTAGCTCAGGAAGATCCTGACGAGTATATTAGAAGGTTTTTGGCACTATGCAAAACTAGAGGCTTAATGGGTAGGGAGGATGCCTTTTTGATACTCTTCCCTGCCACATTATAAGGATTAGCAGATAAATGGTTCAGCCAATTTGCTGAGAACCATTTTACAACTTGGGATTTGATGAAAGATGCATTCAAAAATCAATTCCAGCATGGAAATACTGCAGAGATCATCATAGAAGAACTAGAAAATTTGAGATTGGGTCCAGGTGAAAAGTTCCCAGAGTTTGTGATTAGGGCCAAGGCACTAATGGCTAAATTGCCAGATCCGCCACATGATTTGTTTTGTTAAGAAATGGCTAGCTAAGCCACTTCCAGTGGCCACCCAATGCAAAATCAAGGAATTAGTGTTGCCTACAGCCTCCATAGAGGATTTCATCAACACAGCCACACGTCTGGAGCAGATAAGGCAACAGTATGGAGCAACTTCTTCTCAACTACCATATCCCACAGAAATGGAGGATCCAGTAATCCTGCTAAGGAAGGAGCTGGAGGGCTTAAAAAGAAATAAGCCCCACAAAGAGGAGGAGAATGTTGTCACTCAGTTGAGAAGGGAGATTGAAGCACTAAAGCTCCAAAAGGAGGAGTGGGGCCCAAGCAGAGGGATTGGCTCAGCTGCGACAGGAGTTGCAGGAACTAAAAGGGGGTGGCATCAAGAGTGACTTTGGTGTTCCATGTGCAGCAAGCAAGGTCATATAGTAAGTGAATGTCCTCTGTTAAGTGTGACTTGCCAATTATGCAAGAAAGCTGGTCATGAGGCCTAGGAATGCCAATCAAGGGGAATACCTACAACAACATATTGGACACAAGGAGGACCCCTACCACCAGCAAACGTGATGGCGGTTGCACCCCATCAAGGTAACAATTACAACCCTAGACAGAGGGATAACTTTGGAAATGGGCCAAGGAGGCCAATTATTTGTTTCAGATGTGGAGAATGTGGGCACTATCAGCTCTTCATCTGGGCCCCACATTCAAATGATTTTTGTGTGCAAAGAAGAAAGGGTAGATCAAGTCCATGTGCCATCTCCATCTACCAGGGTGGTGTAGTTAGAAGAAATTGAATCTTTTACAGTGCAGACAAGAAGCAAGGGGAAGGCTCAAGTGGAAATAGGTCAAGAATCAATGATTAATGGATTAAACAAAGACAGAGCAGTGTCTGAGAACAAAGCCACCACATGTGCAAACACAAGGCAAAAAGAAAATTTCATTGGTGCCAGTGATGCCATTGGACATGCATTCAACAGGGCTCATGAGGAGTTTGATAAGTCAAAAGGAGTCCACGCTCTTAAGGAATCAGAAGCTTCCAGAATACTCAAGTCCATGAAAAAGGAGGTTAGTATTTTTTATTTAATAAAGATGGATGGGAAGTTCAGGTCAGAACTCTTGCAGATAATTGATGAAATGTCCACAACAAGTCTTGTGGCAAAGGCTGTTGTTATGCATAAAGATAAAAGTGTAGGAGAAGCACCCCTCACAGATTACAAGAGCCCTCGGCTAACAGTCTCCATTGAAGGTCATGAGTTTCAAGGAGTTATTGTGGATGGAGGCTCTGGCATTAACTTGATGCCTGAATATACCATGAAAAAGATTGGACTATACCCTTCTAGGCCTGCCAACTTCACTGTAACACTGGCAGATCAAAGCATAGTTAAGCCTATGGGAGTGGTCCCTGGAGTCCCAGTCAAGATACAAGGTACCATCTTTAACTTGGACTTTGTTGTTTTAAGGCTGCCATAGGTAGAAGGAAGTTTTCCCCTGTTAATTGGGAGACCTTGGTTAAGGCATGCCAATGTGCTGCATGACTCGGGCAAGGACACAATGTGGGTAAAGCAAGAGGGAAAAGAGTTGCAGCATATAATTTTAGAAGAAGGACCAGACAATCAGAGAAATACTAGCATGATGCAGACAATTGGTATTTGTATGGAAGAAGAATTGTTGGACAACCCAGAAGCACATCTATTTGAAGAAGCAAATTTATATGAAGATGAAAACATGTTGGCTTGGCTCCATGCAGAAGACCCATCTTCCTGCTATGGAATTTTTCCAAACGCAAGCAAAGAGGAAGCGGATGAAGAAATAGAGGACACATTCTTAGTCAAAAGCCTTAACAGAGAGAAGAAAAGCGTTGTCCTTAAGTGCAGCAGTGACGAAGCTACTTCAAATCATACGTCGATGGCCACATTTTTATGGATACTAGTATGAATATCATCTGTTATGTCAATTTTTATGATAGTAAGTGCAGGGCTTTACAATGATGTGGAAGGAGTACCTGCAAGTCTTTGGAAACAGAAGATGCAGTATGGAGGAGATAATATTTTACTGAAGGATTTAAGGTGGCCCTATCAAATCGTCAGCATGCCCAAAATAAAGACAAAACAAATGAAGTGCAGTACAATTGGAGATTATGGAGGAGTTGGAGTTTCTCTGAGTCAACAATACAAGGCTCAAGGCCTATCATCAACAAAAGTGAAGATTTATGGATCACCTAGAACCTGCATATTTTGTCCACATTATACATAGTCTTTTCCTGCCATTTTTGCTTAAGTTTTAGTAGATTTCATCAATTTTCATGCTTTTTCTTTGCGTTTTTCGCAAATTTAGCAATTCTTAATTAGGCGTTGGCATAAGTATAATTTTGGGGATTTTTCAGGGAATTTTTCATGCATTTTTTGAATTTTTCTGGTATTTTTCATCCTTTTTCAAGTATCATTTTCTTGCCAAATTGGAGAAATAAGGAAATCTCTTTGTGGTTTTGATTGATAAATCTGAGCTAAAACCTGTGGAGAATTTTTTTAGAATTGTTTTGGAATTTTTTGGGTTTTTTTTGGATTTTTTTTTGGGTTTTTCTGTAATTTTTTGTAATTTTGGGTAATTAAAAAAAAGGCCCCCCAAGCGTCTTTATTTCACCAAAAAAAAAGGGGGAAGACAAATTCAAAAAAGAAAAAAAAAAAGCTCCCCCCCCCCCCCCCTCTCCCCCCCCCCCCCTCCCCCCCCCCCCCTCCCCCCCCCCCTCCACCTCCCCCCCCCTCTCCCCCCCCTGCAGCCCTCCGCCCGCAATCCTTCGCCCGCCCACCCATAGCCCCCCCCCCACCTTCCCCCCCCCTCCCCCCCTTCCCCCCCCCTCCCCTCCCCCCCCCACCAGAGCCCCCCCTGCAGCCCTCCACCCGCAGCCCCCCACCCGCGGCCCCCTTCCCTCCCCCCCCACTTTATTTTATTTTATTTTTATTTTTATTTTTATTTTATTTATTTTATTTTTATTTTTATTTTATTTTCTTGGTTTTTATTTTTATTATTTCTTTTCCTTTTATTTTTATTTTTATTTTTATTTTTTTATCCCCCCCCGCCCACAATCGCCCACCCGTAGCCCCCCACCCACCCACCCGCAGCCCTACGCCCGCCCACCCGCAGCCCCCCCCCCCACCCACCCTCCCCCGCGCGAACCCCCCCTCCCCCCCACCTTTTTTTTCTTTTTGTTTTCTTTATTTCAGTGTTTTTCTCCCCTCGCCCGTGCGCCCCCGTCGACCTTTTTTTTCTTTTTATTTTTTAATTGCTTTTGTTTTATTACCCCCTGCCCCCCATGGCATCACGTTTTTTTTATTTTATTATTTTTATTATTTATTTTATTTTTTAGTTTTTTTTTTTCATATGTATATTTTTATATTCTATTTATTTTACTTTTCTTTTATTTTATTTTAATTTTTTTTATTTATTTCAATAAAAAAAAATTAAAATAAGAATAATATTAAAAATAATAATAATAACAAATAAATAAATTATTAAAAAAAAGAAAATATATATATATATATCTTTTATTTATTATATATAAATATATATATATATATTAGTGGTTCAACACTTTTGGCTCTGGATCGTGCCTTGGATGGCCATTTTTTTCCAATTCGGAGTCATTTTCATGTATTTTTGCACCTTTGGATTCATTTTTTGCATTAATTTTTCCAAAATCCCACATTGTCTATGAATTTTGGTCAAAACCCACATGTTTTGAGCACATTTATCACATGTTTTTATTCCACCACATTGTCCATATGGTATATTCTCACTTCATCTTACCTTATGTTTCATAATTTTCCATATGCACCCTCTGAAGCTCTATTGTTTGATCATTTTAACCCTCTCTAGACCCCATAATCATACTGTCAATCCCTCCCTTTACCAATCTGCCCAACCACTTCCTTAACCCTCCCTACCCTATCCATCTCCACCCCTCAGCCCTCCCCTCCACCTCCCTACCCTCCTATTTCCCTCCTTTGCTTCTCCATGCCAACAATCCCCCTTTTTTGGTTCTTCTCTGGTGCTTGTTCTCTCCTGTTTCTGGTGGACTTGGTAGTTGTTCAGTGCCCTTTTTCAAGATCTTGCAGCACATGTATTATGGTGTCCTATCTCCTTAGAGTTTTGGCTGTAGCTTTCTGAGACGGAGAGCACATTAGGTGGTGGGCGACTGTTGAGCCCATAAAAGTCATATTGGTCAAAGTCAACTACAATCAAAGTCAAAAGGTCAAAGTCAACAGGGGTAAAAGTCAAAGTGTTCGAAGTGCACGTGTCAAAGTGCACAGGTTGTACTAAGGTTCAAAGTGTATTTAAAGTGTTTTGGAAGGTTCAGGTGAACCCTCTCTTATGTGCAAAAGTGAAGACTTAAAAGGAAAATGTGAAGGTATGTGAAGCGGCAGCGTACGCAGAAGTGAAAGTATGGCCCCCCAATTAAAATTTTGTTTTTAGCCTAAAGTCACTACAGGACAAAAGAGGGATTCGTTGGCTGCCACTTGTGAAGACAATCTTGGGACATCAAAGTGAGCACCAAGATACTCTTGCAGTTAGGAGCGTACGTGAATCGACACTCAACTCAAGGCAATGACTATTCTTGGACCATTCTAATGTAAGCAAGAGAAGCATAATCTAAGTGGAGCAAGAGAGAGAAGTGCAAGGGACACACAGTGTGCGACGTAGAGAAGTGAAGTGTAAGGTGTGCATGAAGAGTGACCAAGGAAGTGTGCAAAGGAGTGCTAAGCTAGTCTCCCAAAGATCCCAAGGTCTTATTGAAGTGTGCGCGTGCCGACAGAAGGTACCCGTCCCTCCCCCTTAGTGGAAGCTTGGTGCAAGGTGTGCACAAGTGCAGGCTTGGAGAAGGTGGAGGTTTGGTGCAGAGGAGGCCGGCAGCAACAAGTCCCTTGGGTATTTGGTATTTTGTAATTGAGCCCTCTGTGGGATTTTGCACAGAAGCATTGGCTTGTATTGTGCTTCAATATTGTAATTGTCTTATTGTAATCAATCGACACAGGCTTCCAGTGTGTATTTTCTCTTCTTGTCTTACACATTTCTCCTACAAACACTCAAATCCCTTCTTGTCCAAGAATCCCCCAACAACCTCCTAAAGAGGGAAAAAACTTCCCTATTGGTCCTAGTGTGTTCACACATATCACTACCTAGATATATCAACAATTGATGCTAGTCCCATTCACTTGTACAATTGTTCTTTCTATTAATTAAAGTTTGGTAGAGTAGGCTATTGCTAAACTTTGTTTTGAAAATAAAAGGAATGAGTATTAGATGGATTTTGAGAAGGCAAAGATTAGAGGTGAACAAGCACATGCAAAGGCTAAAGATATCGATGACCTAATATTTCTACAACAAAAGCTCCATGAAGAATGAATGCAACATGAGGAGACCAAGGCACAATTGGTAGCGACAAATGATGACATAATGAGGTGCAAAAGAGTCCAAAAGATTAGGAATATATGCTAGAACAATTCGTGAATACTCAAAGTCTAGCATTCACAAAAGTAATACCAAAGACTAGCCCTAGTACAACTTCCAAAGTGTGTACCATACACTCCCAGATGGCAGATTAGATGCACTTGGGACAAAGAGAGTTATAGGGTAAAGAAGAGGAAAAAAGAAGACCTTGAATTCAAGTAGCCCAAGGAAGCACAAAGAGGATATCATAACTTCAAGAAACTATTGATGAACTTAGACATACTTTGGACCTATATAGAGATTAAAATGAGCATCTACACATTCAAGTGGAGGATTTACAAAGAGCCCATGATCATCAATCTTTGATGGTCCCTACAAGTGAAGTCTCAAGAGTACCAACACCACCTCCATCTCCTTAGATTGAGCACACCATCTACTTTATCAGAACTCAAGGAAGCAACAGAAGCTCACAATGTTGGTGCATGAAGCAAGCCTAAGTGCTTGACTTATGCACAAAGGACTCCTCTTGATACTTGAGGCATAATTTTACTCTCATGGTAGCATCAACTTAAGGATCTTCAAAGGTTAATGTCTCGTTTTATCTAAGTCAAAAGTAAATGAGATAATTGGAGAGAATATCATCGACTGACACATTGGAAGCTGAACTCCATGAGTGCATTTCAATTCAAAATCAAGATTACTTCCTAAAAGCTTGGATCACTTTTATGGGGAATCTATCCACAATTATGAAGAGAAAGTGTATATATACACTACTAAGCTTTAGTCACAAGATATGATCTACTCATCACACTCATTTTGAATGTTTTATGTCTTGGCTTGAAGTTAGAGAAGTCCTCCACTCACTCATTGCATCATATCTTAGTAAGCAATACATTTATATTTCATTTTCATGGCTACATGTATCTCTATCTATCGTTATAGTACAAATACAGAATTCAGACTGTATGCTTACATCCCGATATTTTAGGAGCAAGATGATGTGCAAACATATTTGACTTTATCAGTTCATATCTCTAGATTGGCTATACCAAAAAAAATGAAACTAATCTAGATATTAGACACGTCACTCTAACTATACCAAGCTAAAATGCATCAAATGGTTGAGTACACATAGAGAAATCATTTTTGCAAAATCACTGAAATGATGAAGACACAATAGAAAACAATAGATAGAAATAAGCTTGAAGAAAGGATAGAATAATGTATGCTAATGATTATACAATACAAGGCAAGTGTAGTGGACTACTCATACATATGTTGAGCTCAAGGTATGCTCAATGATGTAGCTCAATAGCTCTTAGAATGACTCTCCCTACCTGTGACTAAAAGCTTCTCTATTTATACTCAACTAGTGAGTTTGAATTTTGAATTTCCCTCACCTAAAAGTGTTCCTACACTTATAGGGGTGATTTAAATTGATTCCTTCTACCACATGAGTCATGGGTTCAGCTCCCTAACTTCACGTGATTCCATTCTTTCTTGACTTTTACATTTATCCAAGGGTAAATACCCAAAAATTTATAAGAAGGTGTTCATATGTGGTCCTCCATGTGAGGTACATGAATTGAAAAGTAGTCATGAATATTTAGCCAAGCATTTAGGCTTGCTATATGTACCAACAACGGCCAGTGAGTAGCATGTCATCAACATAGACAACAATGATCACAAGAACATCATTTTCATGCTTAACATAAAAGGTGCTCTTAGTTGGATTGTTCTCAAAACCATGTGCAATCATGTAGGCATGTATCTTTTCATACCAAGCACGTGGTGCTTGCATCAAACCATATAATGTGTTTCTCCACCTGCACACTTTGTTTTCATGCCCTTTCTACACAAAACCATGGGGCTGAAAAACATACACTTCTTCATGCAAGTCACCATTTAGAAATGCAGTTTTAATGTCCAACTGATGTACATTCCAACCATGATGAGCTGCAAGCACACAGATGCTATGAACAATAGTCATTCGGCATGTAGGTGCAAAGGTCTCTTCAAAATCAATACCTCTTTCTTGAGCATAACCCTTTGCAATAAGCCTAGCCTTATACCTATCAATTGTTCCATCAAGCTTACGCTTCAGCTTGTATACGCACTTAGTGTCAATGGCCTTCTTGCCAAGAGGCAAGTCATGTAAAGATCAGGTACCATTTTTCATAATAGCATCTTATTCTGATTGCATAGAAGCCATCCAATTTTCAGAGTTTTGTGCTTCATCAAATGAAGCAGGCTCATTCTAGTCAAAGAGACTAGAGGCATCCATAGCATAGCAATGTGATGCAAAAGAAGAACTATGAGAGCCTAACGAGTACAATATGACAGAGGTGCATCTTATTTGTCTTGCAAAGTCTGCACTAGCCATTTTGACATAGTTTTTGCCTCCTCAATATCAGCTCTCTCATGAACAAGTGCATCATGTAAATCTACATCAGAAATGGAATGATTTGCATCATAATATGAAACCTCTAAAGGCTGAGAAATCGCCTCATTTGGACCAATACTAGATTGTCTGCCTATAAAAAGAGGTAGCAAAGTATCATACATATCTTTGGAGCTAATTGATGTTTCCTTACTGCATGAAAGTAATGGATCAATAGCATCTTCTAGAAAAACAACATCACAGCTTACCAAAATGTGTTTTGTATGTGGACGATATAAAGAATGTCCTTTGCTTTCAAAACTATACCCAACAAAAATACATTTCACTACTTTATCATCTAATTTCTAGTGTTGTTGTTCAGGCACTAATGCATATGCCAGACAACTAAAGACATGTAGATGAGCAACAGATGGCCTGCGGCCATGTCAAGCCTCATATGGAGTGATAGAGTACAATGCTTTGGTGGGACACTTGTTAAGTACATATGCTGCACACATGATAGCCTCAAGCTAGAAACCATGTGGTAAAACCTGACTCTTGACCATACTCCTCACCATCTCCATGAGTGACATGTTCTCCCTTTGAGTAACTCCATTCTGTTGAGGTGTATACCACATTGTGTTGGAGCAAGTCTATGACAAGCCTAAGTATTGGCTTGAGTCCCACAAAGTCATAAAAGAAGCCTTAAAATGAAGACTATGTAAAGTTCACTTGTGAACTACCTCTTGTAATTTTTTGGAGAGTTTACTTAATGTAAAAGTAAGAGAATCTTAAGTGGTTGAGTCCACATGATCAAGAATGGAAAGAGGAGCCACGAATTCGTGATTTGTGGTAGGTAGAGAATCAAATCAATCATTGATTGATTGGAGAGTGATTGAGGGAAGTTAGCCTCCCAAACTCAACTATAAATAGATGGCAGTTTTAGTCGTGGTTAGAGAGACCTATGTGAAGACCTCCAAGAGCTGAGCTTTATGCCATATCAAGGTGTGATTACAAGGCACACATATGTATCAGTAAGTCATTGTATTGTACAAGAAATATACTTTCATTTTCATGATTATTTGGTTTCATCTTTCCATGTTCTTGTGAAGTGTACTACTCACTACCATTACTCTCAGTTTTCTCAGTCGGCTTGCAGAGATGTTTTCTCTGAGCTTGGTGCATCATTTTCAGTGATTTAACTTGGTAAAGTTAGCTCTATAAGTCTACTATATGTTCGTAAATTTTCATGTCATTTGGATGTTTCAATCTTCAGTTATGTTCATTTGAAGTCAACAGGGTCTGTTCATCTTCACCTCTCTGTCAGGTACCCGACTTTTTCACTCATTTTGTCAGAGGTGTTTCTCAGTGGTTACTTATCCAAATTCAGTGATTTAAAGCTTGTTGGATTCAGCTTACTGTCTAGTATAATCATACAAATTTTCATAATCATTGGATTTCTACATTTTGAGTTATGGTGATTTTTCTGCTCACTGGTCTATTTCTGTAGCAGCCCGTGAAAATCGAGATGATGTCATCACTTGTTAAAACTCATTCTCAGTGTGTGCTTTGTTATTTTTGATGAGATTACTCTTGAAAGTTAGCTCTTTAAGCTAACTAGACTTCCCCAAGAGGAATTAAGCTAATTGCTGCTGTGCTTAGAGAATTAGGTAAAACACTAGACAGGTCTATGAACCAAGAATAGCAAGTTTTCACCTCTGAGCTAACTCCAACTTATCTGTTTTGATCTATCTTTTTGAGAGTGATCTTCCAAGGTACATAGGGTGTCTAATACATCCATTGGCAAGCTAAAAGGGCCCACCATATACTCCTGGAGTTCATTTGGCTGGTGTAGATCAAGGATTTTGCAACACCTCTTCATCTTCAAGCACATACTTATCCATCTCTTCACAGTGGTATCAGAGCAAGGTTGGACAACATGGTAGATGGATTTCCTTCATCAATTGAAAAATTAGACAGAGGTAACTACTCAGCTTGGTCATTAAGAATGGAAGCTTATCTCCAAGGTAGAAGTTTATATGGTTATGTGGCTGGAGATGAAGTTATGCCAAGTTTCAGGAACAAAAGTCAACCAACACAAGAAGAGCAAGAAAGATTGAGCACATGGTGCTCCAAGGATGCACTTGCAAGGTCTTATCTCCTCAACTCTACCTCAGATTTTTTGTTGCCTCACATTAGAAGTTGTAAGACATCTCAGGAAGTGTTGGATGCACTTGAAGCTTTCTTTTCTTCAAGTACCAAAGCTAGGAAGCATCAACTATGGCTGGAGTTCACAACTCTCAAGAAGGCTCCCAAACAAAATGTGACTGATTTTGTCACAAAGCTCAAGGACATAGCGGATCAGTTGGGAAGCATTGGAGAGGTAATAGATGAAGAGCAAATTGTAAGGCAGGTCATCAATGGCTTGAAGGCAGATGATAAGTGGGAAGCATTCACCACAGCTATGGATTTGTACATGGACATGCATGTACCTGATTTCAACACACTCATTGGACAACTACTTACTCAAGAGGCAAAGCTTATCAAAAATGGAGAAAGCTCTAAAGGTAATCAATCTTCAGCTTTATACACGGATAAAAGCAAGTCTAAAGATAACAAAGGAAAGGCAAAGAAAGTGGATGATGAAGCAGGTACATATCAAGCTAACTATGCAGGTAGAGGAAGACATGGCAGAGGTAGAGGAAGAGGAGGTAGACAAGGCAGGGGGAGATCCCAAGACTCCAACTCATGTTCTATTTGTGGATTAACTAATCATACAACTGAAAATTGCTTTAGGAATTCCAGGAATCAAAGAGGCAGAGGATACAATAGAGGAAGTTATGGCTACTCAAGAGGAAGGTTCAACAACTACCATGGCAACTACAACAACTACAATCATTCAAACTATCAAGGAGGCTACAAAGGAAGGAGAGACTACAATAACTACACAGAAGACTCAAACACAGAGGATTCATTATTGATCATGAACATGGCTATGCCACAAGGTAAATCTGATGAGCATGTTTTCTACATAGATTCAGGTTGTTCAAATCATGTGGCAGGAAATGTGGCACTCCTATCAGATTTAGAAGATCCAAGGAATAAGCATGAGGTACAAACAGGAGATGATACAAAACATCCTGTGGAGAAAATAGGCAATGTCAAAGCACCGGATGGAAACATCAACCTACTCAGTAAGGTACTCTATGTCCCTACCATTACAAAGAATTTGATAAGTGTTGGGCAGATAGTAGAGAAAGGGTTGCAAGTCAGGTTCACAAAAGCAGGAGCATTTGTTGAAGATCCAAGTCAAGGATTCAGAAGAATTGCAAAAGGTGAAAAGACAGGTAGATTGTTCACATTTGAATTACAGGACACTAGAAACATTGCTCTCTTTAATTATGGTAGTTAGACACTCACAGAATTGGAAGTATGGCACAAAAGGTTAGCACATATTGGTGAAAGGTCATTAAAGCAAATCTGCAGGGACCAAAGTGTACTTGGACTCCCTAATTTGTCAAAACAACATATGATTTATAAGTGTAGTGCATGTCAATTTGGAAAGTCTCACAGGTTACCATTCATGAAGAAAGGTTATATGCATGGAGATCTCTTGGAGTTGGTTCATACAGATGTATGGGGACCTAGCAAGGAAGCTTCAATATCTGGATCATGGTATTATGTTTCCTTTATTGATGATTGCAGCAGATGGACTATCCTATTCTTTATGAAACACAAAGATGAAGTTTTTTCATGTTTCAAAAGATATTTGGCTCTTGTGGAGAATCAAACAGGTAAATCACTAAAAAGGCTAAGGTCAGATGGAGGGGGAGAATACTTCTCCCATGATTTTGATTCTTTTCTTCAAGAAAGAGGAATCAAAAGAGAGGTAACTACAAGGTACACTCCTGAGCAAAATGGAGTGGCAGAAAGGAGGAATAGGACAATTGTTGAAGTTGCAAGGTCTATGTTAAATGAAAAGCATTTACCTAATTACTTATGGGCTGAGGCTGTATCTACAGCCACTTACTTGATTAACAGGTTGCCTTCAAAATCCCTTGATGGGATGACTCCATATGAGGCTTGGAATGGAAGAAGACCAAGCTTAGATCATTGTAAAATTTTTGGATGTATTGCTTTTGCTCATGTTCCTTCACAGGTTAGAGGCAAGATGGATCCAAAGGCAGAAAGGTGTGTATTTATTGGATATGACAACAATCAAAAGGGCTATAGGTTATACAACCCTACCAACAAAGGATTCTTGGTAAGCAGAGATGTAGTTTTTGATGAGAACAATTCATGGTATGAAGATTCATGCAGGAAGGTCAATTTACCATATAATCTTGAAGAAGATTTTCCAAAGCTTGGTAGAGAACAATCAAAGATTGAAGAACAAGACACCTCAGAGGATGATGAAGAATCTCACATGGAAAAGATCAAAGCATGGAAGTCTAAAGGTAAAGCAAAATTGCAGGAACTTGGACATGAAGCAGAATCATCACATCATGGCCTAAGAAGATCTATGAGGGAAAAGAAAAAACCAGAAAGGTATGGGTTTGACACCTCATTAGTAACTAAACATTCTATCTACATAGAACAGGACATAAACCAAGAGGAGCCATCATCATTTGAAGAGGCCAAAGCAAAAACAGAATGGAAGCATGCAATGAAGGAAGAGATCAAAGCACTTGAGGAAAACAACACTTGGGATTTGGTGCCCAAGACTTCATCCATGAAGGTAATAGGCTCAAGATGGGTCTATAAACTCAAGAAGAATTTTGATGGTTCAATTAACAGGTATAAGGCAAGGCTTGTGGCAAAAGGCTTTGCACAAACTCAGGGAATTGATTATGAGGAGACTTTCTCTCCTGTGGCAAAGATGCCTACTATTAGGGTTTTGCTTAGTATTGCCTCTTCCAAGAATTGGAAGATACTTCAACTAGATGTAAAGAATGCATTCTTGAATGGTTGGATAATAGAAGAGGTATATATGGCACAACCACCTGGTTTTGAGAATCAAGTTTATCCTGATTATGTGTGTAAACTTAACAAAGCATTGTATGGTCTCAAGCAAGCTCCAAGAGCTTGGAATTTCAGGCTTGTTTCATTCTTGCAGGACATAGGCTTTCAACCAAGCAAGGCAGATCCTTCACTCTTTATTAAAAAGAGTAATTCCGAGGTCATCTATCTATGTGTATATGTAGATGATATTATATTGACAGGAAATGATGCAGATGGTATGAAGAAGATCAAAGATCAGATGAGAGAAGAGTTCAAGATAAGTGATTTGGGTTCACTTACCTACTTCCTAGGTTTGGAAGTTGTCTACAAAGATCATGGTTTGTTCAAAGGAAGTACATTAAGGACATGTTGGCAAAATTCAAGATGCAAGATTGTAAGATTGCAGGTACTCCAATGGAGGTCAATCACAAATTGAGCGCACATGAAGGTGAACTCATAGAGGACATCACATCATATCAAAGTCTAGTGGGTAGTCTCAACTATGCCACATTGACAAGAGTAGATATATGTTATAGTGTGAGTGTGCTAAGTCAATTTATGCACACACCAAGGAAACCACATATGGATGCTGCCAAAAGGATTCTCAAGTATCTCAAAGGAACCATAAATGAAGGACTTTATTATCCTTATGTATCTGATTTAGGTTTGAAGCTATTTTCTGATGCAGATTGGGCTGGCTCCAAGGAAGATAGAAGGAGCACTTCACGTTATCTTACCTTTGCAGGTTCAAAGCTTATTTCATGGTCATCCAAGAAGCAACCCACAGTTGCTCTCTCTTCTACTGAAGCTGAATATAGAGGTCTTGCCATAGCTACACAAGAAACTATGTGGATGAAGACATTATTCAAAGATCTTGGATTGGAGTTTGGAACTCCAACTATTTTTTGTGACAATATGAGTTCTATTCACTTGGCTGCTAATCCTATTTTTCATGCAAGGACTAAACATATTGAAGTTCATTATCACTATGTATGAGAGAAGGTTCTAAGCAAAGAGATTCAAATATCATGTGTCCACTCATCAACAATGTGCAGATATTCTAACCAAAGCATTGGATGGTACAAAGCTTTGCAAATTCAAGGCTATGATTGGTTTGCAGGTAATCTTGGAAGATTGAAGACCTCAAGCATACTTGGCTTGAGAGGGAGCTGTTGGAGCAAGTCTATGACAAGCCTAAGTATTGGCTTCAGTCCCACAAAGTCATAAAGGAAGCCTTAAAATGAAGACTATGTAAAGTTCACTTGTGAACTACCTCTTGTAATTTTTTGGAGAGTTTACTTAATGTAAAAGTAAGAGAATCTTAAGTGGTTGAGTCCACATGACCAAGAATGGAAAGAGGAGCCACGAATTCGTGATTTGTGGTAGGTAGAGAATCAAATCAATCATTGATTGATTGGAGAGTGATTGAGGGAAGTTAGCCTCCCAAACTCAACTAAGGTGTATGAACCAAGAATAGCAAGTTTTCACCTCTGAGCTAACTCCAACTTATCTGTTTTGATCTATCTTTTTGAGAGTGATCTTCCAAGGTACATAGGGTGTCTAATACATCCATTGGCAAGCTAAAAGGGCCCACCATATACTCTTGGAGTTCATTTGGCTGGTGTAGATCAAGGATTTTGCAACACCTCTTCATCTTCAAGCACATACTTATCCATCTCTTCACACATTGTACACTAATGTTTTATCTCGTGTTCAACCAGAAATGCAATTAAGTCAAAAGATATATACCCCCCCTTGATCATAACAGTAGATGCCCATTTTACATGCTAATCGATTTTCAGCCAAAGCCAGCACATAAACACTTCGGAGTTTGCTTTCAATGATACACCCATGCATGCCTAGAAAAATCATTGAATGAAAGTCACAACATAAAGGTAGTTCCAAAAAGGTTTCTACATAGGACCATAGACATCACTATGAACAAGCTAGAATTTCTCAATAGCTTGAACTGAACCATCTTTTGGGATGAAGGAATGTTGCATTTTGCCCAAAATATAGCCTTCATAGACATGTTTACTAGGTGCCTCAAGTTTGGGCAAAGAAGACACCATTTCAAACTTCTGTAGGCATAGCAAACTAGCAAAATTTAGATGACCAAAGCATGCATGCCAAAGTGTTGCATCTGACATAGCCTGAGAATCTTGAACTTCACATGCTATAAGTCATTCACAAATTTTGCATAATCTATGAGCTTATACAACCCACGACATAAAATGCGAGAAGCAAAAATGACATCGTCATTTGACTGATCATGAACTGTGCATCTGTCATCAACACATTTCACAACCAAGACGATCTTGACTAATGCAGAAACTTATAAAAATTTTTTCTTGATCCTTGGCACAAAAAGAACATCTGACAATGTAAAAGAACTACCATCAGTAGTAGTCAAAATGATCTTACCAACTCCCATGAGAGGATAAGAGGCAATGTTGGTTCATGTGGCAGTATTCCCTATAAGGGCATACTCAAATGAAGTGAAGAAACTGCACTGTGAGGTAATATCTTTGGTTGCCCCACTATCAAAGTATTGGCAACATCTAAGTCTACTATGGACATACATTGTTCATGAGAAGATGGGTGATAACTACAAACAATAGTAAATGCTCATTCTTCATTCTGCACAAGATTAGCAGACCCCATCTTGTTGAGGTGTATATCTATAAGTTATTTCTCACTTGATGCCTTGGAGGAAGTATTCTCCCCCTCCATCAGACCTTAACCTCTTTAACTTTTGGCCTATTACTCTTTCTACATATGCATGGAAGTGCTTGAAGGATCCAAATACTTCTAATCTTTCCTTCAAAATATAAAGATTTATGAATCTTGTAGCATCATCAATAAAAAGAAATAATACATAGAGCCATTGATTGATCCTTGTTTTGTTGGTCCCCATACATATGTAAGGATGAGCTCTAGTATTCCATCATGCTTGAATCCTTTCTTCTGAAATGGTAGTCTATGTGCGTTTTCCATTTGACATGCTTCACATTTGTAGACCATACATTGATTCTCCACATTAGGTAGACCTAGGATAGATTGATTTGCCACCATAGCTTTGATTCTCTTTTCATTGCAATGTCCTAACCTCTTATGCCAGAGGTCTAACTTTGTGATCACCTCCTCACCATGTGTGAGCAATGCTTGAACAATATTCCCCTGCACTTTCAAGGTGAAGAGTCTACCTTCCTTCTTACCAAAGACAATTTGATTGTCTTCTTTGTTTGGATCTTCCACAAAAATGCCTTCATTTCTAAACCTAACTTGAAAACCTTTTTCAACTATTTGTACCACATTAATCGAACTCTTGGGTATTATGGGAATGTAGAAAACATTAGTAAGCAAGTGTGCACTTAACATTTCCATTTGAATGTGCATTGTGCACTACGTTATCAGTAGTTTGAACTGTATGACTAGGAATGCCTTCTTCTAATTCTAACATAAACTCTATGTTTCCAGATAAATGATTGCAACAACCAGATTCAATATAAAATACCTTGAGATCTTTCTCTGATGTGTTGATTGACTTCATCATTAATGTTGTGTGGTTCTCATTTTATGTGTCATTAGCATAGTTGTAGTAGGTAGTGTTGTAGTATTGGTTTTGTCCCCAACTTCTTCCTCCACCTCTACCATAGCCAACTCTTTGACTTTATCTTACTTTTTGAAAATTATTTTAATACCTTCCACTTCTGTGTCTAGCATTTTTATTATGATTTGTATTTGAATTTTGTTGATTATGCCAGTAATCAATGCCAAATGATTGCTAAAGCCACATATCCAACATGTCTTCTTATTATTACTTTGATTATCTCATCCTCTTCAGTTTCCTGTACCTTTAACTCTTCCATTGCCTCTTCCTTTAAGATAATTTGCATGAGAAGTCAATTCGTCATCCTCCTTTGATGTACCTTTATCTCCTTTCTTTTTATTCTTTGCATACATAGTAGAGCTTTGTCCTTTGTCTCCATCTGACTTCAAGTCTTGCTCAAATGTCATCATCAATCCAAGTAATTGATTTACATCTAGTACAAAATGATTTAATGAAAGTTCAATTGATAATACAAAAGGTTTCCACCTTTCATCTCCTCTCAAACCTATAAGCAATTTTGAAATAAATCTATGATCTTCAATGTCTTCAAGTAGAGATCCAAGACTATGTGCCAAGGCTTTCATCTTAGTGACATAATCACTAATGCTTTGACTCTGATTCTTTTTTAATGTGGTAAAATTTGACCACAAGCTAGCTTTCCTAGCATTAGTAGTGTTTTGAAAATGATATTCCAATGATTCAATATACCTTATGATGTTTCCAAGCCCCTTATGTGTAGCAATAAGTGATCTGAAATTATGTTGTCGATATAACCTCTTGTACTTGCATCCTTCTTTCACCATAACTTTAAAGCTTCTAACTCTTCCTTCTTTGGTCAACGATCATCTCCATTCTCATTACCCAAGTGGGATAATTATCTTTGTCCAATTTTTCAATGCATATAGGATCTTCCATGTTCTCCTTAGGTCTGCTACAACCTCTATGTTTGCGAACTTTAAAGAATGTTAAATTTTGTAGATCTTTACACTCAAGAATGATGCTTCAGCCTTCAACTTCTTAATGAAAACTTCCAAGACTTTGTATGTTTGCAATTCCTTTTGTGCTCTCTAGGACATTTATGCTCTCATATCACTTGTTGATGAGTGAAACACCACAAGAACTAAGCTAATATGATATTAGAAGTCTTCTACAATCACCACTAGCTAAGCAACACTTCAAATTTTCAAAACTTGATCACTTTATGCAAGAAATATGATTACTTAATCTCTCTGAACATGCACCTTTTTCTTTTAAGAATTTGGCTTCAAATTTATCGACGATTTGTTACAAATATCCCAGATTCTTATGCTCAATGATTAATAGAATTTTTTACATATTATAGTAGACAACTGATTCCGATCAATACTTTTAGGCATTACCTCATAGGGAACTTCAATCCTCTTCAAAAGTTACACTATGTCAGATAATGTCTTTGTCCTTCTTTGATTTGACATATCATGTTAAGCTTGATTCTCTGAGCGCACATCGTATTTTGCAAAGATCATTTGACCAAATGTACTTGAGAATCCTAGCTGTCAAATGCTCTATTATTCATTAAAAATTTTACATACACTGGGATCTGACTCTAAGAAATTCATGGAAATTTGTGCCTAATCCTCATTAAACTGACAATTATCATACATATAGCTATATAATGACTTGTATCTCTTCACACATTAAGAGATATCTCAATTCCTTCCGTACTAATGTTGATTTACTATTAGGGAAGGTGTATACAAAATGGTTTGGCTTGATTTTGCTCATAACTATAGGAAGATCTCTAAGTGTGAAAGACCTTTCTTCACAACCTCTCACCCTAAATGTCCCGACTGCCTATTCACAAGTTTAGGACTTACAATTGAGTTAATGACACTCTTATCTACAAGTTTATGAACTTAATTAACATATATATATTCAAGTCTTATCCTTTTACTACTCAAACCCGTGAATTTGAGACTTCTAGAACTATTCTTGATTCCAATTTCTAAGTATATGTTACACGTAAATTTTTCCCTTCACATAGGCATCGCTTTGAATATCCAAGTTTCATAATCATTTTGCTCTTTCATTTTCCACTTATATCTTCATCAAATCTCTTCATATGCTTTATGTCTTCATGCTCAATTAGTAACTGAACCTCCAACAATATGGATTTGGATATGCCACATCATTACTATCTCTTTTCAAAGTTTTTCCCAAATTTTTTATTCCTAAAATTTGTACAAACTTCACAAAAATGACACTAAAGTGAAGGGGCAGGGGGTCTAAAAATAACCCACAATGCCATATTCTCTCCCTTGTTTAGGATTTGATCTTTTGAGCCAATCAAGCTTAAATTTACCTCATAATCTAGCACATTTTCCCTACTAAGGTATATATTTGATACTTGCATGAAATATAGTGCTCACAATCATATGAATCGATACGGTATCCATCAATAGTTGGGGCCCTCTCCTTGATCTGAGGATCACATAAGAGTATTTTCAACCACATAATATTTTGACTAGCCATGTATAATCCTCTATACTTAGCCTTTATGGATGAAAGTGGGTTGTTTATTAGAGATCTATGTGGTGGTTTTATTTCCAAGCATAATAAGAAGCCCACTTCTTGACCTTCTATTATCAATATTTCCATCCCAATTTGCATTTCATTGAGCCCTTTCAAGGTGAGATCATCATCAAAGCTATTAAACAATCTTCTATTCATTGTACATACACGTTTAGCTTCATTCAAATGAGGAACCCTTGGACCATTCATACATTAATATCATCCATACATTGAGATAGGACTCTTGCTATACAAGACACTTCAAGTCTTGTAATGGTTAACTAAATCAAATCAAAGAACTAGTATGGGATTATAAATATTTGCATCCTAAAATTCATCACCTTGTTTAACACTAAATTTTACGTTGGACCCATGGGGGTACCTACAAACTTGCATTCTCTTATGCCATACTTCTTTAGCGCATAACCAATGTATTTCCTTTTAACCAACCACAAACCTTCATTTGCTATATAATGTCAATGCAAAGAAAGTATCAACTATCATCAAGATTCGATAGCTTGCATTCAGTTTCGATATTCTCAGATTCTTGCAACCGCATCTTTACTTTTTACAACCAAATTATCAACATATATGTAAATAGAAACACATAAGCCATTATCTACCCTTTCTTGTATAAGACAAGGGTTTTTAGTACTCATAAAATAACCGTGATGCATCAAATATTTAACCTTGCCTTGCATGCCATGCTTCTGAGGTTTCTTTAACATATGCAATGCATTTTTCAAATTATACACAAGATATGGATATGTCTTGTTCACAAATTCTTCTAACCCAGTCAAGTAGAATTCTCCTTCTTCTTCTATATTTCCATTTACAAATGTACTGTTAATGCGTAACTGATTCATATTCCATCTCTTACTTGATTCATATTCCATCTCTTACTATTAATGCTTAAATAATTCATATTGCATCTCTTACTTGCATCCATGTTAAGGAGTGTATTTTACTGTTAGTGTCTATGTGAAAGGCCAAATGGCCACTAGACACTCTTGTATATGCTTGTTCTAATAAAACATATAGTGGCTTAGTCACCCACGAATTGTATTAAAATCACCCATTTGTGAAATTTGCATATAGCAAATGTATACTCTCTGTTCTTTGGTTTTTTGTGTTTTTCTTGTAGGTTTGCACATACATGTATAGAGAATTATTGCAATGCGATCCTAAAAGATGATATGTGCTACAAGGAGCTTAGAGGCTCCCCTTCACTACTATCTGAGTGATTTCACATGCAGATGCATAAGTTGTTGAAACTTACAACTTAGGAAACACCCACTCCAAGGTGGCGACCAAGGCATAGATCTTGGCATACCTTATCATTGTTGATATGTTTTGGTAGTGATGTGTGTGAGCATGCTTAGGACTAATGGGGCACCTTTTTCCCTCTTTAGAAGTTTTTTTCCTTATTTTGTATATATGCATATAACCATAACATGTCACTTATCTTTGTACATTCACTTGGTAATACATTCTTAATTGTGTTGTGCTCCAAGCTTCCTCTTCATCTTCCTTGTGTTGTTCATGTGCTATCATAGACCTCAGACTCAAACAATTTATAGTAGAGCAAGTCTCCACTTCCTCCAGGGCATCATCCACACCCCTTCATTCACAGTCTCACAATCACATATAAATTGGTAATTATACTAGAGTTGATAAGGGGTTCCAAATGACTTTGCTTTGTGGCATCAAAATTTTGATTCGAACTTGTTTTGGCCTCCAATTACACTATCACAAAGATTGTGTAGACAATTTTATCTTTTTGTGCCAAAACATATATACAGCTTTTGGTTGGTAGTACAAGGGCCTCAAAGTCTACTATAGGTTTAGTAGAGCTTGATAGGGTGTTTCTATTCAACGTTTTGAGATACAGTCAATTTTTGGCATCAGGGTATTAAGTGAGTGGCCATAATTGAAAGCAATGATAAATTTTGTATGTTGGATCTTGAGGATAAGCTGGATGGTACTAAATACCCATTGTTGGCATATATGATGTTTCATGTATTGGTAGCAAAAGGGCTATGGAATATTGTGAAGGGTGTTGAAAAACATCCTAATACACTTGCAAATACAGTTATTGAAGGTGATGTAGATGGTATTGAAGATGAGTTGTGTTGCAGTTCTTGTTGCACCTACTATAGAAAAACTTTGTTGGGATAGCAAAGATGCTCACATACATGCATTGATAGATTTCTCTATCAAACATGCCATTATCCCTTACATTCACTCCTACAAAACAACAAAAGATCCTTGGGATACACTTACAACTTTATACTAGGAAAGAAATGAGGCTCATGTTGCTTACCTCCAAAAATATTTGGAGAGTGAGCATATGAATAAAGGAGATTCTATGGATAATTTTTTGACAAAGATAAAAGATTTGAAGGAGCAATTGATTTACACTCATGAAATCTTGCTAGATAATTCACTTGCGCAATCCTTCTTAATGTTCTTCCGAATTCATATAAGAGTTTTATTTCTACTCTTTGATTGATGATGAAAGCAACCCAAATTCCTTAACATTTGGGGAGTTAGTATCCGTTGTGTTGTAGGAAGATCAATTCACACACAACATGTGAAATTATGTGTGTTAGAGATCAAGTTAGCTTAGCTAGTTAGAAGGGCAAACCTATATGGGGCTCATCTAAGAAAAAATATGCTAATGCTACTGTTGGGGGATTCTTGGACAAGAAAGGATTTGAGTGTTTGTAGGAGAAAAGGGAAGACAAGAAGAAGAATACACACTGGAAGCCTCTATCGATTGATTATAATAAGACAAATACAATGTTGAAGCACAATGCAATCTAATGCTTCTGTGCAAAATCCCACAGAGTACTCAATAACAAAATACCAAATACCCAAGGGACTTGTTGCTGCACGGCCTCCTCTGCACCAAACCTCCACCTTCTGCAAGCCGGCACTCGTGCACACGTTGCACCAAGCTTCCACTAAAGGGGAGGGATGAGTACCTTCTGTGGGCATGCGCACACTTCAATAAGACCTTGGGATCCTTGGGGGACTAGCTTAGCATTTCTCTGCACACTTCCTTGGTCACTCTTCATGCACACCTTGCACTTCACTCTCTACGTCGCACACTGTGTGTCTCTTTTCTTCTCCCTCTTGCCTTGCTTAGACTATGCTTACTTTTTCTCACACTTGGCTGGTCCAAGAATAGTCCTTGCCTTCATTTGAGTGTCGATTCACATATGCTCCTAACTACAAGTGTATCTTGGTGCTCACTTTGATGTCCCAAGATTGTCTTCACAAGTGGCAGCCAACGAATCCCTATTTTGTCCTGTAGTGACTTTAGGCTAAAAACAAAGTTTTAATTGGGGGGCCGTACTTTCACTTCTGCATACGTTGCCGCTTCACATACCTTCACATTTTCCTTTCAAGTCTTCACTTTTGCACATAAGAGAGGGTTCACCTGAACCTTCCAAGACACTTTAAACAACACTTTTGAACCTTAGGGAAATTAGAGAAATACC
The DNA here is from genome assembly GCA_020310875.1 of Ceratopteris richardii. Lineage (NCBI taxonomy): Eukaryota > Viridiplantae > Streptophyta > Polypodiopsida > Polypodiales > Pteridaceae > Ceratopteris > Ceratopteris richardii. The sequence continues at coordinate 45,663,121 of CM035416.1, read as the reverse complement.
TCTGCAACCTGCAACCACTTTCTCCAATTCACCCTTTGTGGACAAAACTTGTGCACTACCTGTGCACTTTGACACCTGCACTTTAGTACTTTGACTTTTGCACCTATTGACTTTGACCTTGACTTTTTTTACTTTGACCAATTTGACTTTGACTACTATTGACTTTGACCGTGATTGACTTTGACCAATATGACTCTTATGGGCTCAAAAGTTGCCCACCACCTAATGTACTCTCCGTCCTGGAGAGTGACAGCCAAAACTCCAGCAGAGCAGAGAGGACTATTGATTCCTTTGAGAAGATCAGCTCCTCCAGAACAACATTCTTGAAAACCAGAATGTGGAGAATATGTATGAAGAGCATGTGGAATGAAAAACCATAGGAGGGCAAATGGTAGTGAATATTAGTGACAGTGAAGGGGATATATGAGTGGAGAGGGAATGAAGTGGAAAAAGGGCAGGGGAAGAGGTTAGGAGGTGGAGGTTTGAGTTTTGTGGATGTGGGTTGGGGAATCTGTAGTGGATAGTGGGTGGGAGTAGAAGGAGGACTGGGACAAGTATAGGGTGAAAAGGGAAGAGGAAGGGAAAGTTTAAAAGAAAAAACATAAACTGTACAGGAATAAATCAAACAATGTCAGTGAAATAGAAATACTTACAACTGCAAAAATACACAATTAAATAACCAGACAAGAGATCACAGCAAGAACCCATAAGCAAAATCCCATATATATATATATATATATATATATATATATATATATATATATATATATATATATAGCAGAATGAGATACAATGATAGCCTTGAAAAGGCCTGAAATACATGAAAGTGCCATGGAAACGGCCTGAAGTACAGGAAAGAGCCTCTAAGCTAAAGAAGGGTAAAGGAAAAACAGGAGGTCGAACTAGATGAATGCGGAGAGGTATAGCCTCGAAGAGCAAAATGAAGCATAGCAACCAAAAAGGTATGAGAGGCTGCTACATAGGTAGTAGAAACGGCCACTAGTGGGCGGGGTCGGGCTGGTGTCCTGGGGACGCGGGAGAACCCCCCACATGGGGAGCATCTCTAGGATGGGGAGGCGGGTCCGGTGATAATGGGGGGATGATAGCTGCCTGCTCCGTACAAGCAGCAACCATGCTCCGATAACGGCGTAGATGGTCGCGCTTGCATCGAACCAGTCGACAAGCAAGGCTGTCGTAGATGCCCAAAGAAGCCCGCTGCTGCATCTCCAAAAGAGCCTGATTCACTGAATTGGACTCATCCCGGAACCTGTCCCCCTCCTGCTGAAGTGTACTCGTAGTGGCCAGAGAAGACTGCCACTGTGCAGTAGCTGAAGCATATATGCACTCGATGAGAGAGGCATACTGGCGATGTAGTGCAGCTATCGCTATAACCAAATCGAGTGATAGGCGTGCGGCATCTGCTCCATCCAGGGCCACACTGCTTGCATCTCAGAGTAAGTCTAGGAAGGGGGGTCTATTGAAGGTGGTGGAACATCATCACGTGAGGGACGCGGGGCCGCATGCGGTGAGGAAATGGGGCTGACGGCATGAGGTGGAGACTGATGCGGCTAGGAATGGGAGGGTGGGGCGGATGCGGAGTCGACAAAAAGAGGAGGAGAAGGTGGTAAGGATGGGGGAAGAAGTGGTGGTGGGGCTATCTGGTCGACAGGGGGGCTAGTGTGGGCTGTTTCGATGGAGTAGGTTGCAGTTCGAGGGCGTACCCGACGAGTGGACGGGGTGGAGGAAGTAGGAGGGGGAAGGCTAGTGGGCGAGGGTGAGGTGATATCGATAGCATGGAGAGGAGGGGGAGCGACGGGAGGGGGGGCAGATGGGGCTGTGGTGACCTCACCAAGCAAATGAAATAGCCAACCCAGGAAGGGAGCTGAATAGACCGAAAAAGACCTAGAACCTCAGGATAAGCCTCATGGAAGCGTCGGCATCATAGTTGGAAAGAAGCAAACATGAGGAAGGCATAGGGGTAGGGCCGCCCATGGACAAAGCAATATAGGGGATCCGCTATACGGATGTCGAAAATCGGCTAGTGGGAAGCCGGGCTGCAGAAAAGGAAATGGAAGATGAAAGCTTGCAGGATCTGCACCATCGTGTGGGAGGCTGTGGAAGGGCTAAACATGCGAGTGCAGAAAGTGATAGTCTATTCTCGAGAGAGACCTGAAAAGTAGCCACCTCCATATCCTCCCAGTTGCTTGTGGCTTGTTCAATAAATACCTGAGTGGTTGATGATCAGTGATGATGACAAACTTCACACCTAGCAAATAGTGACGAAATTTTTGTACTGCAAAGACCATTGCTCGAGCTTCCCTTTCTGTTGTGCTATAATTCTTTTCAGCTTTGGTCAAAATTCTACTAACATACTAGATAGGCCTATCAAGTTTGAATTCTTCACTATGTTGAGCCAATACTGCACCCACTGCATATGCACTAGCATAGACATGCACATGAAAAATTTTTTACCAATCTAGGGCGATAAGAATTGGTGCAACCACCAATTTGGACCTTAATGTCTGATAAGCCTTTTCTTCTTCCTTTTCCCATTTAAAGGGTACTTCTTTACTTGTAAGTCTAGCCAGTGGTCTGGCTATCTCTGCATACATTTTTATTAACCTTCTGTGGTATCCAGTATGCCCCAAGAAACTCTGAATCTCTTTAAGATATTTAGGTTTAGGCAACTTTAATATAGAAATGATTTTGTCAAGATCTAGGGCCATACCTTTAGCCGACACCACATGTCCCAGGAGAGTTCCTTCTATCACAAGGAAATGACATTTGTTTGGGTTGAGCTTTAGCTTAGTCTCCCTGCATCTCTTAAAAACATTTTGCAGCTGTCGCAAGTGATGGTCCAAACAATCTAAAGGGGTCTTATTGTGAGAACCTGAAAATGAAGAGAAGTCATCCATGAAAATTCTAAGTGATTCAAGCAATAAGGGACCAAAAATGAGGTTAACAGTTCTGTTAAAGGTGGCTGGAGCATTTCTGAGTCCAAATGGCATTTTTACATACACATATGTTCCCCAAGGTGCGATAAAAGCAGTCTTTTCACGATCCTCTAGGTGTACTGATATTTGATTATAGCCACTAAAGCCATCCATAAAGCTATATAATGCATGTCCAACCACTTCTTCAATAACCTGCTTTGCAAATGGCATTGGGAATCCATCCGGGATGGTCACCTTGTTGAGTGCTCTGAAGTCAATGCAAATTCTGATTTTATTGGTATTCTTCTTTGGCACTATAACCATGGGTGAGAGCCACTCTGAGTGCTCCACAGGAATAATGATTCGTGCATCCTCGATCTTCTGTATTTCTACATAAACAGCTTCGGCATATTTTGGGTTGAGTCTATAACTCCTCCCTCATATTGGTTTGGCTCCCTCAACCAGAGGGATTCTATGCTCTTCATAATTGGCAGGAACTCCTTCTAAGTCTTTGTAATGCCATGCAAAAAGATCTATATAATGGGTCAAGAATGATCTTACCTTTTCAAAGAGCCCTGGGTGGCTCCACAACCAAGTGGCCACCAAAACTGGCCGATTATTGTCCTGAGGGCCTAATTGTATTTCTTTGACAGGGTTTCTCTCTACCATATTATCTCCCTGCTCGTCTCCAACCTTGTTTTCTTCCACTAGCTTTTCGTGCATTGTTTCATAAGCAGGGGTATTTTGGATCTCAATGCATTCCTCCTTATCCTGCATCCATCCTGCAAGGATTTCTTGAATTGGGAAAGAGCATTCTTCACTAGTGTGTTTTACCTTGTCTTTAGCTTTAGCAACTTCCTTCTCTATTGTTGTTACATCCTCCTCCATGATGTATTTGAAGGGTGTCTTCCTGCCCCTTCTGTGGTCTGTGATGGGCTCTCCCAATCCATCAACCTGAACTTTCTCTTGAATTTCATTATAACCTTCAGTTGTGCAAGAATTATTAAGAAAAATTCCAAAACAAGAGGAAGAGTTTCTTGCTTGGAGCCAATTTAGAATATCCTCTTCTTCCTCAAAATCTATTTGGGGTTGGTCCTCTGCTTCTGGTTCCATGCAAATGCGAATTGTTTGCATCATGCTAGTGTTCCCTTGATTATCTGGGCCCTCTTCTAAATGTATCTGTGTCAGCTCTTGCCCTTTCTTTTGTACCCACATAGTGTCTTTACCCCAATCATGGATGACACTGGCATGCCTCAGCCATGGTCTTCCAATTAAGAGGGGAAATCCTCCAACCTGGGGCAGTCTTAAAACCACAAAATCCAGAATGAATAGATTACCTTGTACTTCAAGTGGAACTTTTGGGATCACTCCTAAGGGCCTTACTTTGTTTTGATCTGCCAAAGTAACAGTGAAGTTTGCAGGCCTTGAGGGGTGAATTCCAATCTTTTCCATTGTATGTTCAGGCATCAAGTTAATGCCAGAACCACCATCCACAATATTCCTTGAAATTCATGACCTTTGATACATACTGTCAACCAAGGACTCTTATAATCTGTAAGGGGTGCTTCTCCTACAATTTTACCTTTATGTATAATAGCAGTCTTTGCCACCAAACTTGTAGTGGAAGCCTCATCAATTATTTGCAAGAGTTCTGACCTGAATTTCCCATCCATCTTTATTAAATAAAAAATACTAACCTCCTTTTTCATGGCCTTGAGTAGTTTTGAAGCCTCTGATTCCTTAAGAGCATGGGCCCCAAGTGACTTATCAAACTCCTCACGAGCTCTGTTGAATGCATGCCCAATGGCATCACTGGTACATATGAGATCTCCTTTTTGCCTTGCATCTGCACATGTGGTGGCCTTGTCTTCAGGTGTCTCTTTGTCTTTGTTTAATCCATCAACTTTTGATTCTTGAACTAGATCTACTTGAGCCTTTCCCTTGTTTCTTGTCTGCACTGTAAAAGACTCTATTTCTTCTAACTGCACCACCCTGGTAGATGGTGATGGCTCATTGACTTGATCTAACATTTCTTCTTTGTGCACAGAAATCATTTGAATATGGGGCCCGGATGACGAGGCTTGATTCTTAGGACAACAATTTGTGTAGTGGTCTCTAGCCTTTGGGCAATTTCTGCAAGGAGGGGCATTTTCTGGTAGAGTGCACCTACTTTGATAGTGCCCAACTTCTCCACATCTGAAACAAATAATTTGCCTCCTTGGCCCATTTCCAAAGGTATTCCTCTGTCCAAGGTTGTAATTGTTACCTTGATTGGGTGCAGCCGCCATTACATTTGCTGGTGGTAGGGGTCCTCCTTGTGTCCAATATGTTGTTGCAGGTATTCCCCTTGATTGGCATTCATGGGCCTCATGACCAGCTTTCCTACATAATTGACAAGTCACACCTAACAGAGGACATTCACTTACTATATGACCTTGCTTACTGCATATGGTACACCAAAGTCCACTCTTGATGCCACCTCCTTTGAGTTCCTGCAACTCTTGTCGCAGCTGAGACAATTCCTCTGCTTGGGCATCCTCCTCCTTTTGGAGCTTTAGTGCTTCAATCTCCCTTCTCAATTGAGTAACAACATTCTCCTCCTCTCTGTGGGGCTTATTCCTTTTTAAGCCCTCCAAATCCTTCCTTAGCTGGATTACTGGATCTTCCATTTCTGTAGAATATGGTAGTTGAGAAGAAGTTGCTCCATACTGTTGTCTTATCTGTTCCAATCATGTAGCTATGTTTATGAATTCCTCTATGGAGGCTGTAGGTAACACTAATTACTTGATTTTACATTGGGTGGCCACTAGAAGTGGCTTAGCTAACCATTTCTTAACAAAAAAATAACATGGTGGGTTGGGTAATTTAGCCATTAGTGCCTTGGCCCTAGTCACAAACTCTGGGAACTTTTCACCTGGACCCAATCTCAAATTCTCTAATTCCTCTATGATGATCTCTATAGTATTTCCATGCTGAAATTGATTTTTGAATGCATCTTTCATTAGGTCCCAAGTTGTAAAATGGTTCTCAGGAAACTGGCTCAACCATTTATCTACTAATCCTTCTAATATGCTCGTCTGGATCTTCCTGAGCGAGGCCTTTGAAAGAAGGAAATTTTATATTTAATCGTGATAATAAGGTTTCCAAGTCTACCTGACCAGCCATGCTCCTTACTAATGAAGTTGAGGAAAGTGGACTAGATGATCTTCTAACAGCCTTCCTTCTTGTTTGCTTGCAATTGACCCTCAATGTTTGGGACTGGGTTGTGGTCATGGGCTGTTCATAGTCCTCTTAGTATGAAATAATTGATAAGAATGTGTACCTCTTAGTCCACTGAAGTAGTACTGTCAACACTTGAATATTGCCTCTCCAACTACAATATATCTTCTCCTATGCTCAAATCTCCTTGGAATTCCCACCGGGCGTGCCAAATTTTTTTGGGGGATTCTTGGACAAGAAGGAATTTGAGTGTTTGTAGGAGAAAAGGGATGACAAGGAGAAGAATACACACTGGAAGCCTATTTCGATTGATTATAATAAGACAAATACAATGTTGAAGCACAGTGCAATCCAATGCTTCTGTGCAAAATCCCACGAAGTACACAATTACAAAATACCAAATACCCAAGGGACTTGTTGCTGCCGGCCTCCTCTGCACCAAACCTCCACCTTCTCCAAGCCTGCACTTGTGCACACCTTGCACCAAGCTTCCACTAAAGGGGAGGGATGAGTACCTTCTGTCGGCAGGCGAACACTTCAATAAGACCTTGGGATCCTTGGGAGACTAGCTTAGCACTTCTTTGCACACTTCCTTGGTCACTCTTCATGCACACCTTGCACTTCACTCTCTGCGTCACACACTGTGTGTCTCTTTTCTTCTCCCTCTTGCCTTGCTTAGACTATGCTTACTTTTTCTCACACTTGAATGGTCCAAGAATAGTCCTTGCCTTCATTTGAGTGTCGACTCACATACGCTCCTAACTGCAAGTGTATCTTGGTGCTCACTTTGATGTCCCAAGATTGTCTTCACAAGTGGCAGCCAAGGAATCCCTATTTTGTCCTGTAGTGACTTTAGGCTAAAAACAAAATTTTAATTGGGGGGCCATACTTTCACTTTTGCGTACGTTGCCGCTTCACATACCTTCACATTTTCCTTTTAAGTCTTCACTTTTGCACATAAGAGAGGGTTCACCTGAACCTTCCAAGACACTTTAAACAACACTTTTGAACCTTAGGGAAATTAGAGAAATACCTCTGCAACCTGCAACCACTTTCTCCAATTCACCCTTTGTGGACAAAACTTGTGCACTACATGTGCACTTTGACACCTGCACTTTAGTACTTTGACTTTTCACATGTTGACTTTGACCTTGACTTTGTTGACTTTGACCAATTTGACTTTGACCAATTTGACTTTGACTATTGTTGACTTTGACCATGATTGACATTGATCAATATGACTTTTATGGGCTCAACAGCTACACAGTCAAATAAGGAAGATAAAGATAATGCAACACCAAAAAAGTAGAAATACTTTTGCAAGTAGTGTAAGGAAAATGATCATGTTAGTAAGATTTGTCCTAACTAGCCACAAAGGAGGCAAAGAAGAAAGAGGCTAGAATGGCTATTGTAGAGGCATCTACACGTAAAACAAAGTTTGCTAATCTCTTTATTTCTTTTTTAAAAGAGGAAGTTCAAGAAAGGCCTAATCTCCCTTGCTTGCATTAATAAAATAATATAAATATGATGAAGGGGTATATTGCCTTTTGGATCCCCTATATCCCACAACGTAGGGAAAGGATCAGATAAGGCTTGGAAAAGGAAGATCCACCAAGATTTAGTGCAAGTTATTGAGGATGTTAGTGATATTTTCATCTCACTCATGGGCAATCCATTTACCTATGATCTTGTTATTCTCCATGACGATTCTATGGTGTTTGAAGGGAGAGGACTTTTTACAATTGTAGATTCTTCCACCAAGCAAGGCAAGGGATTTAATAATTGACCATTCTTTTGTAATTTTATCAAAATTGTCCGCACATATTTCTTTCCAAATCTTCTGTAAAGATTCTCCTCTGATGATGTTCCACAAGGTTGATGAGCAGCCAATCACTTCACCTAGTAACAATTTCTTCCAATTTATTTCACTTTGAAGCTTCAATACACCAGAAAGATCTTGCCAAACTGAGTGGCTCTTGGGGCATGAAAAGAAAAGGTGTCCAATGTCTTCTACCCACTACGATGGCGCTTAACCCAATGGGGGGGCCACAAATTTTTCTTACTTTTACATTTGTCTAAATACCTCTGTTGAGGATTTGACACATCAGAACCACCTTTTTTATCTCAATGAGGGGGTGCCAAAGATCCACAAACTTAAGTTGCCATCTGATGCTCGACCAATTAAGACACCATATCTTGTTAAGGGTTTTATGCATGTCCAAGTATTTATTGTTTCTAATTGCTTTATCCAATTTGTGGCCATTGTTCCATCTTAATCCTATAATGTTAGGGTGCATGGTACCAATAAGGACATGTGCCTTTGAGCTCTCCCAAGAGTTGATTGTGAACCTTAATATACACCAATCTTCATGGTTGATTCTTTTGATAGGGTCTATATCCTCGAATCTCATCCAACTTATGCTTTCTTGATTCTAGAGATGTTTGCACAAACAAATACCTTATTCCATAGCTTTTCTACCCTTATCATCATAATTAATTTTGTTGATTCCTCTTATGGGAAACCATATAGAATCATTTTGTCTAATCCCAACAACTCCTTTCTAGTCCTCATTAACCTTGATGTATGACTTCATTCCGTTCCAACTCCTCCACATGGAGTAGATCAAATCCGTTGCTTTAAAAGTGATTGAGATAGAGAAAAAAAGTAAAGTGAGCAATTCCAAACCCTTCCAACTAGGAACGCCAACAAGTGTAAGAGAAGACTTGTTTGTGAGAATCATTTCAGCCCGTGAAGCATTCAAGTTGCACCACACTTTGATCATCCACTTGGCAGGCATTGTATCTACCATCCCCACAATGTCTAGGATGCCTAGGCCACCTTCGTCTTTCTAGGTCGCACAAATGTCCCAATTGATCTTGGACATACCTCTCCTATCGGGATCACCTATCCGTAGGAAATGTTAATGCTGATTCCATTAGCTGAGCTGATATGGTGGCAACGAGTAGATTAGGCTCACCATAGCCATGAAGAGATAAATAAATAGGGATGGAGTCTCTCTATGCAAGATGAATGAAAAATTTAAGAAGAAGATAAATTTTTCACATACATACAGATCCAAAAATGTGGTATGCCTTACTTCCTAATTGAATAGATGTCTTCCTATACAAAATAGAGAGCCTTTTATCCAATCAAAAGAGGATAAGAGTTTTGGATATATTTCCCTCCAAGTTAGAGCTGTTCACAAGCATAGACAATCCCCCCTTGAACTTGATTGTACATAGCTCTTTAGGAACTATCTTTTCCTCACAAATAGGCTAGGGTGGTGCAAAAAATATGATTCCTTCCCATGTACAATGAAGCTGGTACAATGTTTATATCCTTCCTTCAACAAAATCATGGTTGGTACAAATCCTTCCCTATACAAATGAGGATGGTACAAAGGGGATGTTTTACAATACATCATCATAGGTGAAATTGACTTGAGCTTCTTCTTCATTTGTCTTCTGAGCTATGTTGACATAGCTTGGGCTTTTGTTGAAAGCTCCTTTATTGTTGTTTTTGTGAAGTTGACAATGTTTTGTAGCATGGTTGGGTTTACCATATATTTTGCAAGGGTTGACTTGAAAAGAATCTTTTGACAAATGGTTGGTTTGATTACAATGAAAGCATTTTATAGCTCTTACAACCAAGACATTTTTTGTGAATTCATCATGAGTTTAAAGATTATTTGCATGTTGTTGTAGAGATTTTATGACATCCTTTAGCCTAGGGATATGGTCTTTTTCTTTTAGAACAATTACAATCTGTCCAAATTTATCATCGAGAATGGCTTTGAGTAGGATGGTTACTTGATCCACATTTTCAATGGGGCAATGCACATAAGCCTTACTTGCATAAAAATATGCTTTAGCTTTTTTACAAGAGTTGGTATATAATCTTCTTGAGACATTGTAAGAGAATAAAGTTGCATTGTGCTATCTTGGAGTTTCTAGAAATAGCTCCAAATTTTTGCTCTAGAGTGATCCATGCTTGATTTTTCATGGTGCAATCATCCAAGAAATGTACATAGTTATCATATAAAGAGGTGAGTAACATTCCAAGTGCTTGTTCATCCTTCTCACTGAAATGTGGTAGCGCTCTTCTATGATCAACTATTTCATTTGGTGCAAATGGTTTTGTAGTGGACCATAACTATTTAGTCATGAGATGGGCCTTGATTTTGGTTTTTCATGTGTGGAACATTGGAAATTAGATTTATCTAGAGTCTTTCCACTCATTTTGGAGAGGTCTTACCAAAGTGGCTCACTTTAGTAGTCTCCAACTCCTTACAAAAAGCTTTTATTTGGCATATGTATTTGTGATGGGAAGGTCATGACAATCAATCTAGTGACTAATCCCATGGGAGAGCTTAAAGGAAAATAAACTTTATATACATATCATGCTCAAACATTTAGCAAGTATCTCATCCTTAAGAATGTGAGTAGTCATGCTACATATTTGAACAATGTGAGATTGCATGAACCACTTGAAAATTCCTTTTTCTTGTCAAAGGTAATCAAGGACTCCACCATCGAATGGAAAATAGGCACAAGTGGATGCCTTAGAATTTTTTCGGTGAAATTATTTGATTGCTATTCCTTTGAACAAAAAATTGCTAATGTTTCTGCAAAGCATAGAATAACACATTGGCATTGTAGCTTTGGAACATCGAATTTTGTACAGGTCAATGGTTGACAGAGGGAGCTTCTCCATCACGCTATTCTGGACAATTCTAACAAACCAACTTCATGCAATAGGAAAGTTTATGAATTCTGGAGTAAATATACTTATTGAATAACATCTTGATTTGATCTCTTTGGTGGTTTGAAAATTTTTCCATCATTTGGAATGACAAAATGTAGTCCTCTTCATTCGAATTTTTCTGCTCCTCTATCCAAAAGTTCTTGCAGGCAAGCTCCAAAAACTAAGAATCATGTGGACAAAGATGAAAATGGACGTATATGCTAGATTAAGTGCCACCAATTGTTATCCTCTTTTGGCAATTGATATGTATATTCTATTGTGCACTATTCAAACCATCTGATGTATGTGGAATGACAGAAGCAATGATTTTCTTGTTGGATATGTAGAATTGTGGCATGGCTAAAAGTTTAGAATCAAGAGAAGTAGTATTAAATATCTTGAACCAACTTCAGTTCATACCCTAGAGAGTTATTTACATTAACCTCAAATGTTACCATTTTTTTGCAAAGAGGAACAAATTATTTCTTACTTAATCATTTCCTTCCAATCCTCATACTAAAAGGAGGAACCATACTTATCAATCCATCAAGATAGCTTTCCTTCCAATCCCTATGAATAAATTTAAATGATTCAAGTTTTCATTGCTTTTAGTTCCAAGATTTTGCAAGGCATCATATCCTAGAACCTTCTAGGAACTTGGTGAACATTTTTCAACCACTTGTTCACATCATCCAAAGATTCAAAGAATGATCTTTTATAGATAATTCTATCTTTCTAAGGTTTATACTTGAACAAGCTCGACTTTTAGCAAGCTCCTCACTTCTAGAGTTTAACTCAAAGAACTCCCTAAAGTTCTATCCTCCTCTTCTTATACAACTTTAGTATGCAATATAAAGTTGAGGATGTATTCTATTTAGAAAATTACATCTTCTTTAAGAGGATAAAGAATAGCCTTATCTAAGGTAAGTTTAACGTTGCTTCATTTTCCATCTTGTAAATACAACCAAGTGTATCTAATTGGTTCAAGTAGATAAATATCTTTAGGTCTTTTTGAACCTAAGACCTTATTCTCAATGATCATATATTTAAGGTTTATCCCAATGTTTTCCTATCACATTTTGAGTCCATTTTCTCTTTGGGAATGAGAGAAAATTCTCAAATGAAGAGAGATTCCATTGTCCCATACCAGTAAGTTGTATCTCCAATTGGTAAAACTACATCTTTAATCTTTCCACCTTCTTGGTCCTTCCAATGCTCTCTGGTCATTTCCTATGATCATGAATCCCTTCTTTGAACTCATACACACCCTACACATGAGAGCAAGGACTAGGGTTTCTAATTCTCATGTAGAGTATTCTTATATTTCAAGGATTTCTTTTTTTGATCATTAACCTTTCCTTGACATGATTTATTAACCATAATTTTTTTGGTCTCTTTGAATAGTCTAGGTCATTTGTATTTCCCAAATTTCTCTATCCAAGTGAAATTGAGATAAGAACAAGTATTTTCTCCTTTAAATCCCTTCTTCTTCCTTGATATTTAGCCATGGGATTTGTTGGGAATGTTTAGCTCATACCTTCGTGATTCTTCATCTTCCAAACTTTAACATCCTATTGATGTTCATAGAAGCTTTTAATTTTTCTACTTCTAGGCATCAACAACTATATGTCATCCTTTTGACCTAAGCAATTTATCATGCTTACCTATCCAAACCTTCCCAATCCATCATTCTCACGTACCTTACTATGGATATGAGTAGCTTTCTGGAACTTCCAAGGGGCTTCAAATATTTCATGATTATGAAAGATTTATTTTAGACTAACCCATCACTTTGTGTATGGTTTCACATAGTCAATTTCTCTTTTGGATGTATTTCAAAATTCTTATCACCACTAAGTTAGTAAGAAGAGAAACAATGCTTGAGCTATTGCTTAAATCTTTGGCCTTACTGATTAGGCATGCCATGGGTTCTATGGAATTTGAGAATCCATAAAGATGAGTTTTACGATTAGGGTTCTTTCATCTTGTGTAAAGATCTTTTGGTTTTTGGAATACGAAGAAGTCATTTCCTAGGTTTACTTTAATCGTAGTGAACTTAACATCTCTCTCTCTCTGTCATTCCATTAACCCATGAATACATGATTCACTTCAATGATATGCATAATTAATGTATGTGAAAAACTTGTATACTAAGAATGGATAAGGCTCAAAAAGTTGAACCACTATTTAAAGCATGGATCGATTTCACACTTGGAATTCCATTTTATGTATAAATCTACATTCCACATATGCTCATGATTTCCATTCATGCTCATATCATGCTATAATGAAACTACTATACTCAATCTTTAATCATCTTTATAAGGTGAATCCATTGTATGCTAATAAAAATCCTTTTTCTATTCATCTATGCTTTACATGCACTTAGATGAATACAAACATGCACCTTTCTATGTGCATATGGACCACCTTCTTCCTTTGATAAGTAGTCTTAAGTGCAGTATTCTAGGATGGAGAAACAAATAAATATAAATGAGAAAAAAATGACAAAGTACTTATTTCTACTATACCTTCGTCCATACTTTGTCTCTTAACATTGCGAGGCTTATCTTTTGGTATAACTTGAACTTGAGGTTGCAAGTTGGGATCAAGGTGCTCCACCGATCTCCAATGTCCTTCTTTTGGGCATTAATAAACTTACTTGTATGCCCGATTAATCCTTCAATCTTAGCAAATCTCTAAGGGTGCCTAGCATTAATATATACAATCCATTTATACTTGCGTTTGTCCTAATAAGAAATCTAAGAATGTCCAAGTTTAGAGTTGAACTTTTATTTGATTTTTTTTACACTTTCCACATCACATATGAGATGATTTAAAAGCTCATTCAATGACTTCCATACTCATAAATAGAATAAGGTTTATGTATATCCAATGCATGCAGATATCTCCTCAAATTCATGATAATGCATCAAACATACAATAAACTTTAAATATATACAAGTGAAAGTACTTAGCTTCAAACAATGCTTTCCTTCACTTTAGTATAAGTTGAACTACACAAAGATACATGAATCTCTTGTTAAAAATTCATTTCTCTCATCAAATAAAACGCAAGAATAATTAGCTTTAGAAGCTACCCTTTTTTGAAGTTTGGATTGAAGAAGCCACCTTCTTTCTTCTCTTCATCACAAAATTATTGGTTCTTTCTAGACTCGAGGTTTCCTTAACTCTCCAAACAAAGAATGATATGGTCTCTATGACTCGCATATAAAGAATTCTCTTCTCCTCTTCAAATAGTATGTGCTTTTCTCTCTCTAGGCTACCACAATATCCTATACACAAGTTATTCTTGTAGATCTCCCTGAATAGATGTGTGAGCTAACAGATGATGGCTTTTTATCCCATGTATGTGGTGGAATAGCCATTCTCTAAGTATATATGGCAGACTAGTTAGTGTTCTTCAATATCATCTAAGAGAAGGAGGGAGAGATGCCCTCCATGGTGCTCATCCCTTCTTGTTCATACGTCAAGGTACACCTAGGCACGCTGAGTGTCTATCCAGCCATTGGCCTCTCTCCATTGTCCATCCATGGGCTCCATTGTTCGGGGTGACCATGATTCTTCTTTAAGAGGGCTATCATTTAGAAGCTTCTTTTGCAAAAGTATGAAAAATCTTGAAGGTATCGTGCAATGGACAATGATCTCCTATGCGTTTGACTAAAAAATAATATATTAGAAGGTAAAATGTCTATATGATACACCTAATTAAATGTATGAAAATGCCAAACTCCTCAATCCACTAGCTCTTAGTACCAATGTAGTAAAACTAAAAATTCCTACCAATAAACTAAATTGTAAGACTACACAATCAACTAGGCTATGTTGAGATATCAAGTTCAACATGTGATGATCAAGGATGACACATATCACTTTTTTATTTCTTTGACATATATAGTGGCCATGCCCATATATGTGAGGGATAATTTAGTGAGTACCGATAGTGATGGCACATTTGTTTCTTGCCAACTCACTCATTCACGAACATTAATGTATTGTTCTTTATTTATTGTACTTTTGTATTAGGTCATTCTTGTATATTCCCTTTATGTAATAGAAGAAGAAGAAGAAGAAGAAGAAGAATCAATCTATGTGTGCTTCTCTTTTTGTGTGTTAGAGTGTGTGAGAACTCTCTTTCGTATCTCATTCCTCGTGATCAAATCTTCCTCTTTAATATGTTTACTCTTTGAATTGAGTTTTTCTTTTACTTTAACTTTCTCAACCTCACTATCCAAATATATATTTGTCTCCTCATGACCAGAATCCGAGTCCGTTTCTAATTCTTCCTCCGATTTGGAATTCTCATGTTTACCATAGTTTTGTTTTGTTCTACCAATTCTCTTTTCTACTATGGCAGCTACTAACACCAAATCATTAAATAGCACTCCTAAATATCCTCTGACTAGCTTGGCTTTGGCTACAACAATACCTTTGCCTTCTTGTTCTTCGACAATTTCTTCGAAATTTCGGTCTTCCAGTGTATTGTGCCACTTGTCCAGATCATTCAACACATCTAACTGAGTTGCATGAGCATGTGCTCTTGCGTAATAGACTGTGATAGAATTCCTTCATCATTCTGAAATTCATTTCTTGCCTCATTCCCAACAAGATTAATAGGATTACCAAATGTGTTGGGGTTCAGCAACACATGCAAAGAATACAAAGTCCAAAGACTCACCGATCCAAAACAACACGTATGCAGCTTACGCTAAAATCATATATAATAGAAAACACCATACTACATAACAAATTGAACAGGTAAAGTGATAATCAAATCAAAACACATTCAAAATAACAGAGCAAAACTGGAAACACCATAGATTTTGATATATTATGGAGAAAGAAACACCGTACATTCAATAATACATCGTTATAAGATCACCATCTTCTTTCATCACACTCCCTTCTTAAATAAACAAAACATCTAGCACCCACAAATACAATAGTTAGGTCACATGACTTTCAGGTACATCCGAATATAAATACTTTTAATAGAATCCGATTAAGCAAATATCCGAGTCAGTAAATATCTAAGTTAGCAGACTCACAAAATATCTGATTGAACAATACTTTAACTGTGCAAATAAGTTATTAAACTTCTATCTTAGGTTCAACTGAGTGTGTGAGAACTCTCTTCCTTATCTCCTTTCTCTTAACATAGTATCAGAGTCCTGTGGTTGTAGAGAGCTCATGGAGAAGGCCGAAAGTGAAGAGTATGTGAGAAGGCATGGAGAATGTGCACTTCACAAATAATCTCATATTAGTACAAAATTGATGTGAAGGTAGAAGGCACCAAATTTCATAGTGATCTTAGTTTCGAAAGCATCTCAAACTTTGTCTTGAGCCCAAAAAGTGGGTCCCATGGAGAAAACAGATGAATTTGCAAAACTATAACTTGCATTCTATTTGGAACCAAATATTCCAGATCCAGAATATCAAGTGATCCCATATAGTGTTGATACACAAAAACTATGTTTTTTTGAGATCAAATTCTCACGTCATAGTGTGATAGTAATCAAGCAGAGGTACTGCTTCTAATGTTTTTGTAGTGTTGTGAATGTAAGAAATAATAACAGCACAGTGGAATAGACCTGTAGACAGAGTTGAGAGAAAAACGCAGACAAAGATAGATGCAGACTGAGAGATAGAGAACTCAAATTCTCAGATTGCCGAGCATAATGCAGTTACAATGATGGTGCTGTCCACCCATGCACTCCCACTATGGAGCTTAGATGGCGATCTAGACAGACTCTAGATGAAGGGCTTACTAGTGCGCAATGCTATGTAAAGCTCAACCTGGGCTGTGCTTATATAACTTTTACAAGGTGGTTCGGTATAGATAAACATAGTCGAGAGATACAAAATAGTCGGTAACATATATGATTCGACAATATCTCCACGACCATAAGTCCTACCGTCTCAGCCCTACGGGCCGGGGGGATAGGCCCCCCGGACCCCGCAGAAGGGGGCAAGCCCCCCTCTGCACTCCCCCCATTAAGGTTCTATGGGGAAACCGTGCGACGCCACAGGGCCTTTATTTTCACCTTAAATGGCAACCCAATGGCCTGAAAGTTTATGCCCTACCTAACCTAACAGCTAGGCTCACAAAGATCATCTTCAACCATCAACAGCCACACATAGACCTCATCTAACTTGGAAGTTAGGGTTCCACAAATGTCTGGGCTCTCATAATGGCTTCTCCTCATAATGGGGGCCTTACAACTTAGAGCACCATGGATCATTTTTGGTCACATGAGGGTGGAGTATTGAGCATATCTAACACCCCCCCTCAATGTCCACCCGATGGTGAACTACCTCCTTGGTTCAATCCCAAGCTTTGGAAAGTGTCGAAGAAGTTTCTCTCACCCAAGACCTTGGTGAAGATGTCTGCTCCATTTTCTTCAGTAGGGCAATAGGTTATCTCCACGACCCCATCCTCAAGCAACTCACGCACATTGTGATACTGGATTTCTATGTGCTTGGTATGTGCATGGAAAACAGGATTTTTGGCGATGGCCATGCAACTTTGGTTGTCACACTTCAACTCTGTAGCCTCTTGTCCTTGTATTCATATGTGCCATAGGATCCTCCTCAACCATACTGCTTCACATGCTGCAACACATGCAGCTTTGTACTCAGCTTCAGTAGAAGATAATGCTACAGTCAGTTGCTTCTTACTGATCCAAGAGAAAATCCCTGATCCTAAAGAAAAGCAATATCCAAAAACTGATTTTCTAGTATCAATATCTCTTGCCCAATCTGAGTCACAGTATCCGACTAGAACTGATCCTTCTTCATAAACAATACCATAATCAGTGGTTCCTTTCACATACCTGAGTATCTGCATGCTTGCCTTCCAATGAGTTTGGCAAGGCTTATTAGAGAACCTGCTTACTACTCCAACAACATAAGAGATGTCTGGTCTACTATCGCATAAGTAGATGAGACTTCCAACTGATTTCCTGTATCTTCCAATGTCCACTGGAGGTGAAGTATCTTCAATAGATAATTTTTGTGTTGACCTCCATAGGTGTAGAAATTTCCTTGCAGTCCTCCATGTCGAATGCCTTCAATATCTACCTTGCATACTTTTGTTGAGAGATGAAAATCTTCCCTGGTTCCTCCCAAACTTCAAGACCTAAGCAATAATGCATTAAGCCCAAGTCTGTCATTTCAAATTCTGAACTCAGGGCATCTTTTGTTTGTTGAAGAAGAGCATCATCATTTCCTGTTATAGCTACATAGAGTACAAGCACAATTGTCTTCCCTCCTTTCTTTAGAACATACAAATTAGCATCAGAAGCAGATCTTTTGAACCCTAGATCCAAGAGATACTTATCTATCCGTTGGTACCATGTTCTAGGGGCTTGTTTTAGCCCATATAATGCCTTCTTCAGCTTACATACCTTGTTCTCTGAGTGGGGAGCCTCAAACCCTGGTGGCTGAGACACATATACCTCCTCCTTGAGGTCTCCATTCAGGAATGCTGACTTGATATCCATGTGATAGACTGGCCAACACTTATGTGCAGCCACAGCTAGTACTACTCGGATAGTAGTCATTCTTGCAGTCGGGGCAAATGATTCACAAAAGTCAATGCCTTCAACTTGTGAGTAGCCCTGCACAACAAGTCTTGCTTTATACTTTTCTAGAGTACCATCAGCCTTGTACTTTAGCTTCCAAACCCACTTGGTGCCAATGACTTTACGCTTAGGGGTTCGATCCACTAGCTCCGAAGTTCCATTCTTCATGATATTGTTGTATTTTTTTTGCATGGCAGCCCTCCAATTTGGATCATGGAGTGGCTCTTCCACATTGGTTGGTTCCTTTGCTTCTTCTTGAATGAGATCAGCCATCAAGGCTGTGTTTACAATATGGGCGCTTGACCGTCTTTGTTCCTCTATTCTCTGTGATCGCCTCGGTCCATCTGCAACCTGTTCTAGTGACTGTGGGATGGGATTTGCAGAATCATAGAGCTGCCTCACCCAACGTGGCAATGGCTTTTCCACTTGGGTGTCGGCAGGTTGGTGACTTTCAGACTCATCATCTGAAGATGATGCTTCCTTCTCTTGTGTAGAAGGGATAGCTCCCGGGCCAAGTTCATAGTGGATTGCCCCTTCGCCTGATGATAAAGTGGAAACTCTCTTTTCCTCCTCCACTGCATGTGGCTGCTCCTCCTTAAACACCACATCACGACTCGCCATGATCTTCTTAGCCTCAGGGTCATAAAGCTTATAAGCCTTCTTATCTTCACTGTACCCTAGGAAGATACATTTGATGCTTTTTGGTTGAAGCTTGTTTCTCTCTCTATCTGGAACAGGTACATAACAGTCACTTCCAAATACTTTGAAATGGGAAATAGAAGGCTTTCTACCAGTGTAGGATTCTTTTGGAGTCTTTCCATCAAGTGCCTTGGTGTAGCTTCGATTCAAGATGTAGATAGCAGTGTTGACAGCCTCTACCCAAAACTGATTAGGCAGACCCTTTCCTTTCAACATGCACCTTCACACCTCCATGATGGTTCGATTCCAATGTTCTGCAACACCGTTCTGTTGAGGATTATGTGCCACTGTGAGTTGATGCTTGATTCCCTTACTCTTGCAGAAATCTTCAAACTCTGTTGATGTGAACTCACCACCACTGTCTGTCTTGAATTTCTTCATCTTCTTCACTGTTTCAATTTCAACAAGCTGAAGCCATTCTTTAAACTTACCAAAAGCTTGAGCCTTATCGCGAAGGAAGTACACCCACATCTTCCTGCTATAGTCGTCGACAAGTAACATGAAGTAGGAAGATCCGCCCAAGGCCTGTGTAGGCATTTTTCCGCACAAGTCAGCATGCACCAACTCTAGAGGATAGCTTGCCCTGTTCTTGCTTTATTGTGGAAATGCCTTCCTCTGTTGCTTGCCCATCATGCAAGCTTCACATGGTTCCTTCATTTCTGCAATCGATGGTAGGTGTGCAACCATACCTCTGCGATGCATCTCCTTCAGTATAGGGTATCCAATGTGGCCGAATCTCTCATGCCATAGTTTACTTGTGCCCACGTTTGTAGTGGCTGTAAGAGCACACAACTCATACAGGTTGTTCCTCCTTATGCCAGTCCCAACGATGTTGTTGTTACCGTCCATAATATTAGCTCCTGTCTTACTGAAAGATACTTGGTGACCTTGATCAGTTATAGAAGCTACTGAAAGTAGATTTCGTTTTATTTGTGGAACATACAACACATTTCAAAGCTTTCTGATATCACCATTAGAGTTAATGAACGAAACCGTACCTTTGCCCTCTGCAGGACATCTTGCATTCTTCCCTACCTTTACTGTGATGGGTTCCTTTAGAGGTTGTAAGGAACCGTAAAGGTCTTTTCTACTCGTCATGTGACGAGATGCACCACTGTCGAACACCCATGAGTCATCTGTTCCTGAATCTTCAGCCGAGGAGCACACCTCCTCTATCGTAACAAATAACTCAAGCTATGTTTCTGCTGTGTTGGCAGACTCCTTGCCCTTGCCACCTTTTGAAGAGCCACTCTTCTCTTCTGCCTTCTTGATGCGAAAGTCTTGGATTATGTGTCCCTTCTTCTTGTAGTGGAAACACTCTCCCTTGAACTTCTTTTTGTCGTTCTTCTTTTTGTCTCCATCTTTTGAAGAGTCTGTTTTGCCTCCTTTGGCATTTGTTGTGAATGCAGCATCTCCTTTGCTACCACCACTCCTTGCCTTGAGCCGCAGCTCCTCCTCCATGAGTAAGGCACTAAATTCTTCAAAAGTTAGTGGTTGAGGTCTGATTTGAGTGTTAAGAGCAGTTACCAAACCATCAAACTTAGGTGGACAGATTCTAACACAACGTTGAGCTAGCTCCTCACTTGACTTTTGAACACCTGCTCCCGCCATTTGATCTCGTAGATTCTTTATGCGAGTGATAAACACCTCTGCAGTCTCCCCATCAGCAAACCGTTCTGCTGCAAGCTGATTCTCCAAGTTCTGAATCCTTGTCTGATTACGAGTTTCATATTGATTTCTCAATATGTTCCATGCTTCACATGCCTTCGTAGTATGCTGAATGAGAGTCAGAACACTATCAGAAGTACTTGTAACAAGAAAAAGAGTGCATCTGCATTTCTACGTTTCCAAGCATGTAGAAGATCTGCATCAGGAGGAATCATTCGACCGGGATTATTTGGATCAGGTCTTTCTTGGGGCTCATGATCAGTCCCAAGAACAGTCTCCAAAAGCTCATACAAATCAAGAATAGAAGTGATTTTGAACTTCCACAAGGTGTAGTTCGTACCATCAAGTTTACCTTCTGTGAAGGCTTGTGGCCGTATCTGCAACGTTGGAATGACCGGCATCATTGCTGCTCCTGCTTGTGCACCACCTACTCTTGTTGATGAACCGCCTTGGCCCCCAGTCGTAGATGATGATGCACTGCTTGACATCTCTCTTTTGTTGTTATGACCTCTACAACCTCTACGTTTCTACTTCTGCACCACTGAGAGCCTCCTGCGCTCTGATACCATGTAAGAAATAATAAAAGCATAGTGGAATAGACCTGTAGACAGAGTTGAGAGAAAAACGCAACAAAGATAGACGTAGACTAAGAGATAGAGAACTCAAATTCTCAGATTGCCGAGCGTAATGCAGTTACAATGATGGTGCTGTCCACCCGTGCGCTCCCACTATGGAGCTTAGATGGCGATCTAGACAGACTCTAGATGAAGGGCTTACTAGTGCGCAATGCTATGTAAAGCTCAACCTGGGCCGTGCTTATATAGCTTTTACAAGGCGATTCGGTATAGATAAACATAGTCGGGAGATACAAAATAGTCGGTAAAATATATGATCCGACAATATCTCCACGACCAGAAGTTCTACCGTCTCGGCCCTGCGGGCCGGGGGGATAGGCCCCCCGGACCCCGCAGAAGGGGGCAAGCCCCCCTCTGCACTCCCCCCATTAAGGTTCTATGGGGAAACCATGCGACGCTACAGGGCCTTTATTTTCACCTTAAATGGCAACCCAATGGCCTAGAAGTTTATGCCCTACCTAACCTAACGGCTAGGCTCACAAAGATCATCTTCAACCATCAACGGTCACACATAGACCTCATCTAACTTGGAAGTTAGGGTTCCACAAATGTCCGGGATCTCATAATGGCTTCTTCTTATAATGGGGGCCTTACAACTTAGAGCACCATGGATCATTTTTTGTCACATGAGGGTGGAGTATTGAGCATATCTAACAGTGAATTGCTGCAAAAATGGCAAATTACTAATGGAATGAGTCAATCTATGAGTGATAAGTTGGACAAGAGCACCTTTCATGCTAGGAGATTCGAAATGATGAGTTTCTTGATGGAAAAATGCTACTGGAAGTACATTCAAAGGAGAGAATGAAAATGCTCTACAATTA
The DNA here is from genome assembly GCA_020310875.1 of Ceratopteris richardii. Lineage (NCBI taxonomy): Eukaryota > Viridiplantae > Streptophyta > Polypodiopsida > Polypodiales > Pteridaceae > Ceratopteris > Ceratopteris richardii. The sequence goes on along the minus strand of CM035416.1, from coordinate 45,640,795 downwards.
CCAAAAAGGAATTGGACTCTGGACCAGTTAAGAGCATATGAAGAGGGGAATCGAGGACGATGGAAAGTAATGTATTAGATGTCTATTAGCATACACGATAGCATGATTAAGCACATATAAGATACCAAATCTCTGAAAGAGGCTTCAAATAGTTTTGCCACATTGCATGAGACCAATAAAAAGGCATGAAAATTGCAATTCAAGAATGAGCTTCATACACCAGAGAAAAAGACCATATTGGTAAGTATATGTGAGTTGCTTGCATTTATTGGCATCAATGTAGGTGATGATAATAAGGTGGAAGTGTGCCTTTGTGGTTTAGAAACTGCATATAAGTAGTTCAAAACTTCTATTCAGTCCAAGGAAAATATTTTGAATTTTTCTGATGTGGTGTCCTCATTAATAATTCTACTTTGGCAAAGGAAGAGGCATATGTAGAGGCTTTGGAAGTGGAAGATGAAGTAGTAACGAACATTTAGGTCAACAACAAAATCATGCAACTAGGTAGAGGACAATTTGAGATAGGGGGAACCAAGGAGGCCACATAAATTTCCAAAGAAATGATTTAGGTAATGACAATGAAGGATGTTCGAATTGTGGCAAACCACGTCAGTTTGAATGTGATTGTTGGTTGAAGAATCAGAATAACAGAAGGAAACAAACAACTATGCATCAACAATTGTAGATGGTTCGAAGAAATTGTTTATGGTCCAACATCACATGATGAATAAAATGTCTATTGATGTTTCCAAATCAAATGATAATTTCTGGTATGTTGATTCATGTGCTTAAGTGAAAATGTCATATGGTCAATAAGAAGCAACCCACTATTGCTTTGTCAAGTACCAAGGTTGTGTACAGAGGTGTTGCAATTGCAGCATGTGAAGCATCATTGCTAGAGATGCTACTTGCCGATGTAGGTGTGAAAGTGCAAAAGCCTATCATCATTCATTGTGATAATCTTATAAGCATCAAGCTAGAAGAAAATACTATTTTTCATTCTTGAACAAAGCATATCAAGGTACATTATCACTTCATCAAAGAAAAGGTATTAGTAGGTGATATTGATCTTATTTATGTAAGGATAGGTGAGCAGGTTGCTTATATTTTCACTAAAACACTTGAAGCGAAGAAGGAGAAGAAGTTTTGAAAGATGCTTGGATTATAGGACATGATGTTGTGCTTTGGAGTGTTAAGATATCAAGCTCAACATGTGATGATCGAAGATGATATGTATCACTTTTTCATTTCTCTAACACGTATAGTGGTCACACCAGTATATGTTAGGGATACTTTAGTGAGCTTTACTTGATTTATCTACCGAGAGTGATGGGACATTTTTTTTTTACCAACTAACTCATTTGCAGATATTAGGTTTTTTCTTATGGTACTTGTTGTATTGTTGTATTAGGTCATTCTTGTATATTCTCCTTATGTAATAGAAGAAGAAGAAGATAATTCTTCCTTGCCTCAATCCGTATGATCTCCTCTTTTTGTGTGTGAGAGTGTGTGAGAACTCTCTTCCTTATCTCCTTTGTCTTAACAAGCTAGACCACCTAGGTGAAGAGAGAGCATGTATCCATCCATCCGACTCCACCCATATATATATACATCTAGGCTAAGGTGCTGCAAGTTCTTGGGCTTGTCAAAGTATCTATGCAAGTTTCCCTCATCTGGACACTTACCCAAGGGTTATCACATGCCTTCTAATTTTGATCACATGCCTTTTGATTAAATGAGGATTCTTGTCTCACATACACCCAAATGTGGCACTTAGAGATGCTTCTCCCAAGACTAAGCACACCTTCAGATAAATCAAGCCTAAGGTTCACAACCATTCAATTGGTGCCTATTTGGAACTTGAGTGCGGCTTCTTCATATAGAGCCCCAAACCTTGAAGAATACCTATAAAAAGTGCACTCTAGACCATTAGGTCCTAGAGTCCCTTGACTTGCATCATAAATTTAATATTGATGGCATTATGATCATCATTTTGCCCAAAGAAACACTGTCCATTGACACCTACTAGGCTTTTGTCTATAGAGCTCTTGGTCATTCTCTTAACTATCTCTAGAATTCTTATATAGTAATTTATTAAATAGATTGGGTAGGATCCCAAAGCTAGAGGCCAAGTCACTAGGGTTGAGGATTCTATTGTGGTTGGTAGCTCATCATAACCTATTTTTGAATATCTTGTATGGGATCTTTGACACTTAGAAATCTTGAGGGGGCGAATATAAAAAGGCCACAACCTACTGATATGCCAAACAAATTGACGATTGCTTGCAAGCTAAGGACATAATATCTTAAGGTTAACCAATGAAAAAAGTGGATAAGTATAACATTCGGATAATTATAGGCCTTAATCCATTAAAGGCTAAAGGAGGGAAGTAAAGAAGTGTAGTAAAGTCCATCCATTACATGGAAGCGGTAGTCATGCAAAGTTGGTAATTATTCACGCAATCAATGGAGCCCCTTCAAGAGAATACGTAGGAATGCCAAATTTAAGGACCATTGAAATTCAATTCACAAGGGCATAAATTCAAAGATACCCAAATTACCCTTTGGAGAAATCAATGAAAGACACATTGAAGAATAAGTTGGACACAACATACGGGAACCAAAGTATCTAAGTCCTTTGGGAGGAATGGGCTGAGAAGAACCTCGAAGCTATCTTACACAAAAAAACCATCACTATCAAAGGGAGGATCTCTACTAAGCAAACAAAAACTCTAAATCTTGGAAGCTTCCTGTCAACAAAATCAAAGTCTAAATGTACATAGATGAATCCATAGAAAGAGAAGTTCCCTTAAGGAAGTGACAAAACGATAAAGAGGGGAACTACCTCTAAGGAGGTGAGACTAAGAAACCACTCTTAGAGCGTTCAGAAGGAAAGTTGTGATCAAATTAAGAAAACACACAAAAAGCGACACACGTTGGGAGACTTCCAAATCACGTATCAATGAGAGTGTTGTTTGAGTATAGGAACATAAAGACCGCAAATAAGGTGACAAAAAATAAAAGGGTACAAACGTTAGATAAGATCTGGGATAAGAATTAACTATACATCTCTAGGTACTACAGTTACTCTCTTCTTACCAATTCTTATGACTAAGGACACAGAAACAAGACAAAAACATCCCCAAGTACACTCCTTTTTTATAGAGTGAGGAAAGACAAGAGAGAGCACTATTTTTCTTTGCATTCTGATTGAATTGCATGTGTGGGTGTGTGTGTGTATGTGATTATGTGTTCAAATGTTCAAGTGTGTACGCTCAAAGTGTGCATATGTGTGGTTTTGTAAAGTTTGTTTGAACCCACCTTATAGCATAAATATAAATGTTGCATATATATATATATATATATATATATATATATATATATATATATATATATATATATATATATATATATATATATATATATATATATATATATATATATATATATATAGAAAATCATGTTACAGATATCATTATGGGGAGACGTAGCCAATCCAATACTCCCTAAAGTTGGAGTCTTTTGCAATTGATTTCGTTCGTGAGTCTTAACTTGGGTTAGATTTTGTCGAGACCCTATTGAAAGATGCTTTTTCCCTTTGCCGACTTCTTTCTTGAGTCTAATGAGCCTTCTAAAAATTTTATATCTCTTAGCTTTCCTAATTTGTCAAACATCTTTGTGAGCTTTTGTAGAATAACTTGAGTTTTATTGACTTTTTGAATCCAACAAAGAGCGAGGGGTGAGCACCTTAAAGGTCTCAAAGCAACTTTCTTGATGTAGCTTAACTTTCAATCGAAAGTGGCCCTCCATGGTTTGTGATACTATCATCAAACCTTAGCACACATGGGTGGTGGCTTCCTTTGGGGGTCTTGTTAGACTCAAGAAATGATAGGCAGGAGATGGTTGGACCATACCCTAAATACCCTGAGAGGGAGGATTAGGAAGTAATCATCAACCATAGCTTTTGGGGGAAGTGGTTATCCCATTATACTTATAGCTGATAGTTCATGTGTTGGTATCAAAGCCAAAGAAGTAGGCTTGGGCAAGGTGAATGGAAGACATGCACATTGCTTTCAAAGAAGAGCCCATTAAATATAAGAGTGTATCTCCCAATCCGTAGGTCGGATTTAGACATTAAGGCAACTGTTGGAAAGATCTCGGAATGAACTTTCCAAGGCAATCACTAGATTAAGGATCCAAGATACCTTGCATGTGTGAAAACTAGGTTCAAGAGACCAAGGTAGAGAGCAAGGGAGGTCCATAGGCTAGTAGCCAAGAGACGGAAAGACAAGGTTCAAGATACCAAGCTTGAGAGTAAGGAAAGTTTGTGGGCAAGTGGCCAAGAAGTGGGAAGGCAAGGCTCAAGACACCAAGGCTGAGAGCAAGTCAAGTCTGTAGGCAAGTGGCCAACAAGTGGAAAGGCAAGGTTCAAGAGACCAAGGTTGAGAACAAGAAGGTTCAAGAGAGCCTTAGACTCAAGAAATGAAAGGTAGGAGATGGTTGAACCACACCCTAAGAGGGAGGATTAGGAAGTAATCCTCAACTAGGGCTTTTGGGGCAAGTGGCTAGCCCATCATGATCCTTGTTCATAGGTCATGAGTTCAATACCCACAAATCTTCATTTCTAATCCTTATAGGGACTATGACCATCATTGGATATAACTTTTTGTAATTCCGTTGTCACAAAGTTTATGAGGATGGTTTGAAATAGTGATGAAGAGGAAGGACTTACCCCGTGTGCAAGTATTGAACATTCTTGAGAGGATTGCTATTATTATCCATTCCTTGGTTAGTATATTGCTTTTGTGTCAAGTTTTTCTTGTCCCATTTATCAAAAAGATTAACAAAAAGTCAAGGGAGTGGAAATCTATAATTTTTCTTTGGAGCCATCAAGGGAGGATGAGCCCTAAAATTACTATGACATGACTTTCAGGGAGTAGGAAGTCACGATTTTGTATTGTTTCACGCTCGCCCCTCCTAGAAGGTGACCTTGTTTATCTTTTGATGCTTTTATCTACTTCTTTAGTTCTAGAAAACCATGTGTGGCTGCTAGTATTTGAGGATTTCCATCAGACTACCCTGTCATTAGGAGGTTCTACCCTTAAAGAAAAACTGTTCAACTTGAAATGCAAAATAAATGCAAAATACTATACGATCCTTATCCAAATTATTGTAGAGACTTCTGTACATAATTTAGATTAAACAGATTAATTGACTTTCACCCTATAAAAGTCTCATCAATAAAGTAGTTGACGGAAAGAATAACTATAGATTTAGGACATGCAAGTAAGTTAATCAAACTAATAGAATGTATCTGATTTGATTTTTTTTAATAAAAGGAAGTTCGGTCTTAGCCTACTCTCTTGGACTTGTATTAAATAAAGAAAATGAAAAGTACAAGTGAAGGGGACTAGTGCCCATGGGATCCCCAAGTCCCACAGAGCTGGGGAAGGACTTACAAAGCTTAGATGGCATTACAAAGAAGTTTAATCACCCTCTCGTCACCTTCATGTGGGGCCCACTTAGGTTTAAGCTTATTGTTGATCAAAAGGAGCACTTGATGATGCCTGAAGGGGGGGGAGGTTTCTTGCAGTTAGCGATTCTTTTACAAAAGAGGAACATCGATTTCTCAATCGACCACTCTTTGGGGGATTTGCCAAAGTTATAAACACATCTTTCCTGCCATATCTTCCATAGGACGTCCCCTCTGATGGCATTCCAGAGAGTTATGGAGCATCCGATCACTTCTCCCAGCAGATCTTGCTTCCAAGTGATATGTTTCTATAGTCTAATTTTCTTTTTGACAATCTGCTAGAGCATGTTGGAGTTGGGATAGGAAAAGAAGATATGAGAAACATCTTTGATGGACTGGTAGCAGCACTTGTACCAGGGAGCCACCCCACATATTTTGCTAGCCTTAAGGTTGGTCTAGATACCACAATGAAGAATTTTCCATAAGAGGACATACTTTTTGATTTCTATGAGAGGGTGCCAGATAGCCATGAATTTCATGTCCCATCGAAGTCACGTCCATGATAGGCACCACTTCTTGTTAAGGTTAAACTGATAATCAATGGTTTCTTTGATGTTGGGGATTTTTGTTAGGCAATTACCATTGTGCCATCTGAGACCAAGTGGGCTCGGCATGTCATGCCCCATGAGAAGGCAAACTTTAGAGCAGTCCCAGGCAAGAAATTTGCTTTGTAGAGTATTCCATTCTTCATAGGTAATGTTGGCGCTGTGGTCGAGATTAAAAGACCACGCCTGTGATTTGATCGGAAGGAGTAATTTAAAGATGACCTAGGGCAAAGAAAATACAAAGAAAAAGGCACATAATGAAAGAAGCTGTGGCACTATCAAGGCGGTAAATTGCAAAGCTTAGACTAAGCACTGGACGGAATTCTTAGATTTGGGCAATCAGATTTGTCCATCACTTCACAGTTAAAGAGTCAAGGAAAAGCTTCAAGAGTATTCGCACATTGTCTTGATGGAGGGGCTGAAGGTGGTGGAATCCTTGTCATTGGTGAGGTGTAGGAACCTGGGCTTTTTTATACAAGAATTTTGCAAAACCATTCACATTATAATGTCAATCTGAAAAGCATTAGCATCAATGGTGCTATTATACCTATTGATCCCTCAGTTTCGCTAAATGGAGGGACTATAATTGACAGTGGAACAACTCTAGCTTATTTTGAAGATTCATCATATCAACTTCTTCTTCAAACAATATTTGATGCAATGTTGTTGGAAACAACCAATTTCCCATGGGAAGGAATGACCTGCGTAACCTTTGTACGCAGTGTTGATGATGTTTTCCCCTCTGTCACTTTAATTTATTTTTTAAATGGAGGTTCGGTCGAGGCTTACTCCCCTGGGCTTTAACTTTGAAATTGCAACTGTACAAGGAAGGGCATAGTACCCATGGGACCCCCTTATCCCACAAGAACAAGGGTTTACAAGACTGGGTTGAACGACGGTCACAACTATCGCAGGGATAGTCAAACGATGACACATCAACCATATGCTTCATCATTCCAAGTTATACATGTCCCTTACATGTGGCCGGCAGGGATTGAACTCTCGCCCCCGCCTCAAGAGGCGAGAGGCCTAACCACCTGCCTTAACGGCTTGAAAGTGTCACTCTAAATTTTGAAGGAGGGGCTGCGATGGTCATCAAACTCCATGAATATCTTATTCAAGTTGAAGGAGAAGCGGGTAGAGGTTCGTGCATTGGCTTTCGAACTCCCAGCACGAACAATATAAATCTAAACATTCTAGTAGACCTTGTCCTCAAGGATCGACTTCTTGTTTATAATCTGCCATTCGAGCAAATTGGATGGACTGATTATGATTGTAGTACAAATGAGGCATCTTCGAAAACAAGGGTCCCATCACGTTTTTCTGGAGCTCTTCACGAAGCATCAAGAGAGGTAGCGCTCTACAGATGGAGATCATCAGAAAGAGGGCTGGAACTTCTCCTTGGGAGACAGCTATGGTGCATGCGGTCGCCTGTTTCGATTCTTAGGTGTGCTGTCAAACAAATCTTTTCAATCGCTTCATATTTTACACACATTACTATGGAGTCTGCTGGCAGATGATGATGTTCTTTGGGTTCCCCGTTCAACTCAGAGGGGAAAAACGGAGGGGAATAGTTGACTGATGAGGAGTTTCATCATTAAGTCCTCTACATAGAGAATAGGAAGCGGGTATTTTACGAAATTACGGTCTGTTCTGACAAAGCTCAAGCCACGGAGATAAACGAAGGAAGACGAGGGGTCAGCTACTGTGCATGGAGGCGCTGTTTATAGTGTGACCAACAAACTGATTTGACAGAGGAAGTCAATTTCACGTGCTCGTTTCTTCCATAGTGATGAACACAATCATCAGTGTCTGGCAATTTGGGGGTCTCTGCTCGAATGAGCTCAATAGAAAAAGGAATTCTAAGAAGGGAGAGCACGGATTAACAACGATCAGAGTGAAATGATGGAGTTTTCTTGTTCTTTGAGAGATGACTGGAGCGACCTCAGAATTTAGGGGGCCTCTGCTGTAACAAAACTAAAATCTGTTTGAGCAGACACTCAGAGCAGTGTGTAGAGTTATTATTGTCGGACTTTATTCCAGCACAAAGGCTACTGAAATCGTGTTTTTTTTGCTGTGGATCTGATTTAGGCTGGATAGGAAGACTTGAATATTGTTTTGTCACTCATCAGTGAAAGCTGAATGTATTGAATGCGCTGATGTGCTACAGAATTGCAAGCTGATTTGGTTTTCAATGGTCTCTTTAGCAATCATAATGCTATGCACAAGAGATGGTTGAGTTTCTATGCTCGCAGGCTTTAAGAACTGAGAATTGATTTTGCAGAGGCATTTAAGAAGTATTCGAAGTTGTGCTGGCTTACAGAAAGAAGGGGCTTTTGATATCTTCTCTTTCATTAAGGCTGGAGCGCTTGTTCGACTCGGGCATGAAAAGCAAAGTGGAGTTCACATGCTGTTGGTAGAGTTTTTTTTATCAGACGGAGATTGGCAGGAACTCTCGAGGAGGATATCAAGAGACTGAGAGAGAGCTCAGGCATGGAGGATGGAAGTGTGGGATTTGCCTTGCACAACCTGGGGGGGTTTCTATTTACTACAGAGAAAGATAAAGCAAAGCTCGATCATGTTATGAGGAAGTGAATTGGTCAAAATTTATGTGAAAGATAGGGGGCTCTGGTTTTTTTCGTTCGGGACTGGACATCCGCGTACAGACAGTCAGAAGGGGAATCTCTGTGTATGGTATATTCAAATGGCAAGAAAGAACATCTCAGGAGGAAGGAGGCAGATTGAGTCAACTGAGGCTGTAGATCGTATACCAGACATATCTGCAGTGAGGGAGTTGACTGTCTTATGCTTGGCCCCACAGATTTGAGCTCAAGCATCGGCTGTCTGCATGATCCAGGGCATGAAGAAGTCATGAAACTGTTGTACACGGCAGAAAAGGCAATACTATCTGCTTCTTGCGGAACATACCTTTCTGGGTTCGCTATGCCACACAATCCACCTACAGAGATGCATAAACATTGTTATCATATGATTTCAGGAGCAGTGGACGTTGCAATCTTCAGAGACGCAGTTATAGCTGATGTGAAAGCTAACAAAGACGTTGTTAAAAGGTAGTCTACCTTGTCTGAAAGTTGTATATTCAATCTTACACTCATTGTATCTATCATCAAGTATAGATGGAACTAATTGGCTTATCTTCCACATGGCTTGACTAATCCTCTTAGTGTTGTTATTATACGTGTAATGTGACTATCATGTCATCCACTGGTGGCTCATTTTAATTTTCTTTTTTTTTTTTGGTCCTATTAACGGGATGCCTTTCATGCATCCCACAGTTTATATGAACTGACTAATTGACATGCTAGTGGAAAAATGAAGATTAGCTGACAACCATGTTAGCTAGTAGGGTGGTAACTTTCAAATCCTTGCTTTTTTTTTTCAAAAAAAATGTCTTCATTAAGATATTGATGTGCCAGGCGTTGTTTTCTGCTTGCATTAAGTTTTACTCCAAAGGCATCCAAAGGCATACAGGTGAGGGGAACAATTGAAGAAGGTATCATGAACAAATGCAAAAAGCCTAATTCCAAACTAGTCAAATGGAGTGGCTCACCCATGCACATTGTGCATAAAAAGAAAAATATAAATTAATCCCAAACAACCGATATAAGAAGTATGTCAATTAAAAAAAAAATCATTCAAAAATAAAAAAATACCATGGTAACTATGCGATAAACAACGAGTCAAGATGGAAGATCATGGGTACGACTATACAAAATTTGATTTATCTACCCCATAGTGAAAGGAGTAGAACAAATAATTCTATTATTAGTCTCTCCTCTTTGCATATGAGGGTTCATAAAGCCTTTCCATAAAACAAGCTTACATCCATCCTTTCACCTTCCTTTCCAAGGACCTTGCCTCAACACTAGGGTCAATATCCTCAAAGTTGATCCACTGGTTGGTGTCTTGTTTCTAGAGATTTTCCATTTTTTGAAGTCTTTGTTGCATAGCCTCTTGGCATTTCAAATGTTCCAAGATTCCACGTTCTGGATACCATGGATCGGAAACCAAATAGAGTCGTTATGTCTGATACCGGCCGCCCACTTCCAATCTTCACTGATTCTTGTGAAGCTTTTAACTTTATTCCAACTCTTCCATAGGGAGCACAAAAGCTCCGAGCCTTTCAGGAAGACCAGGATCGGGGAAAACAAAAGGGTCAAAATGTCAAGATTCTTCCAATTCGAGAATCCCATGAAAGTCTAGATTTTTATTAGTCATGTGGAAGGCCACAATAACATAGGAAATATTTCCTCAACATAATCGTTAGAAGCCTCTGATGGGTCTCTTGCTCTTAAGATATATAAATACGAAAGACGAGTTTATATCCTCATCCGAATTTCTTCAACGAATTTCTTCATATTCTTCATTTATTGATATCGGTTCATTGAAATCAGAGGTGTAATTGTCATATACATTCATCACATGCTCGAGATGAGTTTTGCAGAATATAATTATGATTGCACGCATTGTTGTCTTTGGTTCTGAATTCACGTTGTTGATGGGAAGCTCCATGTTGTGTATCGACATACTTGAAACTCTGGTAAAGTAGAGTTTCATGCTACGAAATATGCAACAAGCGTTTGTATAAAATGCACATAGATGGCATGAATAAAGCCAGAGTAATGGACAAACTTTGAATGAAGAAGTTCACAAAACACTTTCATGTATGCAAATGCTGATCACACTGTAGGTTCTTGAAGGATACACAACGAGTGTGTCTGTGTGTTTTGATGAAAAGCTTGCCAGCTTGCACCATAACATCATCCATGTGATCTTTTCCGAGAGGGAGAACCGGTTTGAATATTTCTGCACGAATGCCAATGGTTCAATCACGTGAGCTGAACGGCTTATAGGCATCTCTCTCTCTCTCTCTCTCTCTCTCTCTCTCTCTCTCTCTCTCTCTCTCTCTCTCTCTCACACACACACACACACACACACACAGACGCGCGCGCGCGCCAGATACATACAAATAATGCAAGGCCAAAGATGAGGCTGACGACATTTTCATGGCCTCTACCTCTATCTTGATAAAAGAATCGGTGTACACTGTACACCTGTTGTTAAGCAACTTCACCATGCTCATCTGTATTGTGAAGCTGGCCGCTGAAGATTCTTGTTTCTGGCTCCAAAAGAAGAGCGCCCAAGAGCATAGTGTATCTTACCGCCCAAAACTGAAAGGCAATTTTTAAACTGTAGCTCATTACATAAAGGAGTCTTTGAGTCCGAAAAGCATCATGAATCTTTTGGCTTATTGAGAGATGATTTCTGAAAGCAAAAAGCAAAACGAGCGGACTTCGATATTAAAAAAGCAAGCTGTCTGGAATGCGTTTTCTTGGCAGGTGTCGGAAGCTTATGCAGATTCAACTTGCAGGTTCTGCGTTCCAGCCAAACAAAACTTTCACGCTTTGCCCAGATTGTCAAAGGTTCCGATGTCGGGAGAGAGAGAGAGAGAGAGAGAGAGAGAGAGAGAGAGAGAGCGCACAATGCCATGATTACACAGAGAAACAGAAATTTCAACGTTGGTACTTATGTCCTCCACCCTGGAGGCTGGGGTCTTATTGATCAGAATCTAGATGAATGTGTGTGTGAGAGAGAGAGAGAGAGAGAGAGAGAGAGAGAGAGAGAGAGAGAGAGAGAGAGCAATACCACGATTACCCTTAGAGAACTAGAAATTCCAGTTTTTGTACTTATGGTATGGTGTCTTATGGTTAAGAATCCAGATGCGTTTACCCTTTGCTAATGTATTCGTACTACTTTCTCAAATAGTACAATAGCGAAGGGTAAACGCAATTACTCCAGAATGAAGCGTTACTTTGTGATGCTATTCGGCAAGTGCTTACTCCTCCGGCTTTCACTTTGAAAGTATAATTATTCAGAAGGATGGTCGGCAAGTGCTTACTCCTCCGGCTTTCACTTTGAAAGTATAATTATTCAGAAGGATGGGTATAGTGTCCATGGGATCTTCCATATCCCATGAAAGAGAGGTTAGACAAGGTTATAAATAGATTCAACTAGTTTACAAGTAGTTTAAGCCATTATATGTCCAGCCTAGGGGTTGAGTACAAGACCTCCACCTCCAGAGACCAATGCCAAACCAATCCCCCTAAGGAACGTGGACATGATTGTTTTATATTTGCTTAAGAGTCTTGCCATATATACTTGGGAATTGAAGGCTCTATAACTATGATTTACGTTGTTTTGGGGGTTCATGCTACTTCAACACTCCATTTTCTAAGTCCATTTCCTTGATTCACCAAAACTCTCACAAAATCACAAAACCTTGTGGGAAATATCCTTAGGAGACCATTAGTTAGCATTTCCACATATAGAATTATGAGATTCATATTAGTGTGTCAACTTTTGCACCCTGTGAAACTCTCTAAGAGATCCAATGACACTCTCTTTTGAGTTCCTCGGACTTTGTACGTGAAGTAGTTTTTGGAAACATCCTTTGCTCTTTAGTGTGAATAGAGGCATTTAGAATTTCTTCAATACATGAGGAATAAAAGGTGAAGGGAAGGTCATGAGAATCTAGAGTTTGGGACTCTCAAGCTGATAAGACTTAAGGAACACAAGACTCTTAAGCCTCCAAGCCCTATTTATTAGGACTCTTCCATTATAGGACTCAGGTAGCAAGGAATATGAGGAAATGAAATCAAGACTTGCATAGGATAATAAAGGAGTTAAAGTGAGAAGGCTATAGAGAGGTGCAATAGCTTATTGGGATGAGGGTACCCCTAGGATAACATACTACAACTTCTCCAAGAATGCTCTTTTGAGGTCACAAAAGTATCATTAGAACTTGACCAAGACCTTTCAAGTGAAGTCTGGGTGAGTCAACTCCGTCCTATGGTGCTAAGGAAAGAGTAAAAGATAACCAATCACTCATAAAGAGCATACTAGAGGAAGTCCTTAACCTTTCTAGGAAGAACACGACTCTTCCTATGTCCCCACCAAGAGGATTGAAGCCTTGAATAGACATTGAATCAGATCTTAGGTGATGAAAAGCCTAAAGTAAGTGAGCAAATCTTACAGAAAGAAATTCCTAATAAGTAGATTGACATAGGGAAGCCTCCGAACCTTGAGGTTCAATGGAAATGGAACTTTGACGCAGGTGTTTAGATCAACAAAAGGCTATGGGGATTTGAAGTTCTATAAGAGAGCTAGAGACATGGCTTGAAGTGGCAACCTTGTTCATCTCTAAAGAAAATCTTGGTAACTATCCTATACAATTAAAATAGACACTTGTGGTCTTCAAACCTTGCACAATCTAGAATCATTTAGGTAGGTCAAGAACCCTTTTATAAGACCCTTATTACATCTAAAATGCTTAATTTAGAACCTCTATGGGAACTCTAAACTTTGATTTTAGTTTGAAGGGAGTAAGTGGTGAATCTTTGTATTTGAAATATTTTTCAATTAATCTCATAAACTTGACCTTGCAAAGACACGAATTTAGAACTCAAAAGGAACTAGAGTGATCCCTAGAAAGGAATAACCTTTTTTGAACAATAGTGAAACTCAATTGTGCATGAACATTTGGTTTGTACCTAGCTTCACAACTCTAAGTGGAGCACTAAAGATTTCCTTTCTTGTAATCAAGCATCTAGAGATGCAACTAATTCTTGAGGAATGTGACTTAAGGCAAACAAACTAGTAACACTTAACTATATTTCAATTTGAGGAAAGAATGTTTGTATATGTATGCTAACAATTAAGCATTCTGAGTTTAGTTGTATGTGGACATCCACTGTATGAACACACACACACACACACACACACACACACACACTAGCACTTTGCAAATTTATGATACTACAATCAACGAATATGATAGGAAGAGCCATATCTCATACCAAAAAACTCGATGTTTAAATAGAAATATTTTCTTCCAAAGCCAGTGTTTTCATTTAACCTTTGCCATAGAGCTTGTTTGAAATTTATATAGAATTGGAGGGTGATTCAACCAAGATGGTTTTCATTTCAAAGTTAAAGGAAAGCATGAATCTCTTTGTCATTTCAACATGCAAACAGACATGAAGCTCAACTCTTTAGGGACCCTTGATGATATAGAGTTGTGAAAGTTAAAAAATTGACACATAGGTTGCATTAATGCATAACCATGTGGTGACATTAGAATGTGATGTTTACATGGAAAAGCATGGTTCATTAAAAAATCTCCATGAGTATCCTAATAAGGTTGATGCATATGAACTAGAAGTGCCAAAAACACAACCTCAAGTTTCAGGAGGAGAAACTAGTAAACCCAAAAAGAAAAGCCCTAAGCCTCATAATGATGAACAAGAGAAAATATTATATTTATGTCTAGCAGTTTGTTCTTAAGAACGTTTTTGCATGAAGGAAAGAAAACTCAAGTCTACTACTTACTTAACATTAAAGAGTCATTGGTTTTTTCCACCCCTGAATGGTTCAGAAGCCCTATTCATTGAAGTTGAGGAGCTTATTCTACCTAAATTTCAGATGTTGACTCATTAAAATGAATTATTTGGTGATGTGGTAGTGCAATCCTAGAAATTACTTACAATCGATGGAAGAAAGACATTCAAATGAAGTTGATAGATTTTAGGTTTAGACAAACCTAGAGAACATAAATGCTATGCAAAAAAATTACCTCTTACCTTCTATAGAGGATGATGTGAGTTTTGAACCCAATTATGTGTCTATGATTATGAGGAAATAACAAAAGAATCAAATGATTATTCTTTCAGATAAGAGTACTCAATGCAACCTTCGAAGTAGGGGCAACCTCAAACTTGGAAAAAATAATTTAGAAACAACAAGGGTTTGGTACACTAACCAAACACCCCACGAACATCCTAAAACAAAGATTGTAGGACCACATCAAATAAATCCATTGCCATGACCTCATTTCGACAAGTGCAAATGGGATCATGTCATTTAGGAATATCCTCATGCACAAGCCCATAACACACAACACACACCAATTTTTGGATTATGTGAAGGGTGTGTTATTGGCCATGTATGGAAATACTTTCCTAAGATTCCAAATGTTGTGAAGGTAACACCCTTGAATGTGGTCACTCACATTACCTCGACAAGTGATTTTATAATGCAAAACCAATTCAAGTTTTTACAAGAACATAAGCTAAATCCCAAATAGATGCTTAGAGCAATCTTGTATATAATGATAAATGAAAGACTAAAAGAAAAACAAAAGCAAAAATAAATCATCTTCTAATTCTCCAGATAATTGAACTAGTGAAGTCGACATTAAAAACCTCACATGGAAGGAGAGATGTGCTCAACGAGAGAATTATTAGAAGAAGAAAGTATATAAATTTCTCTTACCCAAAAAATATCCCAACTACATGATCCAGAACTAGAATTGAAAAGTGATATCGGAAGAAAGAAAATGGACCTTCATGCAAAAAAAAGGATGATGGGAATAGTGTTAAATGTTGGAGTTTGATGTCTATGGAAGCATGTGAACAACACAAGGAAGAAGAAGAAGCTTGGAGCACAACACCCAATTCTGAATGTATTACCACTAGAATGTACAGAGATAAGTGACATGTTAGGTGAACAAGGATCTGACACTCACGTATAAGGAAGTGCCAATCTATGTGGAATCAATCCACCAAAGGAAGTAAGCCCAAATCTTTGTGGAAAGCTTCAAACATCTCCCTAGGTAGAGCCTTTGTGAAAAGATCTGTAATGTTCTCCTATGTGGGGCATATTCCAAACTAATCTCTCTAGTAGAGAACCTCTCCCTGACATAATGATAGTGCACCTCAATGTGCTTAGTGCGAGCATGGAACACAGGGTTCCTCGCAACTACCAATGAGCTTTGACTGTCAGTGAAGATGGTGGTGGAAGAAGATGGACCAACACCCAAATCAGCCATAAGGCATCTGAGCCACACACACTCAACAATCGTTGTGAAAGCTTCCCTATACTCAACCACACAACTAGAAGTGGCCACAATAGGCCACTTCTTGCTCAACCAAGAATGCATGAGCTACCAATCAGAGTTAGAAAAAGCATGTAAATCTAATGACTGTGATCCCCCCTTGGGATAAACAATCCTAGTAGTCAGGTACCACTTAAGTAGAGAAAGATGTGCTTAACCACATGCCAATGCTTAACACCTCGGCAATGCATAAACCTGCTCATTTATGAGACAACAAACTAAATATCTGGTCGAGTAATGCATAAGTAAATCAAGCATCCAATAGCCTGCTGATAGAGAACAACATCAAATGCATCTCCAACATCATGAAGAGTCAATCGTAAACCTGTCTCCATAGGAGTGGCAATAGGTTGTAGTCTTCAAGGCCAAAACATTGCAATAATGTGTCGATATATTTTTTTTGACACAAAGCTATTTCACCATGAACTTGCATAAAGTGAATGCCCAAATAATGATGCAAATGCCCCAAATCTAACATCTCAAATGAGGCATTCATATGAGTCTTAAAATCAGCAATATGTTTCTCATGAGGACTAGTGAGTAGCATATCATCAACATACACAACAATGATCAGAAGCACATCATTTGCATGCTTAACATATAAGGAGCTCTCAGTTGGACTGTTCTCAAAAGCATGTGCAATCAGGTAGGAATGTATCTTTTTATACCAAGCACGTGGTGCTTGCTTCAAACCATATAATGCCTTTTTCAACTTGCACACTTGGTTTTCATGCCCTTTTTGCACAAAACCATGGGGCTGAAAAACATACATTTCTTCATGCAAGTCACCATTCAAAAATGTAGTTTTAATGTCCAAATCATGTACATTCCAATCATGATGAGCTGCAAGTGCACAGATGCTATGAACAGTAGTCATTCGACATGTAGGAGAAAAGGTCTCATCAAAATCAATGCCTCTTTCGTGAGCATAACCCTTTGCAACAAGACTAGCCTTATACTTGTCAACTGTTCCATCAGGCTTATGCTTCAGCTTGTATACCCACTTAGTGCCAATGGCCTTCTTGCCAGGCGGCAAGTCACATAAAGACCAAGTACCATATTTCATAATAGCATCATATTATGATTGCATAGTAGCCATCAAATTTTCAAAATTTTGTGCTTCATAAAATCAAACACGATCATTCTCATCAGAAAGACTAGAGGTAGCCATAGCATAGCAATTTGATGCAAAAGAGGCACAATGAGGGCTTGAATGAGTACAATATGATAGAGGTGCATCTAATTTTCTATCTCACAAAGTCGGCACCAACCATTTAAGCATAGTTTTGCCTCCTCTATATCAATTCTCTCATTAACAAGTGCATCATGTAAATCTGCATCAGAAATGGAATGATCTACATCATCACATGAAACCTATAAAGGCTGAAAATGTGCCTCATTAGGACCAGCACTAGACTCTCCACCTATAAAAAGAGGTAGCAAAGTGTCATACATGTCTTTGGATCTAACTTATTTCTCCTTATTACATGAAAGTAATGGTTCAAACTATCTTCCACAAAAAACAACATCACGGCTAATTAAAATGCATTTAGTCTGTGGACAATACAGACGATAGCCTTTGATTTCATAACTGTACCCAACAAAAATACATTTCACTGCTTCATAATCCGATTTTCTACATTGTTCTTCAGGCACTAATGCATATGCCAGACAACCAAAAACACGTAGGTGAGCAATCGATGGCTTGCAACCATGCAAAACCTCATATAGAGTGATAGACTTTAATGCTTTAGTGGGACACTTGCTAAGTACATATGCGGCACACATAATAACCTCAAGCCAAAACCTATGTGGTAAATGTTGATATATTTAGGTAGTGATCTGTGTGAACACTCTAGGACCGTCGGGGCACTTTTTTCCCTCTTTAGGAGGTTTTTTTCCCCCGGCTTGTATATACGCCTATTGCCCTAATGGGCTACTTATCTTTGTACATTCTCTAGTCATACATTCAGCATTGTGTGTTTGTGCTCCAAGCTTCTTCTTCTTCCTTGTGCTATTCGCATGCTTTCGCAGACATCTATCTCCAACAATTGGTATCAGAGCAGGTCGTCGCTTCATCTAGGGTGCCATCGACACTCCTCCGTTTGCGGTCTCAGATTCGCACAAAATTTGGTGAGCATACTCAGGGTGTTTTAGAGATCAAAACTGCTTCGCTCTGTCGTGCCAAAATCACGATTTGAGCTCGTTTCGGCCTCCAAACACATTATCGAAGCGCTTCTGTAGGCTATTTCGTCTTTTTGTGCCAAAGGTATATACCAGTTTCTGTTCGCGAGTATAAGCGTCTCGAAGTTTGCTACAGGTGTAGCAGAATTTGTCGGGGCGGTTCTATTCAACTTTTTGAGATACAGTCAATTTTTTGCATCAAGGTATTTTAGTCACCGACCATGGCTGAAAGCAGTGATGTATTCTGTATGTTGGCTGTTGAGGATAAGTTGGATGGTACCAACTACCCATTATGGGATTATATGATGCAACATGTATTGGTTGCAAAAGGATTGTGGAACATTGTGTAGGGTGTTGAAAGAAGTCCTGTTACACCTCTGACTACAGGTACTGCAAATACAGGTGGTCGAGATGATGAAGATGGTGTCGAAGATGATATTCCACAGATTCCTGTTCGTACTGCTGTTTCTGCTGCACCTACTACAGAGTAGATTTTTTGGGATGGCAGAGATGCCTAAGCACATGCATTGATAGCTTTTTCTGTCAAACGTGCCATTATTCCTCATATTCGCTCTTGCAGAACAGCTAAGGATGCTTGGGATACACTTACCACATTGTACCAAGCTAGGAATGAGGCTCGTGTTGCTTACCTCCGAAAACAATTGGAGAGTGAGCACATGAATGAAGGTGATTCTATGGATAGTTTTCTAACAAAGATCAAAGACTTGAAGGAACAATTGATTTCTGCTGATGAGGTTATACCAGATAGCTCACTTGTGCAGACCGTTCTGAATGGTCTTCTTGATTCAAATAAGAGTTTTGCTTGTACTCTTCGATTGATGATGAAAGGCAATCCAAATGCTTTGTCATTTGAGGAGTTAGTCTCTGTTATGTTATAGAAAGATCAGTCCAGACAGAATAGGTCCATTATGCGTGTTGCAGATCAAGCTTTCTTGGCTAGTCAGAAGGGCAAAGGAAAATGGAGCTCTTCTACTAGTAAGCAGAAATCTGCAAATGCTACACATTCGAAGAACCAGGATAAATATGAGAAGAAATCAGAAAAGCAGAAATTGTTTTGCAAGTACTGTAAAGGGAATGATCATATCATAAAGAACCATCCAAAACTGGCTGCAAAAGAGGCAAAGAAAAAGGAGGCTAGAATGGTTGTTGCAGAAGCCTCTACACCAAAAATAGAGTCAGCTAATCTTGTGCAGGAAGAAGAATGGGCGTTTACTATTGTTTGTAGTTTTGACCCATCTTCTCATGAGTAGTGCATGTCTGCAGTGGACTCAGATGTTTGGTACTTTGATAGTGGGGCGACCAAACATATTACCTCGCAGCACAATTTCTTCTCTTCACTCGAGCCTGCCCCTATAGGGAATACTGTCACATGCACCAACAACTGCTCTTATCCTGTTATGGGAGTTGGTAAGATCATTCTGACTACTGCTGATGGTAGTTCTTTCACCTTGTCAGATGCTTTATTTGTGCCAGGGATCAAGAAGAATCTATTATCAGTTTCTGCATTAGCCAAGATTGGCTTGGTTGTGAAATTTGTTGATGACAGATGTACAGTTCATGATCTGTCAAATGGCGATGTTATTATTGCTTCTGGCATTTTATGTCGTGGGCTGTATAAGCCCATTGACTATGAAAGATCTGTGAATGATTCGGCATGTGCAGTTCATGATTCTCAGGCTATGTCAGATGCAAAGCTTTGGCATGCATGCTTTGATCATTTGAATTTTGCTAGTTTGCTACGCCTGCAAAAATCTGATATGGTATCTTCTTTGCCCAAGCTTGAGGCACCTGGAAAACATGTATGTGAAGGCTGTATTTTGGGCAAAATGCAGCGTTCCTCCTTTTCCAAAAGACGGTTCAGTTCGGGCTACGCAGAAATTGCAGCTTGTACATAGTGATGTCTATGGTCCTATGCAGACACCTTCTTTTGGAAACTATCTTTACTTCGTGACTTTCATTGATGATTTTTCCAGGCATGCATGGGTATATCTATTGAAGGCAAAGTCCGAAGTGTTTTTGTGCTTCAAACAGTTTTTGGTTTTGGCTAAAAATCTGTCAAGATGTAAAATGGGCACCCTCCGTTCTGATCGAGGGGGGAATATATGTCTTCTGATTTTAATGCATTTTTGGCTGAACGTGGGATAAAACACCAGTGTACAGTGCCGTATACACCTCAACAAAATGGAGTTGCTGAACAGAAGAACAGGTCACTCATGGAGATGGCGAGGTGTATGGTCAAGAGTCAGGCTTTACCACATAGTTTCTAGCTTGAGGCTGTCATGTGTGCAACATATGTACTTAACAGGTGTCCCACTAAACTGCTGCAATCTATCACTCCATATGAGGCTTGGCATGATCGCAAGCCATCTGTTGCTCATCTGCGGGTGCCTGAACAACATCGCAGAAAATTGGATGATAAGGCAGCAAAATGTATTTTTGTTGGGTACAATTCTGAAAGTAAAGGCTATCATTTGTATCATCCGCAGACTAAATGCATTTTGGTTAGCCGTGATGTTGTTTTTGTGGAAGATGATATTCAACCATTGCTTTCATGTACTAAGGAGACATCTGTTAGCGCCAAAGACATGTATGATACTTTGATGCCTCTTTTTACACGTGGAGATTCTACTGCTGGTCTTAATGAGGCAACTTCTCAGCCTTTGCAGGTTTCATGTAATGATGCAGATCATCCCATTTGTGATGCTGATGTATATGATGTACTTATTGATGAGAGAGCTGATATTGAGCAGGCAAGAACTATGCCAAAATGGCTGGTGCAGACTTTGCGTGATAGTAAATTAGATGCATCTCTGTCATATCGTACTCGATCAGGCTCTCATAGTGCCTCTTTTGCATCAGATTGCTGTGCCATGGCTGCATCTAGTCTCTGTGATGAGAATGAGCCTGTTTCGTTTGATGAAGCACAAAATTCAGAAAATTGATGGCTGCTATGCAATTTGAATATGATGCAATAATGAAGAATGGTACTTGGTCTTTATGTGACTTGCCTCCTAGCAAGAAGGCCATTGGCACTAAGTGGGTATACAAGTTGAAGCGTAAACTGTTACCGTTAGTGTCCATGTGAAAGGCCAAATGGCCACCGGACACTTCTTTGTATATGTTCTTTAATAAAACATATAGTGGCCTGGTCAGTCACAGACCGTAAGTTCGACCGCATTTGTAAGACCTAAGAAGTCTGTCTTCGTGCTCCCTGTGTACTGCGTTTTCTGCGTATTCTACAACATGTGTGCGTAGTACTGTGTGTGGCGACCAGAGCTCGGTTTTCTACTTTGAGCATATCGTCGTGGAGCTCTCGAGAAGGAGAGTCCAGTGTGGTGGACGCCATCGAAATACTTCACTGGTATCAGAGCAGTTCGATGCAAAAAGCTTTGTTCCTTTTGTGCGAGCGAAGCGAGCACCCCCCCCCAGGTTTTCTCCAAGGCTTAGTCAGTCGACTAAGGCGGCGACCAAGGCATAGACCTTGGCATACCTTGTCATCCGAGTCACCGAAGTCACCGTTGGCGCCGTTGGCTGCGCGCGAGGGAGGACCTCAACGATCAAGGAATATAGAGGTTCCCGGTACTTCCCGGGAGGTCACCCATCCCAGTACTGTTCCCCCCAGAGCTCGCTTAACCGCGGCAATCTCTTGCCACTAAGCTACACTCTTGTGGTGTTTGAAGAAGGGGAAAGACTAAGGTTGGCATTACCTTGAACAAGTTTTGGTCCCTCAAAGCTTCACTTTTGCTTTTAAAGCCTATTTCTGAAGCAATTTTGGGGTGTTTTTGGAGCCATTTTGGAGTACTTTCGCACGTAGTTCTCTTCACACAGGTCCAAGAACATCAAGAAGAGTGTTCCTTGTACTTCTCAGACAATAAATATCAACCTTTGGGGCTGTATTTTCAGCCACACTCGTAAAACTACAGGTTTCTCGAGGGGTTTTCAGTTTTGGTGGGAGCAGTCGCTGCAAATTTATGCAGGTTTTTAAAGCCTAAAACATCAGAGTTGACAGACACTTGCAGGTGTTATTGGCTAGTTTTTTGGGCTGTGTATTCAGCCTTTCAGTGTCATTTTACTGCATATATTGAGCACATACACACCATGTACGCTTCTGTGGATACCGCTTATGTACGTCCATGTGGGCATTGATATAGCGGTTACGTTCTTTGCATAAAGCCTTTTACGTTTGATAAAGAGGGTCGTGGTGAGGTTTTCTTAACTGGGAGACACCCAGATGTCGGGGTCTCTTCGGTGATGCAGGTGGAAGACTTACCCAGCCTCGCCATAGGAGATGTATGATAGTTGTTCATAGGTGCTCGATAAGCCTAGTTGGCTTCTATTGGGTAACTGATTATATGCAGTGGAGTCAGTGATTCACTATGCAGGTAGACATGTTAGTACTTGCAGTTTTATGATACTTTGACACTGGTCATATGCTAATTTTGCAGAGGATACTCTGGCAAAATTTTTCCAGATTTCTGGTTTAGTCAACTATATAGTGGTCGATTTACTCCTTGATACACTTATTTGTTGGTGTTTGGACTCTTCTAGCTCCATTATCATTCTATTCAGTTCTCTACGATCATGGCATCAGAGGTCTCAGGCACATCCGGTGGATCAGGGTCTAGTGCTAGCGTTCCGAGGAGGAGCTATAACTTGCAGGGCAAAGACCATTTTGAGATCCGAAAATTTGATGGCACAAACTTTGCTCTATGGAAGAATCAGATTAAAGATGTGCTGATTCAAAGAAGGCAATGGAAGCCAGTAAATGGGATTTCAAAGAAGCCTGCTGCCATGGATGAAGATGATTGGGATGAGTTAGATGAAATGGCCAGGTCTACCATTCGCTTGCACCTAGCAGATAATGTTTACTTTACAGTATTAGACTGTGAAAGTGCAGAGGAGCTTTGGAAGAAGTTATGCAATACATATGAAAAAGAGACGGCATCAAATAAAGTATATCTGATGAGAAAATTATACGACCTTCGTATGAAGGACACAGATAGTGTAGCTGCTCATCTAAATGAGTTTGATGCCATATTCTCCCAGTTACAGGCTCAGAAAATGGATATGGACAATGAAATGAAAGCAGTATTACTGTTATGCACCCTACCATCATCATGGGATACATTTTGCACAGCTATTAGCAATAGTGCACCAGGTGGTAAACTCGTCTATGATGACATATGTGGAGCACTCTTGAGTGAGGAGATTCGTAGAAAATCTATGGTTGGCACTCAGAGTGGAGATGCATATAATGTTCGTGATTCTTACCAAGGAAAGAATCAACAACGTGGCAGGAGCAAGAACAAGGAAAAGAATGGTCAACGGAATAAGAGCAGAAGTAAATCAAGGAAGAGGGATATTGAATGCCATTATTGTCATAAGAAAGGACACATGAAGAAAGATTGTTATGCATTAAAGAATGCTAAAGGTAAAGGACAGAATGCTGATGGGCATGTTAAACAGTTACCTGCACCATCTACTTCGACTGTGAAGATTGAAGAAATTAATGCTATTTCTGATGATGCTGATGTGTTGACACTTGATAGTACTGTGCCATCTGAGGCACTTATGGCTGATTCTCTTTCCCACACCTGGCTGCTAGATTCTGGTGCTTCTTTCCATGTGACACCACATAGAGAATGGTTCTCTAATTATGCAGCAAAGTCTCTTGGTACCGTGAGACTTGGTGACTCTTACCAGTGTGATGTTGTGGGGATTGGAGATGTGGTTGTGCAGTTCATTGACGGTTCAAAATTTACTATGCATAATGTACGCCATGTACCTCAGTTATCACGCAGTTTGATGTCAGTTGGTCAACTTGATGACCTTGGTTACAAGGTGGTCTTCTATGCTCAGTCCTTTCGTATATCAAAGGGCAATATGGTTATTGCAAAAGGAAGGAAAGTTGGCTCACTTTACCCTTTATTTGTATCACAGAAAGAACACTTGTTAGCTGTTACTGAACAGCCTATGGCTTGTATTTGGCATGGTCGTTTGGGCCATATATCTCGTAGTGGAATGGAAAATCTTTCTCGTTCTGGCTACTTACCTGTGTTATCTTTCTCTGATTTTTCATTTTGTGAGCATTGTCAATATGGAAAGCAAACCAGAAATGTGCATAAAACGCACATTGACTCTTCAATTCAGCCTTTAGATCTTGTTCATACAGATGTGTGTGGTCCTATGCCCACTAGGTCCTTAGGTGGTTCTCTTTACTTTGTTACTTTCATAGATGATGCTACTAGAAAAGTCTGGGTATATCCTATCAAATCGAAGGATGATGTATTCCCTACTTTCAGAAAATGGCTTGCTTCAGTTGAGACTGAAAAAGGAACTAAGCTTAAGGCTTTACGTTCAGATAATGGGGGTGAGTATACCTCACATGAATTCAGCCTTTTCTGTCAGTGTAGAGGGATTCGTAGAGAGTTTACAGCTCCTTATACCCCAGTACAGAATGGTGTAGCTGAGAGGATGAATAGAACTATTCAAGATAGAGTAGTCTCTATGTTGCATCATGCAAACCTCTCACAAGGTTTTTGGGCAGAAGCAGTATTGACTGCAGTTCATGTGATTAACCTTTCACCTAGTACTGCCAAAGGTCTGAAAGTGGCACAAGAGTTATGGACAGGGAAACCACCATATTATGATCATCTTCGAGTTTTTGGGTGTGAAGCATATGTTCATATACCCAAGAATCTTAGACAGAAGTTGGACCATAAGTCAAAGAAATGCATTTTTCTTGGATATGGTCGAGAAGGACAATTTGGATATCGCTTATGGGATCCTGAAACACGGTTAGTGATCAGAAGTAGTGATGTCATTTTTAATGAGTCTAAGATGCATAAACAGCCGATTAAGGAGGTTGAAGTGAGAAGAGTGGTGTTTGAGGATACTAGTCCTCCGGTTAGCATGCATAAAAATGCTGCACATAGGGATGTTCAAGAGAATGTCCATTCAGATCAGTCTGCACATGTTCCTGTTCAGCAACCATTGAGACGTTCTGCACGTGTCTCATATCCACCTGATAGATATGTTCCAGGTTTAGATTTTGTTATGCTAACAGATGCCGGTGAGCCCTCTTGCTACAAAGAGGCTATGCAGACAGAGGATCATGTCAAGTGGGAGCGTGCCATGAAGAGTGAGTTGGATTCTATTCACAAGAATGGTACTTGGGACTTAGTACCTTTGCCAAAGGGAAGGAAAGCTTTACCATGTAAATGGGTATATAAGCTGAAATTCACATCAGATAGTGCTTCTCCAAAATATAAAGCACGACTTGTTGCAAAGGGTTTTAAGCAACAACATGGTGTTGATTTTGAGGAAATCTTCTCCCCAGTGGTCAAGATGACTACTTTGCGCATGTTGCTTGGATTCGTTGCAATGGAGGACTTAGAGCTAGTCCAAATGGATGTGAAAACAGCTTTCTTGCATGGAGATCTTACAGATGAGATCTATATGGAACAACCAGAGGGTTATGTAGTTCCTGGCAAGGAAAGTCTAGTTTGTAAGCTCAAGAAGAGCTTGTATGGACTTAAACAGTCTCCTAGACAATGGTACCAAAAGTTTGATGCTTTTATGAAGTCCCAAGGCTATTCTCGGAGCAATGAGGATCATTGTCTCTACACAAAGAGATGTTCTGATGGCAGCTTGATATGCTTGATACTTTACGTCGATGATATGTTGATTGCTGGGAAGTCCTCTTATGATTTGTCAATTCTCAAAAAGAAGTTGAGTCAGACATTTGATATGAAGGATTTGGGGGATGCCAAACATATTCTTGGCATGCGCATTACTCGTGATAGGAGTAAAAGATGCATATACTTGTCTCAAAGTGAGTACATATCCAAAGTACTTCATCGATTCAATATGCAGGGTGGAAAGGCATTGAGTACACCTTTACCCACATATGTGAAATTGAGCAAGGATGACTGCCCCAAATCAGATGAGGAAAAGGAATTCATGACCAAAATTCCCTATCAGTCTGCTGTTGGTAGTCTCATGTATGCTATGGTAGCTACGAGACCAGACATTGCATTTGCAGTGGGAGTTGTGAGCAGATATATGTCTAATCCTGGCAAGAAACATTGGGAAGCGGTCAAAATGATTTTGAGATATCTGAGTGGCACTAAGGACAAGTGTCTATGCTTAGGTAGAGGGAAAGCATCCATTATTGGTTACACAGATTCTGACTATGCTGGTTGTGTAGACAATCGTAAGTCTACATCAGGGTACATTTTTCATTTTGCTGGAGGTGCTATCTCTTGGAGATCTCGTCTTCAAGAATGTACAGCTGTTTCCACCACAGAAGCAGAGTATGTTGCAGCAAGTGAGGCATGTAAGGAAGCATTGTGGCTTTCTCGTCTTGCTTGTGATATGGGTTTGCCTCAGCATGTACCTCACTTGCTCAGTGATAGTCAGAGTGCCATTGCTTTGGCTAAGAATCCGGTCTATCATGCAAAGACCAAGCACATTGAGGTGAGGTATCACTTCATTAGAGATTGCTTAGCCACTGAGAGCATTATTCTTGAGAAGGTTCACACTCGAGATAATGCTGCAGATGCTTTGACTAAAGCTCTACCACAGGATAGCTTTCGACACTGTTGTCACTTGATGGGGGTTACTTGATTCTTGATCTTACGCAGTCACTTGTATACTGTGTAACATGCCCATCAGGTGGGAGGTATAGTTTGTATACTTACACTCAGGTATTCTTTATCATTCTTTCTTTTTTCTCCCATAGTTACTCTGGCCATATTGGCCTTTAGTGGGAGATTGTTACCGTTAGTGTCCATGTGAAAGGCCAAATGGCCACCGGACACTTCTTTGTATATGTTCTTTAATAAAACATATAGTGGCCTGGTCAGTCACAGACCGTAAGTTCGACCGCATTTGTAAGACCTAAGAAGTCTGTCTTCGTGCTCCCTGTGTACTGCGTTTTCTGCGTATTCTACAACATGTGTGCGTAGTACTGTGTGTGGCGACCAGAGCTCGGTTTTCTACTTTGAGCATATCGTCGTGGAGCTCTCGAGAAGGAGAGTCCAGTGTGGTGGACGCCATCGAAATACTTCATAAACCTGATGGTACAGTTGACAGGTATAAGGCTAGGCTTGTTGCAAAGGGTTATGCGCAGGAAAGAGGCATTGATTTTGATGAGACCTTTGCACCTACATGCCATATGACTACTATTCGGAGCATTTGTGCACTTGCAGCCCATCATGGTTGGAATGTACATCAGTTGGACATTAAAACAACATTTCTGAATGGTGACTTGCATGAAGAAGTGTATGTTTTTCAGCCCCGTGGCTTTGTGCAGAAAGGGCGTGAAAACTAGGTGTGCAGGTTAAAGGAGGCATTATATGGTTTAAAGCAAGCACCACGTGCTTGGTATGAGAAGATACATGCCTATCTGATTGCACATGGTTTTGTGAACAGTCCAACTGAGAGCACCTTATATGTTAAGCGTGCTAATGATGTGCTTCTGATCATTGTTGTCTATGTTGATGACATGCTGCTCACTGGTCCTATTGAGAAGCATATTGCTGATTTTAAGGCTGATTTGCATGCCTCATTTGAGATGTCTGATTTGGGGCATTTGCATCACTATTTGGGCATTCAGTTTATGCAAGTTGATGGTGGATTGGCTTTGTGTCAAACGAAATATATTGACACATTATTGCAGCGTTTTGGCCTTGAAGACTGTAAGCCTATTGCCACTCCTATGGAGACAGGTTTACGATTGAGTCTTCATGATGCTGGAGATGCATTTGATGCTGTCCTCTATCAGCAGGCTATTGGATGCTTGATTTACTTATGCATTACTCGGCCAGATTTTCAGTTTGCTGTCTCACAGATGAGCAGGTTTATGCATTGCCCAGGTGTCAAGCATTGGCAGGCGGTTAAGCGCATCTTTCGCTACTTGAGTGGTACTCGGCTACTTGGGTTGTTTTATCCCAAGCGGGGATCACTACCGCTAGATTTGCATGCTTTTTCTGACTCAGACTGGGTTGGTTGCTATGACACTCGTGTGTCCACTAGTGGCTTTTGCTTCATGCTTGGTAGCTCATGTATATCTTGGTTGAGCAAGAAGCAGCCTACTGTGGCCACTTCCAGTTGTGAGGCTAAGTATAGGGCAGCTTTCATAGCTACTGTTGAGTGTGTGTGGCTCAGATGCCTTATGGCTCATTTGGGTGTTGGTCAGTCCTCTGCCACCACCATCTTCACTGACAGTCAGAGCGCATTGGCAGTTGCGAGGAACCCTGTGTTCCATGCTCGCACTAAGCACATTGAGGTGCATTATCATTATGTGAGGGAGAGGTTCTCTGCTGGGGAGATCACCTTGGCATATGTGCCCACGCAGGAGAACATTGCTGACCTTTTCACGAAGGCTCTGCCTAGGGAGAAGTTTGAAGCTTTCCGCAAAGCTTTGGGCTTAATTCCTTTTGTGGAGTGATTTCCACATAGCTTGGCACTTCCTTATACATGAGTGCTAGCTCCTTGTTCACCGCATCACTCCCAGGGGGGATTTGTTGATATATTTAGGTAGTGATGTGTGTGAATACTCTAGGACTGTTGGGGCACTTTTTTCCCTCCTTAGGAGGTTTTTTTCCCCTAGCTTGTATATACGCCTATTTCCCTAATGGCTTCTTATCTTTGTACATTCTCTAGTAATACATTCAGCATTGTGTGTTTGTGCTCCAAGCTTCTTCTTCTTCCTTGTGCTGTTCGCGTGCTTCCGCAGACATCTATCTCCAACAGTAAATCCTGTCTTTTGACCATACACCTCGCCATCTCCATGAGTTACATGTTCTTTGGTTCTGCAATCCATTCTATTGAGGTGTATATGGCACTGTACACTGATGTTTTATCTCATGCTCAACCAGAAATGCATTAAAATTAGAAGACATATATTCCCCCCCTTGATCAGAATAGAGGGTGCCCATTTTACGTGCTGATAGATTTTTAGACAAAACTAGAAAAACTATTTGACACATAAACACTTTAGACCTTGCTTTCAATGGATATACCCATGCATGCCTAGAAAAATCATCAATGAAAGTCACACAGTAAAGGTAGTTTCAAAAAGAGGGTTTCTACATAGGACCACACACATTACTATGAACAAGTTGCAATTTTTGAGTAGCTCGAACTGAACCATCTTTTGGGAACAAGGAACGCTGCATTTAGCCCAAAATATAGTGTTCACAAACATGTTTACCAGGTGCCTCAAGTTTGGGGTGAGAGCACACCATTTCTTATTTCTACAGGCATAGCAAACTAGCAAAATTCAGATGACCAAAGCATGCATGCCAAAGCTTTGCATCTAACATAGCATGAGAATCATGTACTGCACATGCTGAATCATTCACAAATTTTTCATAGTCTATAACCTTGTACAACCCATGACATAAAATGCCAGATGCAATAATGATGTCATCATTTGACAGATCATGAATTGTACATCTGTCATAAAAAAATTTCACAACCAAGCCAATCTTGGCTAAAGCTGAAATTGATAATAGATTCTTCTTGATTCTCGACACAAATAAAGCATCTGACTATGTAAAAGAACTGCCATTAGCAGTACTGAGAATGATATTACCACCTCCCATGATAGGATAAGAGGAATTGTTGGCACATGTGACAGTATTCCCTCTAGGGATAGGCTCACGTGAAGTGAAGAAATTGCGTTGTGATATGATATGTTTGGTTGCCCCACTATCAAAGTACCAAACATCTGAGTCTACTACAGACATGCGCTGTTCATGAGAAGATGGGTCATAAGTACAAATAGTGGTAAATGCCCATTCTTCATTTTGCACAAGATTAGCACACTCTGTTTTGGGTGTAGGGGCCTCTGCAACAACCATTCCAGCCTCTTTCTTCATTGCTTCTTTAGCAGCCAGTTTTGGACTACTTTTTATGACATGGTCATTTCCTTTGTAGTATTTCCAAAACAATTTTTCCTTTTCTGTTTTCTTCTCATCTTTGTCATCCTTCTTTGATTGTGTGGAATTAGAAAACTTTTGCTTACTAGTAGAAGAGCTCCATTTGCCTTTCCCCTTCTGACTAGCCAAGAAAGCTTGATCTACAACATGCATAATGGACCTATTTGCCTAGACTGATCTTCTTGCAATAGAACAGAGACTAACTCCTCAAATGTTAAGGCATTTGGATTTCCTTTCATCATCAAACAAAGAGTAGAAGCAAAACTCTGATATGAATTGACAAGACCATTCAAAAGAATATGCATAAGTGAACTGTCAGGCAATACTTCATCGACAAAAATCAATTGTTCCTTTAAATCTTTGATCTTTGTCAGAAAATTGTTCGTGGAACTGAGCACCTCAGCCATCTGAATGAATTTCCTCTACAGTAGGTGCAACAGAAACCGCAACACGAACAGGAACATGAAGAATATCGCCATCTTCAATGTTTTTTTTGCATCACCTTCAGCACCTATGTTTGTAGGTGTAATAGGACATTTTTCAACACTCTACACAATATTCCACATTCCTTTTGCAACCAATGCATAATGCATCATATAAGCCCATAATGGGTAATTGGTACCGACCGACTTATCCTCAACAGTCAACATATGGAATACATCACTACTATCAGCCATGGCAACTGACTAAAATACCTTGATGTAGAAAATGATTGTATCTCAAAAAGTTGAATAGAACTACCCTATCAAGTTCTACTAAACTTGTAGCAGATTTTGAGACGCTTATATTGGCAAACCGAAACTTGTATATATCTTTTGCACAAAAAACAAAATTGCCTACACAAGTGCTATGATAGTGCATTCGGAGGTTGAAACAAGATGAGATCGTGATTTTGACACCACACAGTGAAGCTATTTTGAACTCATAATCACCTTGAGTATGCTCACAAATTTTTGTGTGATTCTGAGACTACATTTGGAGGGGTGTCCACGATGCCCTAGATGAAGCAACAACCTGCTTTGATACCAATTGTTAGAGTTTGAGGTATGCAAAAGCATGTGAACAACACAAGGAAGAAGAAGAAGCTTGGAGCACAACACCCAGTTCTGAATATATTTAACACTAGAATGTACAAAGATAAATGACCCATTAGGGCTATAGATGTATACAAATGCCAGGGGAAAGAAACCTCCTAAAGAGGGAAAAAATTTCCCTGGCGGTCCTAGTCTGTTCACACACATCACTATCTAAATATATCAACATTGAAAATCCCAATTGTTAGGGACATGCAAATGATGCTATGTGAATATCGTGACAGGATAATGGAATGATTGTTACTAGAACATCATGGCAAAAGCTATCTCAAAGTAGATTTTGTAAAAGAGAGTTTGGGTATGTGTAGAAGGATGATAAAAGTAGCTTCGGAATTTCTAGAGAAGGTAGTCAACTCATCCTAAACACTCACATGTGTGAGCATTTGTTTCAAAAAATGTCCCAACATCAATTCATCCTTTGTCCTTGTCTCTAGATATGGACAAAACAAGCAAGGAGAGGATAAAGAAGAGCCAATAGATAATTAGTTGTTTGTCAAGCAACCACAAGATTCTATAATTGATAATCAAGTCATCAGGGAGGCCTCCTTCAAAAGATTCTCTTACTCGAGAAGCTTTAGACAGAAGTGCAACTAGCTACTAGCTTGTTGAGATCCCTTATAGTGATGAGGCTTTACCTCCTTAGAAGCTTTTGAAGAAACTTGAAAAAAGACAACTAGAAATGTCTAGAAATGTTTCTTCTCAATTACCATCTAGTGAAAAGTTTTACTCCTGGTGTCACATTCCAAATGCGAAGAGCTCATGACAACAAAACCTTTGGAAGAAAGTGTAGGAAGAAAAATGGAGGAAAATGAAATCAACTAAACCTGCTTTTGAAGAAGTCACATTTCAAACACCTCACTTTCTAGATTTTAAAATTATTCATAAACCTTAATGATATCTTTGATTCTGAAAAATCTAGTCTAAGTACTCTAGCAAGGTATTCAGGAACATGGGAAGATACCTAGGAATGGAAGAAAATAGCATTGTTGATATTCAAAAGCCCTACATCACATGAGTCACAACACACAATGAATGAGCTTTATGGATCCAAGCTAAAGTGGACTCTCATAGTAGAGGAACTCGTCAAGCTTGGAAATCACTATTGTGATGCAACTTGGTGGTGTCAAGAGCTCCACGCTTATGGCATGTCACTAAAGAAAGATGCACGCACACATGCACACACATGCATGCAACCCACTCTTATGAGCAAGACAACACTATCACTTCACATACTCAAAGACTCATCCGATCGTACAAACGTGGAGTATAATTAAACATAATGGCTTTGAACATGCTTCAAATAGGGTATTTTTAAGAGTAAATGGGCAAATTAAAAGGGAATTTGGAAAAATTATGGACCACACTTTGGAATTGGATTTAACTTGATATCTCCTTGTAGCTCCGTAACTTTCATTTGAGAACTCCATCGTTCTTCTCATCCTTCACGTGGTGGATGCTATTCTAGCCGGCTTAGTCTTTAATGCTCTTGTATCTTTATTCTTCTTGTTTTGCACAATATCACCTAATTGCTTATTCACTAATCACATATAGCTCGCTTTTCCTAACATGTAATTGCTTTCGCCCATTTCCTCTATTAACAAGCATAACCTGCATGGAAAAAATATTTCATCAAATATTATCTTCGCCTATGAATAAATTGAAGACACCTATACAAATTAATACAAGATTAAACTTTATTACCTCCACATAAGGTGAAATATTAAATTCCCACATGTGTTACAAAATTCACTTGATAAAAAACCACTGATAGAAGACTTGAAGCTACTGCAAGGAATGCAAAGTTTCACATTTTGTTAGGAAAGAAGAAACTAAAGGATTATTTGTTTTTTCAATATTTTATTCACTAAAGCAACTAATACTAATCTATCTCTATGTGTAACCTTCATTTCTTTGTATGTAAGCTTTCATATTTCCATGGTTGCATGAATTCTTTTGGTAACTCATGTTCCTTATCTACAACAGACGAGGAGTTAATTCTATCTTTTTTTGCCAATAATTCCTAATCTTTTGTTCATTGCTTACATCCAAATCCTTTCTCTAACATGCTATTGATGGTTCTACAAAGTTTCTTACACTCATTACTCTACTAGCAGGTATATTTTGCATGCCAAAAATCATCTCCTATGAATAAATAAGAAAACCTTTACACATAAGAAAATCATCTCCTATGAATAAATAAGAAAATCTTTACACATCTCCCTTGTTTCTTCTAACTAGTCTATATATGAAACAATGTTAAAAAAATCATCCAATAAAAAACTAATCATAGAAGATATGTAGCTCTTATAGAAAATCATAAGTTTCAAGTTTGTGTGAACATGAATATGAATAGACAAGAAGAAAAAGAAATATTTTGCTTTTCAATAGTCTAATCAGTAAAGAAACTAATAATATTCTACTTCTATACATATCCTTTCTCTATTTATATAAACAAAACCTAATTTGCTGAAAGATCTATTATATTTCAGAGATGTACATGCTTGGAGGAATGAGAAGTTCCTTGCTGGGGGGATAGCCAAGGCCAAAAGCCAGAGAGTTCATACGAGGTACCTACTCATGATGGGCAGATGAGTAGAGGGACCTTAGAGAGAAATCTAGATGGTGACTAGGCAAGGGCTATAAATAGGCTATGAGGTGAGTCCCAAGCATGTCATTCTTCTCTTCTCACATTTGGTATCAGAGCATGAGGGAGAGACCTTGGGGAGAGCTTGATTGAGATGGAAGAAAGATCTTTTTGTGGTGACACTTATGGAGAGATTCCATGCTATTTTTAGGGATCATCATCTTTGTGCAGAGAAAATACAAGCAAGCATGGCGAGCTCGAAAGGAAGCCTCGATGATCATGTCTTCTCCAAGCACGTGCATCTCATGGAGCAAGAAGGAAGAAAAGAATCACAACAGGTTCATCAAACGACGCAGATAGCTATTTTTACAAAACAAGCAACTCACTTATCTTCATTACTCTCGAGCTGCAAGAGGAAGTTTTTAAACCCACAACTTTTGGTTAGGAGGTAAGTACTCAAACCAACTCACCAATATGCCTTGATGACTATATTTCACAGAGACACAATATGATATGTACTAGCTATTGCCCATGCAATTAAGAGAAAGTAGAGAGAGAGAAAGAGAATGGAAGAGAGAAATGTTAAGAGGGAAAGAAAGAAAGAGAGAAAGAGAAAGAGAAAGAGAAAGAGAAAGAGAAAGAGAAAGAGAAAGAGAGAAGGAAATAAATGAAGAGAAAGAGAGAAAACAAGAGAGATAGAAAAAGAGAAAAAGATGGAGAAAAAGATAGAGATAGAAATGAAAAAAATTAGAGAGAGAAAGATAAGGGACGAGAGAAATGAAAATAAATAAAGATACAAAGAGACAGAGAGGGAGAAGAAGAGAATGAAGAGAGAGAAAGAGAAAGGTACAAAGAAAGAAAGAGAAGGAGATAGAGAAGAAGAAAGAGAAAGAAAGAAAGGGGAGAAAGAGAAGAGTACATGAAGAGAGAAGGAAGCAGAAAAAAAGGGAGATAAGAAGATAAAAAGAAATATAGAGAAAGTAGAAAGAGAGAGAAGAGAAAGAGCAAGAGATAGAGAGAGAGGATGAATGATAAATTACAAAAGAAGTAGAGAGAAATAGATGAAAGCATGTGAAGGAGAAAGAGAAGGGATGAATGAAGAGAAAGAGAGAAAAAGAAGAAGAAAATACTAAGTGAGATAAAGTGAAGAGTAGAGAGAGAAGAAAAAAGATTAAAGAGAGAGGAGTAAAGAAAGAGAAAAAAGAAAGATAGGGAGTATGAGAAAGAGCAAGGTTAGCATACATACCTTTACTAAAATGGACATAACTCTCTCATATGATGTCCAAATTGGACGATTCCACTTGGTATAGAAATAAGACTCCAAGAGCTTTGCAATGACTGCCATTGGATAAGTAAAAACCACCTGTAGAGAGTATTCAATTCTCTGCATATCTTTTCAAAGAGGTGTGCTGCCCACTCACTTAGCTCCATTGTTTTGGCCATAACGTCCTCATAGAATATCCAAATCAACAAATTCAAATGGATATAGATTGTATACTGGAAGCCCTTTCTTTTGACTATGAAATGCCATATTTTGACCATTTCAAGCCATCACTGCTTAAGCTTTTTTGATGGCTATTGACTAGTGAGAAACTCTTTTTGAGTGAATTCAGTACTTAATTACGAAACTTAGGAGTTCCTAATCATATCTTGAACCATTTTGGATAGGAATGAGTTGATTTTAATATCTTTGCATCATATTTTTGCTTTCAAATGAGAAAGGTATATCCCTCAAGAACAAATAAGATGTGTTTTAGGCCACTAACTCATGGGCACATGAGTTGTTCTTCATGCGAGTCTATGTACTTGATATAGAATTTTATCCCGAGTCGGCACAAGGGTGCTATGGTTATGATCATAATATAAGTATTAAATGATTGTATATGATTGGTTTGTGATGAAGTTAATGAATGTGCAAGAAGCACAATGAATAGAATGACATCCATACATATTCACTTTCATTGAAAAGTAGATATTGTAAAGAATCTATTTTCCACGAGACGATTTGGATTGTTAATTGATTTGCATTGATCTAGACGATCATTATATGCATGGATGTGTCTCCATGTCATAATGCATCCAAGAGAATGAATGAATATGTATAATCATATTAACATGTCTCATCATTTTTTAGATTTAAAAAAGTAATTGAGCAAATAGTTAGCGAGGTAGCAGCCTCATAGAGATTTGGATGCTGCTCTTTGAGGGAATGCTCAAATTTATTGAAGTTTGGAGGGCAATTAGCTCATAGGTGTTGAGATATCAAGCTCAAGATTTGATGATCTAGGATGACACATATCACTTTTTCATTTCTCTGACATATATAGTGGTCACACTGGTATATGTCACGGACACTTCATTGAGCTTTATTAGATTTATCTACCGAGAGTGATGGCACATTTGTTTCTTGCCAACTCACTCATTTGCGGACATTAGGTTTTTCCTTATGCACTGTTCTTTATATATTGGAGTAGTTGTATTCTTGTTTTTAGGCCAGTCTTGCACATTCCTTTGTAATAGAAAGACAAGAAAACCTTCCATGCTTGGAGATTCGCAATGAAAAATTTCTTGATGGGAAAAAGATAACTGGAAGTACATCGAAGGAGAGAATGAAAATGATCCACACTTACCAGAGAGGAATCAGACTACGGACCAGTTAAGAGCATATGAGGAATGGAATCAAGGAGCACAAAAGGTAATGTATTGGCTATCTGTTAGAATATAGGATAACATGATTGGGAACATATAGGATGCCAAGAATACAAAAAAGGCTTGGAACAGTTTGCTCACTTTGTATGAGACCAATACAAAGGCACAGAAATTGCAACTCAAGAAGGAGCTGCATACTCTTAAGAAAAAGAGCATGTCGGTAAGTGACTACACCCTGAAAATCAAAAGCCTATGTGAGTCACTTGCATCTATTGGCATGAATGTAGATGATGATGATAAGGTGGAAATGTGCCTTCATGGTTTAGGAGCTGCATATAAGCAAGTCAGTACTTCTATATAGATCAGGGAAAATATTTCAAATTTTTTGATCTGGTATCTATGCTGATTATTGAAGAAAAGAATCTTGGTGAGGATTCAAACTCCCAAGGAAAACCCTGTTCTGAGAAAGTATACTACTGTGGCAAAGGAAGAGGTAGAGGTAGAGGTTTCAGAAGTGGAAGAAGAAACACTAACCAAGACCAAGGTCAACAACAGAATCATGCAGCAGGAAGAGGACAATCTCAAGGCAAGGGGAGCCAAAGAGGTCACAATAATTTCAAAAGAAATGATTCAGGTAATGACAGTAAAGAATGCTGGAATCGTGGTAAACCTGGACACTTTGAACGTGATTGCAGATTCACGAATCAAAATAATAGAAGGCAACAAAACAACTATGCATCCACAAGTGGAGATGATTTTGAGAAGCTATTCATGGTTCAACATCACATGATGAATACGATGTCTATTGGTGTTTCAAAATCGGAGGATAATATCTGGTATGTTGATTCAGGTTCTTCAAATCACATGACCAGTCATGCAGAATGGTTTAGTACTTTGCAGAAATTGCCAGTTCTTGAATATGTTGAAATACGTGATAACACATCACACCCTATTGAGCATACAAGAAACATAGCATTGTCTATGGAGGACGAGAAGGTAAAACATCTTGCTGATGTGATGCATGTTCTAAATATAACAAAGAATCTAGTTTATGTTGGACAGATGGGTGACTAGGGATTACAAGTCAGGTTCAATGCTGATGGGTTATATGTAGAAGAATACAAATGGGATGAAAGATTGATTGCCAAAGGAAACAAAGTGGGTAGGATGTTCACCTTAAATGTGAAAATTCCTTAAATGAATGCAGCGATGTTTGCAAAAGGTGCAGGAGTCATTGCTGATATAGAGATCTCACACAAATAGATTGCACATGCAAACTTGCAAAGGATGAAATTGATGCAGACAAAGGAGATTTTCCATGGACTACGGAATTTCAAGGTTCCAGAGATGCAAAAGGTATGTGCGGCATGTCAATTCAGAAAACTGTCAAGGGCATCATTTCCCCACGACTTAGTGAGAGCATACTAGAAATAGTAAATACAGATGTTTGGGGTCTTGCAAAGACCACATCCATGGGCAGTTGCAGGTTTTATGTTACTTTCATTGATGACCCATACACGAAAAGTGTGGGTATATTGCATGAAAGAGAAGAGTGAGGTGTTCACTCACTTCCAGAATTTTAAAGCTACGGTGGAAAAGCAGACAGGGAAGTATATTCAGATAGTAAGGTCTGATGGAGGAGGTGAATATATGTCAAATGAGTTCAGCAACTTTCTTAAAAGTCATGGATTTTGACATCAGTTTTCATGCAGGTACACACCACAAGAGAATGGCATTGCTAAATGCTAAAACAGACATATTGTAGAAATAGCAAGAGCCTTGATGGTTGAGAAGAATATGCCTCATTGTTATTGGGCAGAAGCTGTGCATACTGTTGTATACATCATGAACAGAACTCCGATTGCTATTGTACATCAAGTTACACCTGAAGAGAAGTTCATAGGTAAAAAGCCAAACTTATCACATCTGAACGTTTTTGGTTGTATTGCATATGTACATGTTCCATATGAGTTGAAGATGAAGCTTGATCAAAAAGTAGAAAAATGTGTCTTCATTGGATACTCCATTGAGCAAAAGGGATATAAATGTTATAACCCACTCACACGACAAGTGAAAGTGAGTAGAGATGTGTTATTTGATGAAATGTCAAGCTTCTATGCAGATGCCAAAGAAGGATTGAATCTTGAACCAAATGATAAAGAAAATGCTAAAAAATCAAGTGAAGAATCTCAAGCTTTGAGTGGAGCCGATGCATCACAAAGCAATAGTTCCAACTCAAATCCATGGAGTGGAAGATTGCATGGAAATTTCAGTCCAGCAAATTCATCAAATACATCCAAGAAAGGCAAAGAAAAGCTTTCTACTGGTCATAAAACATGTGCAAGTTTTGAAGACGTTGATGGAGATTCAAGTGGTTCAAAAAAGGGTCTTGATGAGGAACTTGTATTGCCCTCTGTGAAGACTCCAAGAGTTAGAAAAGCACATGCAGATGATACAAGGAGAAGTGACCCAGGACCAAGAAGATATGGGAGGATGTAGAATTCTGTACAACGATTAACATATGATAGTTACATGGCTCGTCATTGTGCTTACATGACAAAGATAATACAAGATGGTGAACCTTCTTGTTTTGAAGATGCAATTGGAAATGCAGATTGGGAAAAAGCTATGGTTGAGGAGATGGTTGCACTTTATGGAAACAAAACATGGAAGCTGGTTCCATTGCTGCAAGGAAAGAAACCCATAGGCTACAAGTGGGTTTACAAGGTAAAGCACGATGTTGATAGTAGCATAAGTAGGTACAAAGCATGATTGGTAGCAAAAGGATATGCACATACATATGGCATTGATTATGAGGAAACATTTAGCCTTGTAGCTAAAATGTCTACTATCAAAACACTTGTTGCATTAGCTACAACAAAAGGATGGACTTTGCATGAGATGGATGTGAAGAATGCTTTCTTACATGGTGAGTTAAACGAAGAAGTATACATGGCCAAGCCAGAAGGATATGAATATTCAAAGCATCCAGAATATGTTTGCAAGTTGCAAAAGGCTTTGTATGGGCTGAAGCAAGCTCCTCATGCATGGCATGCAAAGATTGTTGATTACTTAACCACCATTGGGTTTTCTATGTGTGATGCAGATCATTCACTATATGCAAGGAAGGGTAATGATGGCATCACAATTGTGGCTATCTATGTTGATGACTTGATTGTAGGTGGTGATAATGAAGAAAGCATCAAAGAGGTAAAGCAACTTCTTGTGCAAGAATTTGACATGAAAGATCTTGGTGTGTTGTGCTATTTCTAAGGCATTGAGTTTCTACATACAGAAATAGGTATATGGATGTCACAAAGGCAATATGCCTTGAATATGTTGCAAAAGTATGGTTTGGCTGATTGTAAGCCAATTTCTTTGCCATTAGATCAAAATTTGAAGTTGGATACTACATCAAGTGAAGCATTGGAAAATGCTACTATGTACAGGTAAATTGTGGGAAGTCTGATATATCTCACAATTACAAGGCCTGATTTAAGCTATACTATTGGACTTGAAAGTCAGTTTATGCAGGTTCCTAGGAAGCCACATTTGGATGCTCCGAGGTGCACTCTATTTATGTGAGTGCTACTTTGGATTATGCATTGTTTTATGAATCTAGTGTAGATTTGCAGGTTCATGGATACACCGATTTAGATTGGGCTAGTAGCATTCCAGATAGAAGATCTACTAGTGGCTTTCTATTCTCACTTGGGAGTGCTGCTATTACATGGAGCAGCAAGAGGCAACCCACTGTTGCTTTGTCGAGTACATAGGTTGACTATAGAAGTGCTGCAATGTCAGCATGTGAGCCATCATGCCAAGAGATGCTACTTACAGATTTAGGTGTGGAAGTGCAAAAGCCTATCACTATCTATTGTGATAATGTTATTAGTATATAGTTAGCACGGAACCCTATTTTTCATGCTAGAACAAAGCATATCAAGGTACATTATCACTTCATGAGAGAGAAGGTGTTAGCAGGTGATATTGATCTTGTTTATGTGAGAACAAATGAGCAGGTTGTTGATATTTTCACTAAAGTACTTGGAGTAGAGAAGCTGAAGAAGTTTCGGAAGATGATTCAATTAGAGGACATGGCATTGAGCTTGAGGGGGAGTGTTGAGATATCAATCTCAACATGGGATGATCCAGGATGACATGTATCACTTTTTCATTTCTCTGACATGTATAGTGGTCACGCCAATATATGTCAAGGACACTTCATTGAGCTTTATTAGATTTATCTACCGAGAGTCATGGCACATTTGTTTCTTGCCAGCTCACTCATTTGTAGACATTAGGTTTTTCCTTATGTACTGTTCTTTATATATTGCAGTAGTTATATTCTTGTTTTTAGGTCATTCTTGTACATTCCTTTTTATGTAAAAGAAGAAGAAGAAGAAGAAGATCATTCTTCCTTGCCTCAATCTGAGTGTGTGATTCTCTTTAATTGTGAGAGTGTGTGTGTGAGCTCTCTTCCTTATCTCCTTCCTCATGACAATAGGCTTGTCTTTAAGTTGACCAATTTTCAAGTAATTTGGATACTTTTAGAAAGTCAAATGACCTCTGCACTAAAAGCGCTGCTAATAGAGGTAGAGGCCTGAAACAAGTGACATAGGCATGTTACAAAGGGCATTGCTCTTCATTAGTAGAATGATTTTTGTTGTACATGAAATCTTGATCCATGAACTTTGTGCACACCAATTTTCATTGTTTTTGAAGATCATTTGTTAGGTCAAAGAATCTCTGAACATGAAAGTGTAGCCTTTGGAATTTTTGAAATGACGAGAGACCATGTTACCTAGAGGTGATTGGTTCTCTTGGCTCATTTATGCAATTTTGGATGATTTTTATTCCTAACATTAGCTAAAAATCTCAAGATGGTGTGTACAAAATATCAAGAAGAAGTATGTCTCCATGTAGGAGATATAAAGAAAAGAGTAAAAGTTAGCCTCTGCAAATGCTTCAAATATTGCAGGTATAGAGGCTTAGTATGATATTTGATGCAAGCCGCATCCTTCATAACTCTAGTTATTCATTTATTATATATTTTCTCATTTTTCAGCTCAAGATGATTTGATATTATAGATAGTTATGAGTGATTGAGTTATAGGATTGACTATGTTCTTTCCATAGAGGGAAGGAAGCACTTCAGGAAAACTTCATGATTTCATTATTATTATTTATGATTGTGAGTACTCACCGAGTTATTCTTATCATTTTTGAGAACTATTCGACTTTAATCTCATACACGCATCTATGTGGGGTATAAAGTTTGTTGGCATGGGACATCAAACTTTGTATTCTACCTAGGTGTACGATAGATGGTATGGGAGAGAAGTCTCTGAGATTGTATTTTTTATATGATTTGGAGTTCAATCATATGATCTTCTTATTATTGGACAACAGAGGGGTAGTTGAGGTAGTCACTCTGTATGTGATCGCAAAGAAGGCAAGTCTGCAGGCAAGTAGCCTAGAAGCGGAAAGGCAAGGCTTGCACATAAGAATTATGAATAGGAAATTCCATTATGAGCAAATTCATAGAGTACATACTACTTTATTTGATATGCCTAAGGATAGGACATGGTTCATACATAGCGTGTATGAGGTGAGGTAGATACTTAGCCTAGTGGGCTATGAGTGTGCACACATCTACTTACCATTTTTTAGGGTATTTAGTGGACTCAAATTATGGTCCTCATTATGTCTAGGAGTGCCAGATTATTACAGTGGTTCACTTGAGACACCTCATTCCTAGTTGGGAATGATTTGATCATAGAGACACTTCATTCCTAGTTAGGAATGATTTGATCAGATGATGGTCAAAGATAAAAGCAAGTTTCATCCACTTGGAACATCTCACATGTTATTATTGAGAAGGCGGTGGTAGTTCCACTAATTGCTATACTTTCTTAGCATGTATTCACTTGGTATGATGGACTTAGTTCCATAGAGTGGATTGGGATTTACTTTGTATGTGACATATTTTGATCTATAGTTTGGATGTGACAGATTGAGATCTTGTTCCATAGTTTGGATCATTGACAGATTGACATCTTGGTCCATAGTCTGGATCATTGATAGATTATCATCTTGAATTTACAGTTTGGATCATGATGAGACTTTCTTGAGTTTTGTTTTATTATAGTGAGTAAATCAAGCAAATTTACTTGATCTTAGAGATAAGAAATTATTTGCAAAATATCTCCATTTATCTTTAGTATTTTTCCACAGAGATTGGGACATAGTCACATTGTTTTGGATTAGCATAATAGTTTTCATTACTTAGGGAAAACAAAAGGGTCAGAGTGTCCAAGTTCTTCCAATTCAGGAATCCCACAAAAGTCAGTGTGTTCTTGTTTCTGAAGATCAGTTTGGCCCACGAAGTCTCCCCATTGCACCATGCCTTAATCAACCATTTTTTTGCCAGTTTGTTAGCCATGCAACTCACATCCAGAATACCAAGGCCCCCACTATCCCTTTGGCTAATGCACATGGACCATTTGATTTTGGACATCCCCCTTATGTTATGGTCTCACGTCCAAAGGAAGTTTCTACAAATACTTTCTAGTTTGGACAGCTCTTTACTCTTTCAGTGTCCAACAAGAGAGGAAGTAGATGGTCAACAAAATGAGGAACGTGTTGATAATCTTTGCACGACCTACGAGATTGATTTGCATACCTCTCCAAAAGTTTAGCTTGCTTTTGAGTCTGACCAGGGCCCAATTCCTTTCAAGGATGCTTTCAAGGATGTTTTTGAGTCCATTATTATCGGATGCTTTCAAGGATGTAATTCTTTGCACCATTTATGTTTCTAGCAAACAAGGTTCGAGGAACGGGTAAGGATATGGAGGTGGTATTGGTA
This sequence comes from Ceratopteris richardii, assembly GCA_020310875.1. NCBI lineage: Eukaryota > Viridiplantae > Streptophyta > Polypodiopsida > Polypodiales > Pteridaceae > Ceratopteris > Ceratopteris richardii. Next base: position 45,597,396 of record CM035416.1, on the reverse strand, counting down.
CTCTTGAAACTTCACTTGTAGGGACCATCAAAGATTGAGGATCATGGGCTCTTTTAAATCCTCCACTTGAATGTGTAGATGCTCATTTTCATCTCTGTATAGGTCCATAGTATGTCTAAGTTCATCAATTGTATCTTGAGGCTATCCTATCCTCTTTGTTGCTTCGACGGGCTACTTGAATTCGGGTCATAAGTGCTCCTTGCCTCATGTAGCAATCTTCTTTGTTCCTTGTCTTTACCCTAGAACTCTCTTTGTTACAAGTGCATCTACTCTTCCATATGGGAGTGTATGGTACACACTTCAGAAGTTGTACTCTGAGCAGTCTTTGGTGGTACTTCCATGAATGCTAGACTTTGAGTGTTAAGGAATTGTTCTAGCATATATTACTAATACTTTTGACTCTTTTACACCTCATTATGTTTTCATTTGTCGCTATCACATGTGCCTTGCTCTCCTCATGTTGCACTCATTCTTCATGGAGATTCTGTTGCAGACTTCTTAGCTCATCGATATATTGAGCCTTTGCCTATGATTTTTCAGCTCTAATCTTTGCCTTCTAAAAATCCATCTAATAATATAATTTTTTCAAAACAAAATAGTTTTCTTTTCCATATTGACAATGCTCACAAAATGAAAAATCACAGAAAGATAACACAGGTATGTAGCCAAAATGAGAAAGATTTTCCATTCTACTACATGATATATGGCCCAAATGGCCATGCCAAATACAAGTCATAGGCTATTCAATGTTGTTTCTGTGATACAAATAAAGGATAAAGTGAGCCAAATTTTCTTCATTTTGCAATAACCATATTGCCCTTTGATATGCAAAAGGATCGAGCATAGAAGACCACCTTATAACCAAGGTCATCGAGTTGACCAATTGACATCAAACTATGTGATAAGTGAGGTACATGGCATACATTATGCATAGTAAATTTTGAACCATCAATGAACTACACAACCACATTTTCTATCCCGACAATGTCACACTGATAAGTGTCACCAAGTCTCATGATACCAAGAGACTTTGTTGCATAATTAGAGAACCATTCTCTTTGTGGTGTCACATGGAAAGAAGCACCAGAATCTAGTAGCCACATGTGGGAAAGAGAATAGACCATAGAGCCTCAGTTGGCACAGTGCTATCAAGTGTCAACACATCAGCATCATTTGAAATAACATTGATATGCTCAATCTTCATACTCGAAGTAGATGGTGTACGTAGTTATTTAACATGCTCGTCAATGTTATGTCCTTTACCTTTAGCATTTTTTAATCCATAAGAGTCTTCCTTCATGTGTCCCTTCATATGACAATAATGGCATTCAATATCCCTCTTCCTTGATTTACTTGTACTCTTATTCTGTTGACCATTATTTTCCTTGGTCTTGCTCTTGACATGTTGTTGATTCTTTCCTTGGTAAGAATCACGAACATTATATGCATCTCTACTCTGAGTGTCAACCATAGATTTTATATGAATCTCCTCACTCAAGAGTGCTCCACATATGTTATCACCAACAGGAGCACTATTGCTAATAGCTATGCAAAATGTATCCCATGATGATGGCAAGGTTCATAACAATAAGACTGCTTTCATTTCATTATCCATATCCATTTTCTGAGCCTGTAACTGGGAGAATATGGCATCAAACTCATTTAGATGAGTAGCAACACTATCTGTGTCCTTCACGCAAAGGTCATATAAGTTTCTCATCAGATACACTTTATTTGATGCCATCTCTTTTTCATATGTATTGCATAACTTCTTCCAAAGCCCCTCTACACTTTCACAATCTAATTCTGTAAAGTAAACATTATCTGCCAGGTGCAATCGAATGGTAGACCTAGCCATTTCATCTAAATTTCATCCAAATCATCTTCATCCATGTCAAAGTGCTTCTTTGAGATTCCACTTACTGGCTTCTATTGTCTCCTCTGAATCGGCACACTTATTATCTGATTCTTCCATAGAGAAAAGTTTGTGTCATCGAATTTTTGGATCTCAAAATGGTCTTTGCCCTGCAAGTTATAGCTCCACCTAAGAACACTGGCACTAGATCCTGATCCACCAAATGTGCATGAGACCTCTAATGCCATCAGGGTTGAGAACTGAATAGAATGATAATGGAGCTAGAAGAGTCCAAACACCACTAAGGATCAAAGATGGATGACCAAGTTTCAGATTTTGGGAGAGAATTTAGAAGCATTAGGGGAAAAAATGAACCCTACATGGGTCTTTTAGATTAAGGAGTGATTAATGATGAACCAATTAGAAGAGGTAGTGGCCATAGTCTGTGCCCTATAACTTAATGGGGCCCAAAAATTCAAAATTTAAAAAAAATTTAAAAACTCATCATAACACCTGAGAATGGACCCCCCATTACTTTTTAGGGTCAAAAGTACTTTTTTTGACCCCCAATTCAAAATCCATGCATGTTTTGAGTTGAAAAAAATGACTTTTTTAAAAAATACTCAGAAAAGAGTTATTTCCCTCCTAAACGTCACATTTTCATACCCTAGTCCCAAAAAGTCATCTTTTCCTGCTACTTTCTCTCTGTAGGATACCATTGAAGCTCTTCATTCTACATTCCAACCTACCTGCATCTCCTATCTCGAACTACTGTTGTAGCTTGAAGATCTTTAGCTTCAATGGCAACATCTAAAGCTTCTTAGCGACCAAAGGATGAAATCCTCACATTAAGATGTCACAATATCAAAGCTATAGATGGAGAATGGCTATCACATGAGTACTCCAAAGGTGCATGGGTGTACATGCAACCCTCTAGAGTTGGGCCTCATCAAGTTAGAGATCATGGAAACTTGGATCTTCATTGGAAGGGAAAGTTACTTAGCTTCAAGAAGCACAAAGACAATGGGATGGTTGCTATTGTTCAACATGTTTTTACAATGACAACTGTGAAACTTGAAAACTCTATTAGAATGAGATATCCTGTGAGTTGTAAGTATTAATCTACAATATTGTATGTTTTATGGTGTTGAATATATTTCTTAACTATTTGGATATGATTTTGTTTGTTTCAAACATATTTCCTTCTACTTTGATGGAAGAGCAACCACTTCATAGTCTTACAGGTACTTTCGAGGCATTGCATGCAGATATTGGTGCACTAGTCTTTCCAGAAATATCTCTTGCTCAACTTTACCATGATAGAGTTTTCTTTTACACACATAGATATGTTGTACCCTCTACAATAAATGGTTTTTGAAGGTTACAGAGAATTGAAGCACATTCTCTTCTTAGCTTGGAGTGGCCAAAACATGATATATGGTCCGTATAATCTTTGAAGCACAAGATGGTAATGGATATACATAACTCTTTGAAATTCACAAAAGTGTCTAGATCTGTAGGTTTGCACTAGTCTTTTCGCATCCATTGTTTTGTATATTTATTCCAAGGATTCTCATTCCAAGAGACTTCCACCATGTTCATGTGTAAAGATATCACATATGAGCAAGTCAAAGTGTTCTTGGTGAAAATTGGGTTTTGATAGAAGGAATTGTAAAAGGTGATAAATATCTTTGTAAAATAGGTGGAACATCTATAAAATTTCAATATTTGAAACAACATACTTCATTATACATTAGATTCTACTATGATCATTGGATGTCCAAACTTGGCAAATGGATACCATTTCAAAGTTTAGAGGGATCTTTGCATTCATTTGAAATAAAGCTTAAATTGCCCAACAATGAAACATAAACTATTTTAGTGAATCATCATTGGACCTTGGCTAATCTGAGAGAACACTTGGTGATTATGCGTTTGAGGGACTAACTCAATCCAAATTCAAAATACAAGGACATAAGGTGAGAAATATTTTGTGTTTTTGTTAAAGTAATCTTTTCATTATTGCTTATTTTAGTTTTATAACTTTAATTTCTTGCAAATTGATTATAGGAGGGAAGAAGATTGGAATACAAAATGAAAGTCCCTCTAGATTGGAGCAAAGATGGAACTGAACTCTCATTGTCATAATTCTTTTGCAACGTGATAATGTCACTTTTTGGGTCTCAGTCATTGTATCTTATGGTTTTTGCACCTTCAAGAAACTAGCAGGACAAACAATTCATGTTAGAATTTGTATATACCTTCTTATTTGCAATCATAATTTCAAAACTTTTGGAATGTCAAAAGTCTATGTTCACTACTTTGAAATGTGGTTGGTCATGTACGAAGTCTAGTGCAATAGCTTTGGATCTCTTCCTTCACAACTCTTTCAAATGGGCTTCATGGAATAAGAACCTCCACAGACTTCTGATAATGCAATCTCTGCAAAGGCTCTAGTTTTCTTTATGTGACTTTCTGGTGCTCTTGCATCTGGAGGGGTGTTGAGCTGTGGTCGTTGTGGTCCACGGCACGCTTGATAGATCTTCTTTCTTCTTGGAGCAGGCCTAGATGGTCTTGCCTCATCATTTACTTGCTCTACCTGAATCTGCTCTCTTTCTTCATCGGTTGGTCTTTGTCCTTGTCCTGTGGGGAGTGTCTTGCCTTCTTGTGTTACTCGATGGTTCACCGGGATATGATCATGGGTCCATGGTGGCTCATTAACGATTTTTTCATCCGAGGAAGTCTGTCTCCAATACAATTTGTCCTTGTTGTTTGGGCCTTGCCTTGAATGATGTCTTATGTGGGGGCTCATCATCAGATATAGAAGGGGAAGATTGCATTTCTTGTGCTACATCTCCCTCTTGTTGTGAAGCTTCATTCCCCTGCAATAGAATGTTGCATGAGTGTGTCCCTACACCCGAGTTTTGTCTAGAAGAGTGGCTTGTGGTTCAATGCTTCTTGTGGGGTGTCATCCATGGTGGGCACTGAGTACCTTGCACATGGCTAGGGTAGATGAAATGATCCTTTCTAGCTATCTGCTTTGTGCGTGCCATTCTCTTAGGATGTAAAGTGGGAAAATGAAGAAGGACACCTTTACTTATAGCCTTTCACTTAAGATTTGTCTTGTTCACATTTAAATGGATAAAAATTAGTTTTAAAACATTAAAAGAATATTCAAAAAAGCATTGAAAATTTATTTGAAGACAAAGGAGTTATAAAAACCTTGAAAAAAGTTTTGATAAGAAATAATGCATTTTAAGAGTTGGGAAACTATTTCCAAGCAGAACCCTCGCAAACTCTTTGTGCATGCCATTGGGCATGATGTAGGGGTCCTAATGATGACATCCACTTCTCTCTTGCAATATCATGTTGTATCTTTCTTGAAATCTTTGCTATTCATGACTCACATGCTCGTTCCATCATGTATTTTCTAGCAAATGTTATATGAAAAAACCAGTTGAACATTTCTTCTAAATAGTTTGATTGTAGTAGACCACCCCCATGATGGGTGTTTTTAAAGTAAACACCTCTAGCCCTATAATGTTATTTCTCCATTCCTTGCGTACTGAAAATGTCCAATGATCCATATTGATTCATAGAATATGCTCCATGTGCAAAAAGAATATGCTATGGTCTGGTCAATAAGATATACACATGGTGTTTAAGACCAAATAAAAAAATGTAAGCAAAACTTACTATGTAATGTGTAATGTTGCTTTCTCCCCATGATACGATGAATGACTGTGTAAACTCCTTCAAAGTCACTTGGAATAATTCCCCTTGTGAAGCATTAGTGGAAAACAAACCCATTAAATGTAACAATTGATCTAGCGATGACCAAACCTTCTTTTGCTTATTAATGAGATATACCTCATTATCTGTGGTAATCGTGTAGAGGTCTTTCCAAGCTCCCATTTCCCATCATCTTGACTATTCACATCTCTTTTAAAAAAACATCTTGCCTTCTTCCCAGTCATTGAAACTTGTTCTAAAATCTCTTGAGACTCACCATACTTCTTGACAACTAAAGATACATGGCTACCATGAGAACCAATATAATTCAGAAGATCTTCTATTTTTTGGATTGCTATTGTAGACCTCTCTAGTGGTTTGATTGTAAATGCATATTAAACATGGAGCTTCAAAAGCCTATCAAAGATCCTCATAAATGCATGCAAAGTGCAAAAGTGAACATTGACTAATGGAAATGGAATAATGGGGTTCCAATCATTTCTTATTTTATCACGAGTCGGTTCTTGTAACATTGGACACCTCAAAAGTGATACCTCCCATTCCCTACTATTCTATGAGTCTATGTCATCAATTTCTTCAGACTCATCAACTCTCATCAATGCCCTTAGAGGTTTAGACTATCTCTTAGATCCTTTGTAACCTTGTGTACAATATGGGCAAGGATAGAGAGAAGATTCTCCTTGTTTACAACCTAACATGCACTTTATACTCTTAAGGTCTCCACCCAAATGCCATTCCACCTCAAAATCACCTATATCATGTAAAGAAAGCTGTTAATTTGCCCATGTATTCGAGAGGAGATTACGTCTCTAATCCATGGATTCCTATTAAAAATCCATCAAATAACATTGTTTGTTTCTTTGGGAACTTCTATAGCACCTAACCACTAGATATCTCTCTTTGATTGCACAATGTAAGTAAAATGGGAAGCGGATCCTAAAGTTTCATCACTCATTGCATGGTCCATAACTTCATTCATTAGCATCATACTCAACATTTCCAATCGTCGACCCTTTATGATTTGGCACTCATCAAGCTTTAGTATGAACTTTGACATATCATTAGAGTCTGCACAAAAGAGGAAACATTGCCTTAATATGACACTTGAATGTAATAAAACTTCAACACCAAATAAAATGTAGTAGGGGTACCTTTGATTGTTGAACTATAAAAGTGAACTATTGCTTGTTGAAGCTTTTGAAGATCCACAAATATATTGTTGAGTTTAGTGTAAGTAAATCCTTGTGTAGATAGGATCTTTGATTGCTTCTTGGGAATATTTGGATGATAAATAGAGGTAGGCATAGTGTCTTCTATGAATAAATATTGTCCAATAGTATGAGTCACATCCTCATTAGAAGTTTTTTTTTTTATAGAAACTTTATATGGGCATGGAAATATACTTTGAGAAATACCTTGTGCTTGTAAGGCTTGCCTTATAAGGGTGTACATTGCAGTATAACCATTTCTAGTGATACCCACTTCATCACATATTGCCTGCACATCTTGCACTTTGATAAGGTTTTTAAACTTCTCTGAAAACTCACCTTCAACAACAACTCTGATGCACTTTCCTATGGGTATGTCTATAGCAAAACTGATTTTTTTGTTGTTTATACAACTATTCATCATCTTGAACTAGTCTTGTGTTGTTGATGAAGCACTTATGTCTTGAATAAATGGCCTAGACAATGAAAGATTCCATTACAAATCTTCATTAAAGCATATAAAAGTAAAACAATCACTCACATTGTTGCATATATATTCCATTTGCATGCTTTGCCACCTACTAAAAGAGCTTCAAAGGATGTCAATGCTCTTTTTCTATATCTCATACCAAGTGAAGTCTCTTTCCCCTACTAGAGATTGGTATTTAACTTTGAAATTGTGCTTCCTTTGCTTCCATATCCTATTCAAAATCTGCAAGTTGTTTTTGTAAAGTTATGATTGTGCTTTCTAAAGTGACCACCCTCATATGATGCATTTGATATTATTGGAACCAATACTTAGCAATAGCATGTGAATGTGTAGATAATCACTTGTAATAACCTAATAGTCCAGCTTCACCCGCACCAATGAACTGAAGTAAAGTTGAGAGGTTATGGAATGTTGGATGGTAAGAAGATATTGGATGGTAAGAAGATATTGGATTAGGAGGATATAGTGAACCATGAGTCCAAAGATCAATACTCTTTTCTCCAATTGCACGACGTTCATTTTGAGAATTGACATCATTGTTGCATTGTGTATTCGGAGCAGACTCTCTTGGCACACAAACATGGATACTTGTTGATGGAGGAGCATGAGGATATTCTAGTGTGAAGTTTGTGATACATTTCAAAACCATCTTTGCTAATGACCAAGAATATAAAAAACAAAGTGGAAAACTGATTGGAAGGGATTCTGAAGCATACGTTTTGCTCAAAAAATGTGTTTTCTTGTATGTGTATGGGTTAAAGTGTATTTTTCCACTATGTATGGCTAAAAATGATGAAATTTGAAAAACGTCATTTTTTGGGGGAAGCATAGTCATGGATTTGATGATGTCACACTTAACTTTTGGAGGGATCTTGAAAATTATACTTTTTCTAAAAGAAACTTTAAAAAATGGGCCCAAAAATGTGACTTCTAACATATATGTATTAAAAAATGGGCCCTTTTGAGTTAATATACATTGAAAAGGAGAATTAAAGAAAAAATGATTTTTTATTCAAATACATGCACGAGTTTGATGATGTGGAAAGAAGATTCTCTTGCTCTCTCTCTAGAAGAAGAAAGAGAGAGGCCTAGTAAAGCCTAAAAAAAATCCTACTCTAGCCTACTGAAAAGTGCCCTATTAAATGCACTTTGTCCCCTTAAACAAGAATAGAATTAAGCTTAATCCCTAAAAAATGGCAATCCTTACAAGGCCCATCCATGGTTCACTTTTTCCCCTAATGGGCTTCCCAAACAAATGAATTAATCATCTGTAATGACCAACCAAAAGGATTATGTGAGAATAAATATGATCACACCAATAAGCTGTATCAAGGAGTAAATCGACCACTATATAGTTGACAAAACCAAAAAATGTAGAAAGCTTTTGCCAGACTATCCTCTTCAAAATGAGCATATGACAATGTCAAAATCTCAGAAAATTGCATGTACTGACATGTTTACCTGCATAGGTGAATCACTGACTCAACTGCATATAATCAGTTACCAAAAAGAAGCCAAATAGTCTTACTATCATACATCTCCTATGGCGAGATTGGGTAAGTCTTCCACCTGCATCATCAAAGAGATCCCAACATCTGGGTATCTTCTAGTTAAGAAAACCTCACCATGACCCTCTTTATCAAACATAAAAGGCTTTATGCAAAAAATGTAACCGTTATATCAATGACCACATGGACATACATAAGTGATATCCAAAAAAACATACATATTGTGCATGTATGTGCTCAATATGTGGAATAAAATGGCGCTGAAAAGCAGAATTCACTTCCCAAACACCGGCCAACAACACCTACAAGTGTCAGTCAACTCTATTCTTTAGGCTCAAAAAAACTACATAGACTTGGTGGTTGCTCCCACCACAACTCTTTCAAGAAATCTGTAGATTAACTAGTGTGGCTGAAAATATAGCTCAAAAGGTGAACATTCATTGTCAAAGAAGTACAAAGAACACTCTTCTTGATGTTCTTGGACCTCTATGGATAGAACCATGCACAAAAGTACTCCAAAATGGCTCCAAAAATCACCCCAAAAATGCTCTCCTTCTTGAGAGCTCCACGACGATATCCTCGAAGTAGAAAACCAAGCTCCAAGTGCTACACACAATACTCTGCCCAAAACCTGTTGAACACGTAAAAAAACATAGTACACTAGGAGCATGAACACAAACTTCTTAGGTGTTATAAATGCGGTCCAACTTACAATCTATAGCTGACTAGGCCACAATATGTTTTATTAAAGAAAATATACAAAAGTGTCTGATGGTCATTTGGCCCTTCACATGGACACTAATGATAACAATAATCATAGTCATAACTCATATAATCCTCTACAAAAGGTAAGAGGTAATTTTCTAAGTAGCATTCATGTTCTCTAGGTTTGTCTAAACCTAGAATCTCTCAACTTCATGTGAGTGTCTTTCTTCCATTGATTGTAATAATTTCTAAGGGTGCACTATCGCATCCTAGATGAACCATTCACAAACATTGGTTGTCCTTGATACTTATATATTCTTTCATTTTCAGGGTCAATGAACCAAATAATTCAATTTAATGAGTCTTTATAGACTACAACACCTAAATTGTAGGTAGAATAAGATCCTCAACCTTAATGAATAGGGCTTATGAACCATTCAGGGGTGGAAAAGACCAAAATGACTCTTTAATGTTAATTAAGTAGTAAGCTTGAGTTTTCCTTCCTTCATGGGAAGAACATTCTTAAGAACGAATTGCTAGACATAAATATTTTCTCTTGCTCATCTTCATTATGAGGCTAAAGGTCTTTGTATTTGGGCTTACTAATTTCTTCTCTTGAATCTTGAGTTTGTGTTTTTGGCACTTCTACTTCATATGCATCGAGCTTATTAGGGTACTCATGGAAAATGTTCAATGAATTATGCTGGTCCATGTAAGCATCACATTCTAATGTCACGACAGGTTTATGCACAAATGTGACCTATGTTTCATTTTTTTAACTTTTACAACTCTACATCTTGAAGGGTCCCTAAAGAGTTGAGCTTCATGTGTTTTTGCATGTTGAAATGACAAAGAGATTCATAATTTCCTTTAACTTTGAAAAACAAAACCCATATCATGATCCAAATATTGCATTTGCATGTCTATAGAAACCACATCTTGGTTGAATCACCCTCCGGTTCTATATAAGCTTCAAAAAAGTTCTATGACAAAGGTTAGATGAAAAACACTAGGTTTGGAAGAAAATATTTCTCTGTAAACATCAAGTTTTTTGGTTTGAGATATGGCTCTTCCTATCATATTCTTTGACTATACCATCATAAATTTTCAAAGTGCTACTGTGTGTGCATACAGTGGATGCCCACATACTGTGTGCATACAGTGGATGCCCACATACAACTAATGCAATAGACTCACAATGCTTAATCCTAAGCACACATATACAAACATTTTTTCCTCAAATTGAAATATAACTAAGTTTTACTAGTTTGTTTTCCTTAAGTTACACTTCTCAAGAATCGATTACATCTTCGGATGCTTGATTTCAAGAAATTAAATCTCTAATGCTCCACTTAGAGCGGTGAAGGTAGGTACAAACCAATGTTCATGCACAATTGAGTTTCATTGTTGGTCAAACAAGGTTATTCCTTTCTGAGTATCACTCTAGTTCCTTTTGAGTTCTAAAGTCGTGTCTTTGCAAGGTCAAGTTTACAAGATCAATCCACAAATCTTTCAAATGCAAAGAATCACCACTCACTCTCTTGGAATTGTATTAAAAGTTTAGGATCCTAGATTGTGAAAAATTTGAAAACCACAAGTATATATTTTTATTGTATAGGATACTTACCAAACTTTTCTTTCGAGATGAACAAGGTTGACACTTCAAGGCTTGTCTCTAGCTCTCTTATAGAACTTCAAATTCCCATAGCGTTTAGCTGATCTAAACACCTGAGTTGAAGTCCCACCTCTAATGAAGCTCAAGATTTGGAGGCTTCCCTATGTCAATCCACTTACTAGGAATTTCTCGCTTTAAGATATACTCACTTATTTTAGGTTTTTCATCACCTAAGATCTAATTCAGGGTTTATTCAAGGCTTGAATCCTCTTAGTGGGGACTTAGGAAGATTCATGTTCTTCCTAGAAAGGTTAAGTTCTATCTCTAGTATGAGCTTGCCAAAATTATGAGTGTTTGGTTATCTTTTACTCTTTCGTTCGTGCCATAGGACTGAGTTGACTCACCTAGACTTCACTTGAAAGGTCTTGATCAAGTTCTAATGCTAAATTTGTGACCTTAAAAGAGCATTCTTGGAGAAGTTGTAGTATTTGATCCTAGGGGTACCCAGCCCGAGTGGTGGGATCTTGGCAATCATCATCCCAATAAGCTTTTGCGCCTCTCCATAGCCTTTCCACTTTAACCCCTTTATTATCCTAAACAAGTCTTGATTTCACTTCCTCAGTTTCCTACCTACCTAAGTCCTGCAATGGAAGAGTCCTAATAAATAGGTCTTGGAGGCTTAAGGGTCTCGTATTCCTTGGGTCTTGTCAAGTTGAGAGTCCCAAACTCTAGATTCTCATGGCCTTCCCTTTACCTTTTACGCATCATGTATTGAAGAAATTCTAAACGAATCTATTCACACTAAAGAGCAAAGGATGTTTCCATAAACTAATTACAAAAGTTGACTTAGTAATATAAATCTCATAATTGTATAAGTGTAAATGCTAACTAATGGTCTCCTAAAGATATTTCCCACAAGGTTATGTGGTTCTGTGAGAGATTTGTTGAATCAAGGAAATTGACTTAGAAAATGGAGTCTTGAAGTAGTATGAACCCCCAAAACAAAGTAAATCATAGTTATAGAGCCTTCAGTTCCCAAGTATGTATGCAACCATTCAATGGAATCACTGATTCAAGCATATGAATGAATTAAATCTAGCTTACTCTAAATTAAATCTTAAAACAAGACCCTAAGCGAATATAATTCAATCGTATCCACATCCCTTAGGTGGATTGGTTTGGCATTGGTCTCTTGAGGTGGAGGTCATGTGTTCAACCCCTCGATTGGACATGTAATGATTATAGCCACTTTAAACTAGTTGAAACGAGTTGTAACATTCTCTAACTATTACTTTGTGGGATATAGAGGGTCCCACAGGTACTATATCCATTCACTTGTACAATTATATTTTCGAAGTTAAAGTCAGAGGAGCAAGCATATGTATTATACCCATTTATATTATACCCATTCATCTGTATAGTTATACTTTCAAAGTTAAAGCCGAAGGAGTAAGCACATGTACTATACCCATTCACATTCACATGTACAATTATATTTTCAAAGTGAAAACCGAAGGAGTAGAATTATACTTTCAAAGTTTAAGCTGGAGGAGTACGCACCTACTGAGCAGCATCAGGAAGTAACCCTTCACTATTGTATTCATTCTAGTAATTGCGTTTACCCTTCACTATTGTATTGATATTGGAGTAATTGAGAAAGTAGTACGAATACATTAGCGAAGGATAAACGCATCTGGATTCTTAACCATAAGACACCATAACATAAGTACAAGAACTGGAATTTCTAGTTCTCTGAGGGTAATCGTGGTATTGCTCTCTCTCTCTCTCACACACACACACACACACACATTCATCTAGATTCTGATCCATAAGTCCCCAAGGTCGAGGACATAAGTAGAAACGTTGAATTTTTTTTCTCTCAGTGTAATCATGGCATTGTGCTCTCTCTCTCTCTCTCTCTCTCTCTCTCTCTCTACATTGGAACCTTTGACAATCTGGACAAAGCGTGAAAGTTTTGTTTGGTTGGAACGCAGAACCTGCAAGTTGAATCTGCATAAACTTCCGACACCTGCCAAGAAAACGCATTCCAGAAAGCTTGCTTTTTTGAATATCCAAGTCCGCTCGTTCTGCTTTTTGCTTTCAGAAATCAGCTCTCAATAAGCCAAAAGATTGATGATGCTTTTTGGATTCAAAGACTCTTTTATGTGATGGGCTACAATATAAAAATTGCCTTTCAGTTCTGGGCGATAAGATCCACTATGCTCTTGGGCGCTCTTCCTTTGGAACGAGAAGCAAGAATCTTCAGCGGCCAGCTTCACAACACAGATAAGCATGGTAAAGTTGCATAACGAGGGGTGTACACCGATTCTTTTGTCAAGAAAATGCCGTCAGCCTCATCTTTGGCCTTGCATTATTTGTATGTATCTGTGGGCGCGCGCGTCTGTGTGTGTGTGAGAGAGAGAGAGAGAGAGAGAGAGAGAGAGAGAGAGAGAGAGAGAGAGAGAGAGAGAGAGAGAGAGATGCCTAAAAGCCGTTCAGCTCACGTGATTGAACCATTGGCATTCGTGCGGACATATTCAATCCGGTTCTCCCTCTCGTAAAAGATCAAATGGATGATGTTATGGTGCAAGCTGGCAAGCTTTGTATCAAAACACACAGATAGCCTCGTTGTGTATCCTTCAAGAACCTACAGAGTCATCAGCATTTGCCTTCATGAAAGTGTTTTGTGAACTTCTTCATTCAAAGTTTGTCCATCATTCTGGTTTTATTCATGCCATGTATGTGCATTTTATACAAACCCCTTTGGTGTGTGTGTTTTAATTTGATCACAACTTTCCTTCTGGACACTCTTAGAGTGGTTTGCTAGTCCCACCTCCCTAGAGGTAGTTCCCCTTTTCATAGTTTTATCACTCCCTTAAGGGAACTTCTCTGTCTATGGATTCACCTATGTCCATTTAAACTTTGCTCTCGTAGACTCAAACCTTCCAAGATTTAGAGTTGTTGTGCACCTAGTAGAGATCCTCCCTCAAGTACTGATGGTTTTTTTAATCTAAAATACCTTCGAGGTTCTTTTCAACCCATTCCTCCTAATGGACTGAGATCCTTTGGTTCTAGGAGGAGTTTCCCCTGTGTTGTGTCCAACTTATTCTTCAATGTGTCTCTCTTTGATTTCTCCAAAGGGTAATTTGGGTATCTTTGAATTTATGCCCTTCTCAATTGAATTTCAATGGTTCTTTGAATTAGGCTTTCCTAGGTTTTCTCTTGAAGGGGCTCCATTGATTGCTTGAATAATTCCCAACTTTGGATGACTATCACTTCCATGTAATGGATGTAATCAACTACACGAGTCTAGTTCCATCCTTTAGCCTTTAATGGATTACGGCCTATGATTATCTTAATGGTATACTTATCCACTTGGTTCATTGGTTAACCTTAAAACATTGTAGCTTGCAAGAAATTGTCAATTTGTTTGGCCTATGAGTAGGTTGTGGCCTTCTTATGTTCGGCCTCTCAAGACTTGTAAGTGTCAAAGATCCCATACAAGATGTTCATAATAGGTTTTGATGAGCTACCAAGCACAATAGAATCCTCACCCCTAGTGACATGGCCTCAAGCCTTGGGATCCTACCCAATCTATTTGATAAACTACTATCTAAGAATTCTAGTGATAGTTATGAAGAGTGAGCAAGAGATCTATAGAGAGAAGCCTAGTAGGTGTCAATGGATAGTCTTCCGTGGGGGAAAAGGATGATCAAAATGCCATCAATATCAAATTTATGATGCAAGTCAACGGACTCTAGGATGCAATGGTCTAGAGTGTACTTTTCCACAAGTATTCTTCAAGGTTCAGGGCTCTATATGCACAAGCCCCACTCAAGTTCCAAATAGCTACTGATTGAGTGGCTGTGAACCTTAGGCTTGAATTATCCTAAGATGAGCTTAGTCTTGGGAGAAGCTTCTCTAAGTGCCACCTTTGCGTGTATGTGAGACAAGAATCCTCATTTAAATCAAAAGGCATGTTATAGCCTTTGGGAAATTACAAGGCATGTGATGACCCATTGGAAAGTGTCCACATGAGAAAAGCTTGGCTCGACACTTGGACAAGCCCAAAAACTTGCACCCTCTTGGCTTAGATATATATATATGGGTGGAGTTGGATGGATGGATACATGCACTCTCTTCACCTAGGTGGTGTAGCCTCTCAAGAGAAAGGAGTTAAGGAAGAGAGCTCTCACACACTCTCACACACAAAAAGAGGAGCACACATGAATTGAGGCAAGGAAGAATGATCTTCTTCTTCTATTACATAAAGAGAATATACAAGAATGACCTAATACAACAATACAACTAGTACAATGTATAAAGAATAGTACATAAGGAAAAAACCTAATGTCCTCAAATAAGTGCATTGGCAGTCAAAGAAATGAAAAAGTGATATGTGTAATCATTGATCATCACATGTTGAGCTTTATCTCTCAACACTCCCCCTTAAGCTCAACATCATGTCCTATAATTAAGAAATCTTCTGAAACTTCTTCAGCTTCTTTACTCCAAGTGCATCACTGAAAATATCCTACTCATTTGTCCTCACATAAATAAGATCAATATCATTTGCTAACATCTTTTTCCCTATGAAGTGATTATGTACCTTGATATGCTTTGTTCTAACATGAAAAATAGGATTTTCTGCTAACTGGATGTTGCTAAGATTATCACAATCAATGATGATATGCTTTTGCACTTCCATACCTTAATCGAAAAGTAGCATCTCTAGCCATCACGTTTCGCATGCTGCCATTGCAGTACCTATATACTTAGCCTCAGTACTCGACAAAGAAACATCCGGTTGCTTCTTATTGCTCCATGTAACATGTGCACTCCCAAGTGAGAATAGAAAGCCACTAGTAGATCTTCTATCTAGAATATTACGAGACCAATATTCATCTGTGTATCCATGAACCTACAATTCTGCACTGGCTTCATAAAACAGTGCATAATCCAAAGTATCACTCACATCACATAGAGTGTGTCTCTTAGCATCAAAATGTGGGTTTGTGGGAACCTACATAAATTGACTTTGAATTCCTATAGTGTAGCTTAGATCAAGTCTTGTAATTGTGAGATATATCAAATGTCCCATAATTTTCCTATACATAGTAGCATTTTCCAATGCTTCACCTGATGTAGTATCCAACTTCAAATTATAATCTAATGGAATAGAAATTGACTCTTGTAGCATACTCAAGCCATATTGCTTTTGTGACATCCATATAACTATTTTTGTATGTATAAACTCAATGCCCAAAATATAACGAAACACACCAAGATCTTTCATTTCAAATTCTTGCATAAGGATTTGCTTTACCTCTTTAATTCTTTCTTCATTAGCACCACCTAAATTCAAGTCATCAACATAAAAAGCCACAATCGTGATGCCATCATCACCTTTCCTTACATATAGTAATTTACAATAACTATAGAAGGAGCAATCCCCTCAACACTGATTGCATGTCATCCCAATCTTTTAGGGATGTGCAGAGAATGACCCGGACACTGTAAAACTCAAATTTTTATGAAAGTAATGCACCAAATGGCTTGAAAATTTATACATATAAATATATAGGTATAACTTTGTAATGAATGCTTAAACACTTGATTTGGATCTCTTTTGAGAGAGCACCAATCTCTGCAAATTGGCTGAGTCTTAGGAAGAAGGAGCAGAGAACAAAAATGGTACCAAGCAATGATCAAAGAGTATATGTATTGCTTCAAATCAACAATCTACTTTTTATAAAAATGTTTTGGAGTCTTTATACAGAAACTTGAGGATATGACCACACCTTTTCTTTATGAATTTGAACTCAAAATTAGGAAAGTTTGATAGTTTAGATTGATTGGAATCTTTTCTTAAAATCTAGGAAAAAAGAAAATTGAAGTCATATCTACTTTTTGATTGATTGACTGAGAATCAATCCCAACCAATTCTAACTCGTGGCTTTTAGGCCTTTTACTTTTTCCTTTTACAAAGGTAAATACCTTGAGCCTTACATGAAATGATCATAAGTGATCAACCAATTAATACAAAGAAAATGTGTGCACATAAGTGCTATTCTTCAAGGTACAAGTATGTGTACATGGTGCCATACAATCCAAATGATGGATTTGATGTAGAATGTATCCTCCTTAAGCATAATGCAAGCTTGATGTTCCAACAGCTCCCCCTCAAGCTAAAGTATGCTTGAGTCTTCATTCTTCAATAGGTTGAATATCTTCCATCGCTTTGCATCTACAAAGCTTTATCCCATCTACACAGCTTTATCCATGTCTACTATTTTCTTCTTAGTAGGAACAAATGAAATGTCAATTTCCTTTGCCATAAGCTTCTCTCTTACAAAGTGGTAATGGACTTCTATGTGCTTTGTCCTTGAATGAAAAATTGGATTTGTAGCCAAATGCATGGAACTTACATTATCTCCAAGTAAGTGAGGTTTGGAACTTATAAGTCCCAAATTTGAGTACAACTCCTTAAGCCATATTGCTTCTTGAGTTTCAATAGTTAGAACTCTATATTCAGCTTCACTTGAGGATAAAGCTACCATTGGATGCTTCTTGGAACTCCATGATACCAATTTTGAACCTGCAAATGCTAAGTATCTAGAGGTACTTCTTCTATCATCCTTTGCTCCTACCCAATCTGCATCTAAATAGATTTTTATATCCAAATTTGAAGAGTAAATATAATAGATACCTTCATTAAGTGTCCCTTTAAGGAACTTAAGTACTCTCTTTGCAGCATCCATGTGTGGCCTTCGAGGTGAATGCAGGAACTAACTAGGCACTCCCACACTATATAATATGTCTAGTCTTATCTGAGTGGAATATATCAAGCTACTGACTAAGCTTTGATACTCTTTAGGATCATCAATTTGCTCACCTCCGTAAACACTTAGTTTATCGTTCAATTCCAAATGTGTACCTGCAAGCTTTGTCTTCTCCATTCTGAATTTGAGAAGTAGGTCTTCAATGTATCTTCTCTGAGTTAGATAAATCACCTCCTTTCATCTGTATAAATCACTTACATTCCAAATGTGTACCTGCAAGCTTTGTCTTCTCCATTCTGAATTTGAGAAGTAGGCCTTCAATGTATCTTCTCTAAGTTAGATACATCCTTTCATCTGTATAAATCACTTACATACCTAGGAAATATGTGAGCTCACCTAAGTCACTAATTTTGAACTCCTCTTGCTTGTGTTTCTTGATCCTTTGAATGACATTCAGATCATCACTTGTCACAATAATATCATCTACATATACAC
Source organism: Ceratopteris richardii (assembly GCA_020310875.1). Classification (NCBI taxonomy): domain Eukaryota; kingdom Viridiplantae; phylum Streptophyta; class Polypodiopsida; order Polypodiales; family Pteridaceae; genus Ceratopteris; species Ceratopteris richardii. The sequence continues at coordinate 45,578,985 of CM035416.1, read as the reverse complement.
ATAGATAAATAACCTCATTGAGATCCCTTTTGATGAATAGAGACGGATATGAGTTTCTAGGTTTGAACCCTTGATCTTGAAGGTAACTAACCAACCTATAGTTCCAAGCTCTAGGAGCTTGTTTCAATCCATACAATGCTTTCTTAAGTCTGTAAACATAAGATGTATGATTAGGGTTTTGAAAACCTAGTGGTTGTGACATGTATACCTCTTCACTTATCCAGCCATTTAGGAATGCATTTTTCACATCATGTTGGAGGAGTCTCCAATTTCTTGGAGCAACTACCCGTATCAATGTTCTGTTTGTAGTCATCTTTGCAACTGGTGAGAATATTTCCTCATAGTCTATACCATGATTTTGTGAGCATCCGTTGGCAACTAATCTTGCCTTATACCTACAAACTAATCCATCTAAGTTTCTTTTTACCTTTATACACCCAGCTACAACCAATTACCTTTTGATTGGGTGACATTGGAACCAAATCCCTGTTATATTCCAGAGATGTACATGCTTGGAGTAACAAGAAGTTCGTTGCTCGGGGGATAGCCAAGGACAAAAGCTAGAGAGTTCATATGAGGTACCTACTCATGATGGCCAGATGAGTAGAGGGACCTTAGAGAGAACTCTAGATGGTGACTAGGTAAGGACTCTAAATAGGCTGGGAGGTGAGTCCCAGGCATGTCATTCTCCACTTCTCACATTTGGTATCAGAGCTTGAGGAGAGAGACCTTGGGGGAGAGCTTGATGAAGATGAAGAACAATCTTTGGCTTCTTCCTCTTATAATTGGAACTTTGTCATCATCTAATGGCAGTTGCGCATGTAAAGAAGGAAAATAATCAATTTTTGAGGCCTCGATTGGTGTAGACGGCGGGTGCGCTACAACAAAACTACAAAAAAAAGGAGTTCAAGCGCTTCATTATCTCTGTACAAGGCACATATCAAGGTATATAAGCGTCGATTTAACTATGCGGTCACCAAGAAAAAGGAGTTCAAGCGCTTCATTATCTTTGTACAAGGCACATATCAAGGTATATAAGCTTCGATTTAACTATAAGGCTGACCGCAGGTAGTGGGCTTTGAACCCACGACCTTTTCCTTGTCAGCTAGGCGCTCTGACCACAAATTCACAACAGCTTCCTGGAGTAATTTCGCGTTTTATATCTTTAATATGTTGTATTCACTGTTGTATATGATTAAGAATGAGAGATGGAGGAGAAAAAGATCGATGAAGAAAGAAAGAGAAGAGAAGGAAACAGAGAAGGAGAAATAGAAGGAAAGAGAGAGAAAGAAAGAAAGAGAAAGAAAGAGAAGAAAGAAAGAAAGAGAAGAAGTGGAGATAGAAAGAAAGAGAAACAGAAGAAGGAGAAAAGAGAGAGATAGAAAAAAGGAAAGAGATAGAGAGAGAAAAAGAGAAGAAGTAGAGATAGAAAGAAAGAGAAAGAAAGAGAAAGAAAGAGAAAGAAAAAGAAAGAGAAAGAGAAGAAAGAGAAAACTAAGAGATAGAAAGAGGAAGCCAAGAGAGAGAGAGAGAGATAAAAAGAAAGAGATGGAGAGAGAGACAGATAAAAAGAAAGAGATGGAGAGAGAGAGATAGAGAAAGAGATGAAAAGAAAATTAGAGAGAGAGGAAGAGAGGGGAAGAGACAAATGTGAAATAAGAAAGAGAGAAATAGATGGAGAGAGAAGAAGGGAGAAAGAGAGGAAGTAGAAAGAGAGAGAAGAGAAAGAGCAATAGTCAAAGTCAACTACAATCATGTTGGAGTTAGACTTCTGCGAAAGCACGCGAATAGCACAAGGAAGAAGAAGAAGCTTGGAGCACAACACACAATAATGGATGTATTACTAGAGAATGTACAAAGATAAATAGCCCATTAGGGCGATAGGCGTATATACAAGCCAGGGGAAAAAAACCTCCTAAAGAGGGAAAAAAGTGCCACGGCGGTCCTAGTGTGTTCACACACATCATTACCTAAATATATCAACAAATCCCCCCTGGGAGTCATGCGGTGACCAAGGAGCTGGCACTCATGTATAAGGAAGTGCCAAGCTATGTGGAAATCACTCCACAAAAGGAAGTAAGCCCAAAGCATTGCGGAAAGCTTCAAACTTCTCCCTAGGCAGAGCCTTCGTGAAAAGGTCTGCAATGTTCTCTTGCGTGGGCACATATGCCAAGCTGATCTCCCCAGCAGAGAACCTCTCCCTGACATAGTGATAATGCACCTCAATGTGCTTAGTGCGAGCATGGAACACAGGGTTCCTCGCAACTGCCAATGCGCTCTGACTGTTAGTGAAGATGGTGGTGGCAGAAGACTGGCCAACACCCAAATCAGCCATAAGGCATCTGAGCCACACACACTCAACAGTCGCTGTGAAAGCTGCCCTATACTCAGCCTCACAACTGGAAGTGGCCACAGTAGGCTACTTCTTGCTCAACCAAGATATACATGAGCTACCAAGCATGAAGCAAAAACCAATGGTGGACACATGAGTGTCATAGCAACCAGCCCAATCTGAGTCAAAAAAAGCATGCAAATCTGGCGGTAGTGATCCCCCCTTGGGATAAAACAACCCAAGTAGTTGAGTACCACTCAAGTAGCGAAAGATGCGCTTAACCACCTTCCAATGCGTGACTCCTGGGCAATGCATAAACCTGCTCATCTGTGAGACAACAAACTGAATATCTGGCCGAGTAATGCATAAATAAATCAAGCATCCAACAGCCTGCTGATAGAGAACAACATCAAATGCATCTCCAGCATCATGAAGACTCAATTGTAAACCTGTCTCCATAGGAGTAGCAATAGGCTTACAATCTTCAAGGCCAAAACGGTGCAATAATGTGTTAATATATTTTGTTTGACACAAAGCCGTCCCACCATCAACTTGCATAAACTGAATGCCCAAATAGTGATGCAAATGCCCCAAATCAGACATCTCAAATGAGGCATGCAAATCAGCAATATGCTTCTCAATAGGACTAGTGAGGAGCATGTCGTCAACATAGACAACAATGATCAGAAGCACATCATTAGCACGCTTAACATATAAGGTGCTTTCAGTTGGACTGTTCTCAAAACCATGTGCAATCAGATAGGCATGTATCTTCTCATACCAAGCACGTGGTGCTTGCTTTAAACCATATAATACCTTCTTTAACCTGCACATCTCGTTTTCATGCCCTTTTTGCACAAAGCCACGGGGCTGAAAAACATACACTTTTTCATGCAAGTCACCATTCAAAAATGTTGTTTTAAAGTCCAACTGATGTACATTCCAACCATGATGGGCTGCAAGTGCACAAATGCTCCGAACAGTAGTCATATGGCATGTAGGTGCAAAGGTCTCATCAAAATCAATGCCTCTTTCCTGCGCATAACCCTTTGCAACAAGCCTAGCCTTATACCTATCAACTGTACCATCAGATTTACGCTTCAGCTTGTATACCCACTTAGTGCCAATGGCCTTCTTGCTAGGAGGCAAGTCACATAAAGACCATGTACCATTCTTCATTATAGCATCATATTCAGATTGCATTGCAACCATCCAATTTTCTGAATTTTGTGCTTCATCAAAAGAAACAGGCTCATTCTCATCATAGAGACTAGACGTAGCCGTAGCATAGCAATCTGATGCAAAGGAGGCACTATGAGAGCCTTAACGAGTACGATATGACAAAGGTGCATCTAATTTGTTGTCACGCAAAGTCTGCACCAGCCATTTTGGCATAGTTTTTTCCTTCTCCATATCAGCTCTCTCATCAACAAGTGCATCATGTAAATCTGCATCAGAAATAGAATGATCTACATCATCATATGAAACCTGCAAAGGTTGAGAAGTTGCCTCATCATTCACAGATCTTTCATAGCCTATGAGCTTATACAACCCACAACATAAAATGCCAGAAGCAATAATAACATCGCCATTTGACAGATCATGAACTGTACATCTGTCATCAACAAATTTCACAACCAAGCCAATCTTGGCTAATGCGAAAACTGATAACAGATTCTTCTTGATCCCTGGCACAAATAAAGCATCTGACAAGGTGAAAGAACTACCATCAGCAGTAGTCAGAATGATCTTACCAACTCCCATAACAGGATAAAAGGAGTTGTTAGCGCATGTGATAATATTCCCTGTAGGGGCAGGCTCGAGTGAAGAGAAGAAACTGTGCTGCGAGGTAATATGTTTGGTCGCCCCACTGTCAAAGTACCAAACATCTGAGTCCACTGCAGACATGCACTGCTCATGAGAAGATGGGTCAAAACTGCAAACAGTAGTAAATGCCCATTCTTCTTCCTGCACAAGATTAGCAGACTCTGTTTTTGGTGTAGAGGCTTCTGCAACAACCATTCCAGCCTCCTTTTTCTTTGCCTCTTTTGCAGCGTGTTTTGGACAGTTCTTTATGATATGATCATTCCCTTTACAGTACTTGCAAAACAATTTCTGCTTTTTTGATTTCTTCTCATCTTTATCTTCGTTCTTTGAATGTGCAGCAATTGCAGATTTCTGCTTACTAGTAGAAGAGCTCCATTTTCCTTTGTCCTTCTGTCTACCAGGAAAGCTTGATCTGCAACACCCATAATGAACCTGTTCTGCATGGACTGATCTTCCTGCACAGAACAGAGACTGACTCCTCAAATGATAAGGCATTCGGATTGCCTTTCATCATCAACCGAAGAGTAGAAGCAAAACTCTAATATGAATCAGGAAGACCATTCAGAACGGTCTGCACAAGTGAGCTATCTGGTATAACCTCATCAGCAGAAATCAACTATTCCTTCAAATCTTTTATCTTCGTTAGGAAACTGTCCATAGAATCACCTTCATTCATGTGCTCACTCTCCAACTGTTTTCGGAGGTAAGCAACACAAGCCTCATTCCTAGCTTGGTACAATGTGGTAAGTGTATCCCAAGCATCCCTAGCTCTTCTGCAAGAGTGAATATGAGGAATAATGGCACGTTTGACAGACAAAGCTATCAATGCATGTGCTTGGGCATCTCTGCCATCCCAACGAATTTTCTCTGCAGTAGGTGCAACAGAAACAACAGCACGAACAGGAATCTGCAGAATATCATCTTCGACACCATCTTCATCAGCTCCAGCACCTGTATTTGCAGTACCTGTCATTACACGTGTAACAGGATGTCTTTCAACACCCTGCACAATGTTCCACAATCCTTTTGCAACCAATACATGTTGCATCATATAAGCCCATAATGGGTAGTTGGTACCATCTAACTTATCCTCAACAGCTAACATACGGAATACATCACTGCTTTCAGCCATGGCTAGTGACTAAAATACCTTGATGCAAAAAATTGCCTATATCTCAAAAAGTTGAACAGAACTGCCCAGACAACTTCTGCTAGACCTGTAGCAGACTTTGAGACACTTAAACTGGCGAACAGAAACTGGTATATATCTTTGGCACAAAAAGATGAAATAGCCTGCACAAGCACTGCGATAGTGCGTTCGGAGGCCAAAACGAGCTCAGATCGCGATTTCGGCACTACACAACGAACTGCAAACGGAGGAGTGTCGACAGCGCCCTAGATGAAGTGACGACCTGCTCTGATACCAATTGTTGGAGTTAGACTTCTGCAGAAGCACGCAAACGGCACAAGGAAGAAGAAGAAGCTTGGAGCACAACACACAATACTGAATGTATTACTAGAGAATGTACAAAGATAAACAACCCATTAGGGCAATAGGCATATATACAAGACGGGGGAAAAAAACCTCCTAAAGAGGGAAAAAAGTGCCCCGGCGGTCCTAGTGTGATCACAAACATCACTACCTAAATATATCAACAAATCAAAGTCAAAAGGATCAAAGTCAAATTGGTCAAAGTCAACAAAGTCAAGGTCAGAGTCAATAGGTGCAAAGTCAAAGTGCTAAAGTGTAGGTGTCAAAGTGTACAGGTAGAGCACAATTAATTGTCCACAAAGGGTAAATTGGAGAAAGTGGGTTGTAGGTTGCAGAGGTATTTCTCTAATTTCCCTAAGGTTCAAAGTGTTTTTAAAGTGTTTTGGAAGGTTCAGGTGAACCCTCTCTTATGTGCAAAAGTGAAGACTTAAAAGAAAAATGTGAAGGTATGTGAAGCGGCAGCGTACACAGAAGTGAAAGTATGGCCCCCCAATTAAACTTTTGTTTTTAGCCTAAAGTCACTACAGGACATAACAAGGATTCGTTGGCTGCCACTTGTGAAGACAATCTTGGAACATCAAAGTGAGCACCAAGATACTCTTGCAGTTAGGAGCGTACATGAATCAACACTCACATCAAGGCAAGGACTATTCTTGGACCATTCTAAGTGTAAGCAATAGTGAGCATAGTCTAAGCAAGGCAAGAGAGAGAAGTGCAAGAGACACACAGTGTGCGACGTAGAGAAGTGAAGTGCAAGGTGTGCATGAAGAGCGACCAAGGAAGTGTGCAGAGAAGTGCTAAGCTAGTCCCCCATAGATCCCAAGGTCTCATTGAAGTGTGTGCGTGCCGACAGAAGGTACCCATCCCTCCCCATTAGTGGAAGCTTGGTGCAAGGTGTGCACAAGTGCAGGCTTGGAGAAGGTGGAGGCTTGGTGCAGAGGAGGCTGGCAGCAACAAGTCCCTTGGGTATTTGGTATTTTGTAATTGAGCACTCTGTGGTATTTTCAAAGAAGCATTGGATTGTATTGTGCTTCAACATTGTATTTGTCTGATTATAATCAATCGACAGAGGCTTCCAGTGTGTATCTTTCTTCTTGTCTTTCTCTTTTCTCCTACGAACACTCAAATCCCTTCTTGTCCAAGAATCCCCCAACAAAATTTGGCATGCCCAGTGGAAACCCAAGGAGATTTGAGCATAGGAGAAGCCAAGTGCAAAGGGTAGAAGAGTTCAAGTGTCAACAGTACTACTTCGGTGGACTAAGAGGTAAATATTCTTAGCAATTATCTCATACTAAAAGGACAAAGAACAGCCCATGACCGCAACCCCGTCGCAAAACATTGAGGGTCACCTGCAAGCAAACAAGAAGGAAGGCTGTTAGAAGATCCTCGAGTCCACTATCTTCAACCTCATCAGTAAAGAGCATGGCTGGACAGGTAGACTTGGAAACCTTTTTATCAAGATTAAATATAAAATTTCCTCCTTTCAAAGGCCTAGCTCAAGAAGATCCAGACGAGCATATTAAAAGGTTTTTGGCACTATGCAAAATTAGAGGCTTAATGGGAAGAGAGGATGCCTTTTTGATACTCTTCCGTGCTACACTTGAAGGATTAGCAGATAAATGGTTCAGCCAGTTTGCTGAGAACCATTTTACAACTTGGGACTTAATGAAAGATGCATTCAAAAATCAATTTCAACATGGAAATATTATAAAGATCATCATAGAGGAATTAGAGAATTTGAGATTGGGTCAGGTGAAAAGTTCCTAGAGTTTGTGACTAGGGCCAAGGCACTAATGGCTAAATTACCTGACCCACCACATGATTTTTTTTGTTAAGAAATGGTTAGCTAAGCCACTTCCAGTGGCCACCCAATGTAAAATCAAGGAATGAGTGTTGCCTACAGCCTCCATAGAGGAATTCATCAACACAACTACACGATTGGAATAGATAAGACAATAGTATGGAGCAACTTCTTCTCAACTACCATATTCTACAGAAATGGAGGATCCTGTAATCTAGCTAAGGAAGGATCTGGAGGGCTTAAAAAGGAATAAGCCCTACAAAGAGGAGGAGAATGTTGTTACTCAATTGAGAAGGGAGATTGAAGCACTAAAGCTCCAAAAGGAGGAGGAGGAGGCCCAAGCAGAGGAAGTGGCTCAGTTGCGACAGGAGTTGCAGGAACTCAGAGGAGGTGGCATCAAGAATGGACTTTGGTGTACCATGTGCAGTAAGCAAGGTCATATAGTAAGTGAATGTCCTCTGTTAAGTGTGACTTGCCAATTATACAGGAAAGCTGGTCATGAGGCCCAGGAATGTCAATCAAGAGGAATGCTTGCAACAACATATTGGACACAAGTAGGACCCCTACCACCAGCAAATGTAATGGCGGCTGCAACAACATATTGGACACAAGGAGGACCCCTACCACCAGCAAATGTAATGGCAGCTGCACCCAACCAAGGTAACAATTATAACCCTAGACAAAGGGATAACTTTGGAAATGGGCCAAGGAGGCCAATTATTTGTTTCCGATGTGGAGAATGTGGACACTGTCAAAGTATGTGCACTCTCCCAGAAAATGCCCCTCGCAGTAGACTGGCCCGCCCACCCCCCTTTCCCCCCCCTCCCCCTTCCCCCCCCCCCCCCCCCGCCCCCCCACCCGCCCGCCCCCGCACACTAAATAAATATCCCCTCCCCCCCCCACCTCCCTCCCCTTCCCCCCCACCCTCCACCTCCCCCCCCCCCCCCCCCCCCCCCCCCCCCCACCCGCCCGCCCACCCCCCCCCCCCCCCCGCCCACCCGCCCCCCCACCCCCGCACACTAAATAAATAATATATATATATATATATATATATATATATATATATATATATATATATATATATATATATATATATATATATATATATATATATATATATATATATATATATATATATATATATATATATATATATATATATATATATTAAATTCCATGGTTCAAACCTTTGGCTTTGGATCGTGCCTCAGATGGCCATTTTTTTCAAACTTGGAGTCATTTACATGTATTTTGGCGCCTCTGGATTCATTTTTTGCATTATTTTTTGCAAAATCCCACCTTTTCTCTTACTTTTGGTCAAAACCCACATGTTTTGCGCAAATTTATTACATGTTTTTATTTCATCACATTGTCCACATGGTCTATTCTCCATTTGTCTTCCCTTATGTTTCATAATTTCCCATATGCACCCTCTATAGCTCTACTGTTTGATCATTTTCACCCTCTCCAGACCCCATAATCATACTCCCAATCCCTCACTTTACCCTTCTACCCAGCCCCATCCTTACCCCTCCTTGCCCTATCCATCTCAGCCTCTCAGCCCTCCCTTACCCCTCCTTTCTACCCCTCCATTGCTTTCCTTTGCTTTTCCATGAAAAAATTCCCATTTTGAGTTCTTCTCTGGTGATTGTTCTCTCCTACTTCTAGTGGACTTGGTAACTGCTAAGGTGTCCCCTTTGAAGATTTTGGAGCACACATATCATGGTGTCCTTACTGCTCAAAGTTTTGGTTGTCACTCTCCAGGACGGAGAGCACATTAGGTGGTGGGCAACTGTTGAGCCCATAAAAGTCATATTGGTAAAAGTCAACTGCAGTCAAAGTCAACTGGAGTCAAAGACAAAAGGATCAAAGTCAAATTGATCAAAGTCAATAAAGTCAAGGTCAAAGTCAACAGGTGAAAAGTCAAAGTGATAAAGTGCAGGTGTCAAAGTGTACAGGTAGTGCAAAATTAATTGTCCACAAAGTGTAAAGTGGAGAAAGTTGGGTTCAGCTTGCAGAGGTATTTCTCTAATTTCCCTAAGGTTCAAAGTGTTTTTAAAGTGTTTTGGAAGGTTCAGGTGAACCCTCTCTTATGTGCAAAAGTGAAGACTTAAAAGGAAAATGTGAAGGTATGTGAAGCGGCAGCGTACACAGAAGTGAAAGTATGGCCCCCCAATTACAATTTTGTTTTTAGCCTAAAGTCACTACAGGACAAAACAGGGATTCATTGGCTGCCACTTGTGAAGACAATCTTGGGACATCAAAGTGAGCACCAAGATACTCTTGCAGTTAGGAGCGTACATGAATCGAACACTCAAATCAAAGCAAGGACTATTCTTGGACCATTCTAAGTGTAAGCAAGAGTGAGCATAGTCTAAGCAAGGCAAGAGAGAGAAGTGCAAGAGACACACAGTGTGCAACACAGAGAAGTGAAGTGCAAGGTGTGCATGAAGAGTGACCAAGGAAGTGTGCAGAGAAGTGCTAAGCTAGTCCCCCAAGGATCCCAAGGTCTTATTGAAGTGTGCGTGTGCCGATAGAAGGTACCCATCCCTCCCCCTTAGTGGAAGCTTGGTGCAAGGTGTGCACAAGTGCAGGCTTGGAGAAGGTGGAGGTTTGGTGCAGAGGAGGCCGGCAACAAGAAGTCCCTTGGGTATTTGGTATTTTGTAATTGAGCACTCTGTGGTATTTTGCACAAAAGCATTGGATTGTATTGTGCTTCAACATTGTATTTGTCTGATTATAATCAATCGACAGAGGCCTCTTGTGTGTATCTTTCTTCTTGTCTTTCCCTTTTCTCCTACAAACACTCAAATCCCCTCTTGTCCAAGAATCCCCCAACATAAATGGTTGTAACTCTCTCATACGTTATCCAAATTGGATGATTCCACTTGCTATAGGAAGTATATTTCAAGGGCTTTCCAATAAGTGGCTGGAAGCTTTCATTGGATAATCAAAAAACACTTGTAGAGAGTATTTAATTCTCTGGATACTTCTTCAAAGAGGTAGGCTGCCCACTCACCTAGCTTCATTGTTTTGACCATAACTTCCTAATGGAAGCTCCAAATCACAAAATTCACCTTGTTATAGATTCTACACTTCAAGACCTTTCTTTTGACTGATCATAATGTATATTTTGACCATTGGAAGCCATCTCTACACAAGCTTTAGATGGCTATTGACTGGCGAGAAACTCTCTTTTAGTGAATTGAGTTCCAATTGTGATAATTAGGAGTTCCTACTCATATTTTGAACCATTTTGGATAGGAATGAATTGCTTCTCATAAATTTTTATCATAATTTTTCTCTCAAATAAATTCATTTGAATACTTCTCGTATCAAAGTTTATAATTTTGCATTCTACTTTCTTCCAATTTTATGAAATCAACATTGGAATGTGCATGAAAGCTAGTTTTACATGAATTTATGTATGCACATGAAGTTACATTAACTTATGTTGATTCATAAAAGCATGCATAGATCTTGTTTGTGTGTTTTAGAATCTTTGGCAGGTATTGAATGCAGAAAAAGACATTATAATGAGGGCGTGTAGTGCCCAACAACAGATTGTGGAAAAGTTTCTTATTTACAGGTTTCTAGAGTAAAGAAAGTGGTTTGCCAACCATAAGGATGATTCCTATTATTCTAATGGTTATTATTATTTTTCTCAGGCTTCATTTTCGTGGCGAAATGCTGCCGAAAATTTTGTAGCCACATGGCATTATATGCCATGTGAGAACTAGAGTGATGTTGTGTTGAGAGGAAGTCTTATGTCTGCATAGCTAAAAGCATATAAATTTATTGAAGTAGAAAAGAAGATTCATGAGTGAATGCATCCATACATAGACGATATGATTGTTAGAAAGTTGAAATGCATGATGCATTTTTTGTGTATAGAAGATCACTTTTATGTATCACCACGATGAGTTAGGGTGAGCATGAGGTATGTGATAGAGGTATCATGCATAGGCTAATTGTGCCTTTAGAGAGTAAAGGACAAGGTATATACATCAAGAACAACAAAAATCTATTTTCGACTAGTAACACATGAGCACATGAATTGTTTTTCATGCAAGTCTATGTGCTTGATATAGATGCTTATCTCGAGTCCGCATAAGAGTGCTATGGGTATGATCATCAATACAAGTATTAAGTGCCTGTATGTGATTGGTTGTGATGAGATTAATGAATGTGCAAGAAGCACAATGAATAGAATGACATCCATAGATGTTCACTTTCACTAAAAGGTGGATATTGTAAAGAATTGTTTTTTTTTTCAACGAGATGATTTATGATGTTTAATTGATTTGCATTGATCTAGACGATCATTATATGCATGGATATATCTCCATGACATAATCCATCCAAGAAAATGAATGATTATGTTTAATCATAAGGACTAACATGTCTCATCATTTTGTAGATTTGAAAAATGATTGAGCAAATAGTTAGTGAGGTAGCAGCCTCATAGAGATTTGGATGATAATCTTTGAGAGAATGCCAAAATTTATTGAAATTTGGAGGGCAAGTAGCTCCTATGGGTTTCTTTAAGCTTCCCAATTTTCAAGTAATTTGGAAACTTTTAGATAGGTCAAATGACCTCTGCACTAAAAGTGCTGCTAATAGAGGTAGAAGCCTGAAACAAGTGACATAGGCCTATTACAAAGGGCATTTCTCTTAATTGGTAGATCTAAATGGAAGATTTTTATTTTAAATTCACGCTTGGTAGATGCAATTTGTGCATACCAACTTTTAGTATTTTTAGAGATCATTTGATAGGTCAAATAATCTCTACACATCAAAGTGTAGTCTCTGGAATTTATGAAATGATCAGAGACCATGTCACCTAGAGGTGATTGGTTCTCTTAGCTCATTTACTCAAATTGAGGGGTTTTTGATTCTAGGATTAGCTAGACACCTCAAGATTGTGTGTACAAAATTTCAAGATGAAATGTGTCTCCATTTAGGAGATATAAAAAAAAGAGTGAAAGTTAGCCTCTGTAAATTTTAAAATATTGCAGGTATAGAGGCTTAGTATTTTGGTCATAGTGAAAGATCCAAATGTCCAAATACTATGAAACTTATATCAATAAAATTAGATATAATATCTATATGCTATTAAAATTTGGAAGAAATTGGACATCATTGGTTAGGTCAAATGATCTATTCTTCTCATAACAATCTCTGGTGACGATTTTCCAAAGAGTGGTACATGTGTCTGATGAGCACATGGTCGTTTCATATTGGAAACTCCAATTTCAAAACTTTTTGTTGGAGAAGCTACTTCAGCATAGACCTAAGTGTAGGTGTAGCAGAGATAGAATTATACTTTTGAATGAATATTTTATTCCATTTTGAGTTGAAATTTTGTGAGACCAAACTAGATAAGTTGATCTAGATTTTGGCACAAAGAAAATGGGATTTGGAATTTTTTTGGTCAGTTTAAGGGCTTCAAAAAGATCACACTAAACATTTTCAGAGTTGGTCATCAAGTGTTCGACCCTTCCAGTAAAATGGTTATAAAACTCTGAGAAAATATCCAAATCAAGTGATTTTTGTGCCTAATGAAAGCTTGAGAAAAGATAGATAAGGTTGTAAAGTTAGTTAAAACTAATATTTAAGCTTCTATTGTTGGAAATTGTTTATGTAGGAGATATTTTTGAAAGGAAAAGACTTTTCAAAGATTTTTTTATGATATTTTTTGAGATGGTGTGATCACCATGTGCTAGCTATGCCCTAGATACTTGTTGATTGATCATTGGTTTTTGGTGACCATTCTCAGTAGGACAGAGGAGACTCTATCGAAATTTTCAAGAATATATATAGTGCCAAGAGAGCATGGAAGATGAGAACTTTGCTAGTTGTTCTCATTTCATATAATTGGATTCATACAAGTCGTATAAATTCCAATTTATTGTGATTTAATATTTGATTTAAGTCATATGAGTTGATATTTGATGCAAGCCGCATCCTTCACAACTCCGGTTGAGTTGATTTATTAAATAGTTTCTCAGTTCTCAACTCAATATGAGTTGATGTTAGAGATAGTTATGAGTGATAGAGTCATAGGAATGACTCCATTCTTTCCATCGAGGGAAGGAAAGACTTCAGGAACACTGTGATTTCATTATTATTATTTATGGTTGTGAGTACTCACGGATTTATTCTAATCATTTTGAGAGAAGTATTTGACTTTAATCTCATACACACATCTATGTGGGGTATAAAGTTTGGTGGTATGGGACATCAAACTTTGTATTCTACCTAGGTGTAGGATAGATGGTATGAGAGAGGAGTCTGTGAGATGGTATTTTTTATATGATTTAGAGTTCATGCAGATGATCTTCTTATTATTAGACAATAGAGGGGCAGTTGAGATAGTCACTCTATATGTGATCGCAAACAAGGCAAGTCCGCAGGCCAGCAACCTAGAAGCGGAAAGGCAAGGTTTGCACATAAGAACTATGAATAGGTAATTGCACTAAGTAGAAGTTCATAGAGTACGTACTACTTCATTTGATATGCCTGAGAATAGGCCATGGTTCATACATAGTGTGTATGATGTGAGCTAGATGCTTAGCCTAGTGGGCTATGAGTGTGCACACATCTACTTACCATTTTTCGAGTATTTAGTGGACTCATATTATGATCCTCATTATTTTTGGGAGTGCCTGATTATTATAGTCATTTACTAGATACACCTCATTCCTAGTTGGGAATGATTTGATCATAGTGATGATTAGATGGTGGTCAGAGATAAAGCAAGTTTCATCCACTTGGAACATCTTGCATGCTAGTATTGAGAAGGTGGTGGTAGTTCCACTAGTTGCTATAATTTCTTAGCACGTCTTCATTTGGCATGATGGACTTAGTTCCACAGAGTGGATTGGGATTTACTTTGTTTGAGAGATTTTGATCCATAGGTTGGATTACATATATATGATAAATTGAGATTTGGATCCATAGTTTGGATGTGAATGATTGAGATCTTGGTCCATAGTTTGGATCATTAACATATTGATATCTTGGTCCATATTCTGGATCCTTGATAGATTCTCATCTTGGATTCATAGTTTGGATCATGCTGAGACTTTCTTGAGTTTCATTTTCATTACAGTAGGTAAATCAAGTAGATTTACTCAAGCGTAGAGATAGTAAATCAAGCAGATTGACTTGAGCTTAGAGATAAAATACTATTTGGAAAAGATTTCCATTTATCTTTAGTATTTCTCCACAGAGATTGGGACATAGTCACATTGTTTTGGATTATAACAGTTTTCATTACTCTAGTGGAATGAGTGATTTTGCACAATTATACCATATGATAAGCTATCAATGTATATTCCAGGGAGACAAGGGCAAGTTGTCAAGCTTTCTATAGGTGAAATGTTGTCACAAGTTAGTGGTCAAGGTCTAGGCATAGGGAGTCTGAGGATATTTTGAGTACTTATGTTGCGCACATAGGGACTCATTGGGCCTCTGAGGGATTCCTACAGTATGCCTAAGGCAATGACTACTATTTATTGGTGGAAATTCTAGATATGCAGCAGAGAGACGAGTTGTCTACTTTTTTATTATCTAGTATTTCAGACATCTAGCACACTCTACTCTTATTATTTGAAATCACATATTCTGATTCCCAAGTTTATAGCTCCTTCTATATCATTGAGGAGAATGACGTTTAGAAGGGGGAGAGAGTGTTATATTCCAGAGATGTACATGCTTGGAGGAACGAGAAGTTCCTTGCTCGGGGGATAGCCAAGGCCAAAAGCTAGAGAGTTCATATGAGATACCTACTCATGATGGCAAGATGAGTAGAGGGACCTTACCCAATTAGGGTTTCCCTTCGCCTTTTCAAAATTGAGTCCTTTGCCAAGTAGATTGAATGATTTGTAACAAATGTGGAATCATATCCATACATTTTTGGTTGTCTTTTCTCCCTTGTTGACGTTCTAGGTGCTTGCTTAGAGCATTCTCCACACTCTTGTATTTTTGCTTTGCCTCTTGACTTCCATAGCTTGTAATCCTTTTCCTTTTCATCTTCATCATCATTTGTACCACTTCTTGAATCATGGACCTCTGTATCATGCTTGCTTCCTAATTGATGATAACCATAATCAAGATCATATGGTATAGTTACCTTTTGTTTGTCTTCATCATACCAAGACTTGTGTTCTTCAAACACAACATCTCTACTTGTAGTGAATCGCTTGCTTGAACGATTATAGAACCTATAACCCATCTGAGTTGAGTCATACCCAATAACTGCTACCTTTTTTGCCCTTCCATCTAGCTTACCTCTTATTTATGATGGTACATGAACATAAGCTAAATAACCAAGCACCTTGCAATATCCAAGACTTGGTTTTCTTCCATATCATGCTTCATAAGGAGTCATACCTTGGACTGATTTGGACGGTAGTCTATTGACAAGGTACATAGTAGTTGAAATAGCCTCTTCCCATAGATAATGAGGCAACCTCTTCTCTTCAAGCATTGTTCTTGTTGATCCAATGAACATATTGTTTCTTTTCTCTGTAATTCCATTCAATTGAGGAGAGTGCTTGGTAGTCACTTCCATTTTGATACGTTTATCTTGCAAGAACTCATCTAACTCTTTGGAGAAGTATTATCCCCCTCCATCACACCTGAGCTTCTTACCTGTATGGTTCTCCACATATGCTAGATACTTTTTAAAGTGATCAAACACTTCATTCTTACTCTTGATAAAGTACAAAATAGTCCATCTATTATGTTCATCAATAAATGAGACATAATACTTTGACCTTTCCAATGAAGGTTCTTGGCTTGGTCCCCATGCATTTGTATGTACTAGGTCCAATAAGTTGTTGTGGATGTAGCCTTGGTGGTTGAATGGTTGCCTTTGTGCCTTCCCAATTTCACATGCATCACATCTGATGATCATGTGTTGCTTTGATCTGTTTGGCAATCCAAGAAGACTTTGATACCTGCATATATCTCTCAAGGTTCTTTCATTCACGTGAGCTAGCCTCTTATGCCACTCTACAAGATCACTTAGGCTTTGAGACCCGAAGTTGAATAGAGCTATGTTTTTGGCTTCTCCTATTTGACTCAAGAAATGACGGACAGGAGATGGTTGAACCACACCCTAAGAGAGAGGATTAGGAAGTAATCCTCAACCATGACTTTTGGGGCAAGTGGTTAGCCCATCATACTCCTATCCGGGAGGTCATGAGTTCAAATCCCACAATTGGCATCAGAGCTTAGGAAGTAGGCTTGGGGAAGGAAGGCGTGCGCATCGCTTTCAAAGATGAGCCCATCAAAGATTAGAGTGTATCTCCCAAACCGTACGTCGTATTTAGATATGTAAGATACCGTTGGAAATCTCTCAAAACAAGATTTCCAATCAAAGCACTAGATTGTGGATCCAAGATACCTAGCATGGGTGAGAACCAGGTTCAAGATATTGAGGTTGAGAACAATGGGCTCAAGAGACCAAGGTTGTGAACAAGGCAAGTTCGTGGGCAAGTGGCCAAGAAGTAGAAAGGCAAGGTTCTAGAGACCAAGGTTGAGAGCAAGGGTTCAAGAGACCAAGGTTGAGAACAAGATGGTCCAAGAGAATGTGCAAGGTTGAGGACATCAATTCAAGGGGAGATCAAGGATTGATCATTGAGGAGATGATCTCTAGAAGAGAAAGATAGTGTTAGACTCAAGAAATGACGGGCAGGAGATGGTTGAACCACACCCTAAGAGGGAGGATTAGGAATTAATCCTCAACCATGGCTTTTGGACCAAGTGGTTAGCCCATCATACTCCTATCCTCTAGGTCATGAGTTCAAATCCCACATCTCCTACTTCAAAAGTAAACAACCTACCATGCTTCTCACCTCTGGCTATCTTCCTGAATCCTTGACATGGATCGTCCACAAAAGCTACATGTTGGGTGAACCAAACTTACAAGTGTTACTCAACTATTTGGCCTACACTTATTAGGTTTTTTGTAAAAGTGGGAACATAGAGTACCTTGCTCAGAATATTTGTCCTACCATTGGAAGCTTTGACATTACCAATCTTCTCCACACTATGCTTTGTGTCTTCTTGTGTTTGAACTTTATGTCTATGCTTTGGACTTTCCAAATCAGATATAAGAGCTATGTTGTTTGCAACATGATTTGAACATCTTGAATCTATATAGAATAAATGATCATCTTCGTAACCTTTTGAGTCGCTTAGATTCATCAAGGGACATGAGTCTTCATGTTGTTGATCTTTAGAATAATTGTTGTAGCCCTTCTATTATGGCCTCTATTATTCTTGTTAAAGTTGTGTCCACCTCTACCTCTATTGTTGCCATATGCACCTCTTCCACTTCCTTCCTAGGTCTTGCCATTGAACCAGCAATTTTGAGTGGTGTGGTTGGTCTTATCAAACATGGCACAAGGTTGAAAATTTTGAACATTGTTTTTGTCATGCTTTGGTCCTTTTTTCTTCCATTTTGAACATTGTTTCTGTCATGCTTTGGTCCTTTTCCCTGTAAAGTTAGCTTGGGAAGTCTCCTCTTCATCTTCTTCCTCCTTCTTGCCTTTCAACTTCTTCTCGTTATTATCTACATATAGAGCACTAGTTGAATTACCATGATAGGAGTTACCTTCCTTTATGCTATTGTTGGCCTCTTGATTGAAGAGTTGTCCAAGAAAGATGTTGAAGTCTGGAGTTTGCACATCCATGATGAGATCATATGTTGTGGTAAAAGATTTCCATTGCTTGTCACCTCTAATCCCTTTGAGAATTTGCCTCATGATGGATTGTTCTTCAATCAGCTCTCCCATGGGTGCCAATTGATCAACAACCTCCTTGACCTCTGTAACAAACTCAATGATGGTTTGTTTTGGAGTCTTCTTCATCTGGTTGAACTCATTCCAAAGATGGAAAGTCTCTAGGGCATCCCAAGTCTCATAAGATGTCTTGCATCCTCTAATATGTGGTAATAGAAAATCAGAGATAAATTTGAGTATGGATGACCTTTGCATGAGCATCCCTTGCACACCAAAGTGTGAGCCTATCTATTTCCACTTGACTAGGTCCTCCTTTGGATCTCAGAATAGGCATTGCTTTGTCACCTGACACAATGCCATATAGATTTCTTCCTTGCAAATAAGCCTCCATTCTGATTCACCAAGCAACATATTTGTGTCTATCAAGCTTCTTAATCATTTATGGAAAGTGATCTCCCATTTTGAAGGTGCTCTGATACCACCGAAAGAAGTTGAAGAAGCTTGGAGAGGCAAAAATGGCACCAAGCAGTGATAAAAGAGTATATGTATTGCTTCATATCAACAATGTAACGTGTGTACAAATGTTTTGGAGTCTTTATATAGAAACTTGAGGATATGACCATGCCTTTTCTTCATGAATTTGAACTCAAAATTAGGCAAGCTTGTTAGTTTAGATTGATTGGAATCTTTTCCTGCAATCTAGCAAAAAAGAAAGTTGAAGTCATATCTACTTTCTGATTGATTGATTGAGAATCAATTTCGATGACTTCTAACTCATGGCTTTTAGGCCTTTTAATTTTTCCTTTTACAAACTTAAATACATTGAACCTTACAAGAAATGATCATAAGTGATCAACCAATTAATACAAAGAAAATGTGTGCACATAAGTGCTATTCTTCAAGGTACAAATATGTGTACATGGTGCCATACCATCCAAATGATGGATTTGATGTAGAACATATCCTCCTCAAGAATAATGCAAGCTTGATGTTCCAATACCTCCACCTCAAGCTAAAGTATGCTTGAGTCTTAATTCTCTGATAGGTTGAATACCTTCCATAGCTTTGAATCTACAAAGCTTTATCCCATCAAGTGCCTTTGTCATCATGTCTACTATTTTCTTCTCAGAAGGAACAAATGAAATGTCAATTTTCTTGGTCATAAGCTTATCTCTTACAAAGTGGTAATAGAATTCTATGTGCTTTGTCCTTGCATGAAAAATTGGATTTGTAGCCAAATGCATGGAACTTACATTATCTCCAAGAAAGTGAGGTTTGGAACTTATATGTCCCAAATTTGAGTACAACTCCTTGAGCTATATTGCTTCTTGAGTTGCAATACTTAGACCTCTACATTCTCCTTGAATTGATGATAAAGCAACTGTTGGTTGCTTCTTGGAAGTCCATGACACCGATTTTGAACCTGCATTTGCTAAGTATCAAGAGGTACTTCTTCTATCATCCTTTGCTGCTGCCCAATCTGCATCTAAATAGATTTTGATATCCAAATCTAAAGAGTAAGGATAATAGATACCATTAAGTGTTCCTTTGAGGTACTTAAGTACTCTCTTTGCAGCATCCATGTGTGGCCTTCTAGGTGAATGCATGAAGTGACTAGGCACTCCCATACTATATGGTATGTTTGGTCTTGTGTCACTGGCATATATCAGCTACCAACTAAGCTTTGATACTCTTTAGGATCTTCAATGAGCTCACCTCCATAAACACTTAGTTTATCATTCAATTCCAAAGGTGTACCTATAAGTTTTGTGTTCTCCATTCTAAACTTGAGAAGCAGGCCTTCAATGTATCTTCTCTAAGTTAGATACATCCCTTCATCTGTATAAATCATTTCCATACCTAGGAAATATGTGAGCTCACCTAAGTCACTAATTTTGCACTCCTCTTGCATGTATCTCTTCATCCTTTGAATTCCATTCAGATCATCACCTGTCATAATAATTCATCTACATATACACATACATAAATAACTTCATTGAGATCCCTTTGGATGAATAGAGAAGGATCTAAGTTGCTAGGTTTGAATCCTTGATCTTGAAGGTATCTAACCAACCTATAGTTCTAGGCTCTAGGAGTTTGTTTCAATCCAGACAATGCTTTCTTAAGTCTGCAAACATAAGATGTATGATTAAGGTTTTCAAAACCTAGTGGTTCTGTCATGTATACATCTTCACTTATTCAACCATTAAGGAATGCATTTTTCACATCAAGTTGGAGGAGTCTACAATTTCTTGCAGTGCTACACTTATCAATGTTCTGATTATAGTCATCTTTACAACTGGTGAGAATGTTTCCTCATAGTCTATACCATGAGTTTGTGAGCAGCCTTCGGCAACTAATGTTGTCTTGTACGTCGAAACTCATCCATTTGAGTTTCTCTTAACGTTATATACCCATCTGCAACCAATTACCTTTTGATTGGGTGACATTGAAACCAAATCCCAAGCGTCCATCTCCTTCAATGCATCTATTTCTTGGCCTTTTCACAATTAGGGCTTCCCTTTGCCTCTTCATAGGTTGAGGCTTCCTTTGAAATTGAGTCCTTTGCCAAGTAGATTGAATGATTTGTAACAAATGTGGAATCATATACATACCCTTCTGGTTGTCTTTTCTCCCTTATTGACCTTCTCGATGCTTGCTTAGAGCATTCTCCACACTCTGCATCTTTGATTTGCATCTTGCATTCCATAGCTTTTAATCCTTTTCCTTTTCATCTTCATCATTATCTCTATCACTTATTGGATCCTAGACCTCCGCATCATGCTTGCTTCCTAAATCATGCTTCAAACACAACATCTCTACTTATAGTTGTTGGGTGTGTGTAGAAGTGCAAGAGACACATAAGAAGCACACACAAGAAGCACACACAAGGACCACAAACGCAACAAGACACACGGAGAAGACGATGGCTGAAATAGATCTCTCTATTGATGATGAACTGAACTGAAGTAGGAGCTGAATAATATCCCTAAGTACAAAGTACCACCACATAAGAGAGCATCAAGTATGTGGTAACATGGGGAAAAAACCTCTAGCCAGCACTAGAGTAAAAAGTGCCCATCTATAGGGAAAAGGTTCACATCAAAGCTACTTGAGGAACACATAAGTGTAACAGACCCCTTGGAGCGAATGATGTGAACACATACAGGGAGTGACAGATCAGCCCCCACAAGGTAATAAGCCTAAAGCTTTGCAAAAAGCTTCAAAATTCTCCGATGGAAGAGCTTTGGTGAATATGTCTGCCACATTATATTGTGTAGGCACATATACCAAATCAATATCTCCTGCATGAAGGCTCTCTGTCACATAGTGATAATGCACCTAAATATGTTTGGTCCGTGCATGAAACACTGGGTTTCGTGCAATAGCCAAAGCACTCTGACTATCCGTGAGAATATGTGTAACAACATCAATCTCCATGCAAAGATCCATCAATAGGCGTCTTAGCCATATACACTCCACTGTAGCTGTGAAAACTGCCCTGCCCTGTACTCAGCTTCGCAACTCGATGTCGCCACTGTATGTTGCTTCTTACTCAACCAAGATATGCATGAGTCTCCAAGGAAGAAGCAACTACCACTAGTGGAGACGCGAGTATCATAACAACTAGCCCAATCACTATCTGTAAAAGCATGCAAGCATGGTTGAATATCTCTGCCATAAAAGAGACCTAAGCTCAAAGTGCCTCAGAGATATCTAAACACACGTTTCACCACTTGCCAATGCTTAGTGCCACGGCTATGCATGAATCGACTCAACTGGGAAACTACATACTGTATATCCGGCCTTGTGTTGCATGCATATATAACACATCCCACAACTTGCTGATAAAGAGAAGTGTCAAACGCATCACTGGAATCCTCAACCGAGAAATTGAATCTTGTCTCAACTGGTGTGGAAACTGACTTGCAATCCTCAAAGTCAAAACGCTGAAGTAGTTTTTCAACATACTTTGCTTGATGCATAACGATTCCCCCCTCAACAGATACAAACTAGATGCCAAGATAGTATCTCAAAAGACCAAGATAACTGACATCAAAAGTATGTTGCAAATCAACCATAAGAATGTCAAGTTTTGCATCGCATGACCCATTCAAGAGTATGTTATCAACATAAAGAACAAGCAGTATAAGATCAGCCCTATTTCTGCATACATAGAGTGTGCTTTCAATCGGACTACACCATTGGGAAGCCAAGGGCAATCAAGTGCTTATGGATTTTGTCATACCATGCACGTGGAGCTTGCTTGAGACCATACAAGGCTTTATGCAAGCGACAAACCATATGCTCTTTCCCTTTCACAGCAAATCCATGAGGTTGCTTCACATAAACTTCTTCTTGCAAATCACCATTCAAGAAGGCTGTTTTTATGTCCAACTGATGCAGTTTCCAACCTCGATGGGTAGCCAATGCAACCAAGGTATGAATGGTAGTCATGCGTGAAGTAGGTGCAAAAGTTTCCTCATAGTCAATGCCATATTGTTGCACATATCCTTTGGCAACCAATCTAGCTTTGTAGCGATCAAAACTACCATCATATTTTCTCTTAATCTTATAAACCCACTTTGTACCAATGGGATTCTTTCCTTGTGGCAATTCCCAAAACTCTCAAGTACCATTCCTATGTACGGAATCCATTTCTAATTGCATAGCACTCATCCATTGTGGATCATCACATGCATCTTCAAAAGAAAGTGGCTCTTCATTACATGTTGTAGCAATAAGACAATAATCCACAAAATTACTTGATGCATGGTGAGAGCTTGATCTTGTTCTACCAAGTAAAGGTGCACTCAATTTGCTGTCCTGCAAAGTTTGTTTCAGCCACTTTGGCACAGTTTGTGCACTCCTGATAGATATATGTTCATTATGTAAAGCATCTTCAATAGGTACATCATGCGTGGGCTGAATTTTATGCTCAATTTCAGCCATATTCTGATGCAAATGTTCAGCCATATGTGGCTGGAAATTTCTAGCAGTTTGGACAATTTTGGCTGAAAAATCTCAGCCATGTTTGGCTGGAAATTATGTATATTTTCAGCACTATTTTGCTGGAATTTTTCAGCCCTTTGAGCCTCAGTTGGCTAGTCTACATGGCCATAGTCAAGCGCACCATTTTGGAACAAAGTCATGAGTGTATCAAACACATCTTGTGAGTTAACTGTTGGCTGTTTTTTGCATTCAAGTAGAGGGAAAACTGAATTTTCAGCAAATACCACATCTTGACTCACAATAATTTTGTTCGTCAATGGATGGTACAAATGATATCCCTTAATTTCAACACCATAACCAAAAAATATACATTTCTTTTCCTTGTCATCAAGTTTGCGACATTCTTGTGATGGCACAAGAGCATATGCCAAACAACCAAACACACGCATATGACTAACCATAGGCTTATGACCATTCCAAGCCTCATAAGGAGTGATGACTCTCAATGCTTTTGTAGGGCAGCAATTCAACACATAGTTTGCACACATGACCGCTTCCATCCAAAACTTATCAGGAAGATGCTTTCCTGTAACCATACATCGTGCCATTTCAAGTAGAGTTCTATTTTACGCTGGGCAACACCATTTTGCTGAGGTGTATATGGCACTGTACATTGGTGTGAAATACCTCTTTCACAAAGAAAATAATTAAACTCATGTGACATGTATTCGCCACCACGATATGTGCATAGAGTCAAAAGCTTTTGTGAAGAAAAATTTTCAGCCATAGCTAAAAATGCTTTGAAGCAAGAAAATACCTCATTCTTTGCTTTCATAGGATACACCCATGTATGGCGAGTAGCATCATCAATGAAGGTAACAAAATATGCATGATTCCCAAAAGATGACGTCTTGACAGGACCACATACATCACTATGAACAAGCTGCAATTTTCTTGTAGTGTATGTATGACCATCTTTTGGAAAAGAAGCATGATGCATTTTTCCAAGAATGCAACCTTCACATGCATGATTTTCAATGGACTCAAGTGTAGGCAAGTCAATAACCATGTCGTTCTTTTGCAAGTAAAGTAAACTATTGAAGTTCAAGTGACCAAAACGAGCATGCCAAAGCTCCATTTCAGCCATGGAAGAAGTATTAGCAACCAAGGCATTCGAGGAAGCCCTCTTGTATGTATCCATGCAATACAAACTATTACATAATGTACCGGACCTTACGATAACATCGCCATTTGTTGCAGAGCAAAGGAGTAAAAGAGAAGAGCCCCAAAATTTTCGAATTAATGGGCATATTTTTCTTCTTCAAAGTCCTAGAGAATTCCCTCAAGCCATGTAAATGCACTAGAGGAGTCCACTAGTTGCATAACCCCAATTTGTTGTAAAATATCCCTTGTAAATTAGTAGGAAATTCACTTTTTTGGAATAAAGTGCCAGTCTCTTGTGTGAAAGGACCAAACTTAGGGCACATGTATATAAGTCACTTTGTGACTCTTTGTAGAGACTTTTTGCCATTGTGAAGAAGGAGCTCTCCAAAATTTCGAATTTGCCTCTTTCTTGTAGATTTTCATCTTCTCTTTGATCTTGTATGTGTGTGTAATGCTTGGAATGTGTGTGTAGGGTTGTTGTCTACCTCTCTCCACTGTTTTTGAGCTATTGTAGTGTGTGTGTGTGAGCATGTAGGAGTTGTGGCGTGAATGTGAGTGCTTCTTGCCATTCACTATTTCGGTCATAATTTGAAGCAGAGTTGTCAAAATCAAGTGAAACAATAGATGCGTCTTGTTGAGAGCTTCAAAATGAGTACCATATTGACTATATTCGGAGTTTGGAGCTAGGAGAAATCCTTGATTTTCTGAAAACTACTATAAGAGGTATCGCGGCAGACACTTTCAGTTTCTCAGTGAGCTTGAGAGGTGGATTAGTCTTTTCTCATTCATAGCAGCTGAACCACTTCATGTTCCATCATGTCTGCACATGTCCTCATACACTTGGTTAGGTCGTTCGATCAGATTGACATTTAAATGTGTGTTAATTTCCCACTATATGCACTTGTGTTGCAATAGAGGTACAGTCTCATTGGCACGAGTCCTTGAGACTTCTTGACTCAAGTACACAGGTTTTTGGCGCCGTTGCCGGGGAACACTCAGCCAAGGTGCCTTCGTGATGGTTATAGATCGAGTGTGATGGAATCGTACTTGTAGAAGTGAACTCGTTCCGTGGCAAGTAGTCAATCACTTCAGCACTTGTTACTTCACATCCCCAAGGTGTGTGTAATGAGTTTTTAGGTTTAGGGTTAGTAGGAAGGGAGAGAATTAGGAGTTAGGGTTAGGTGAGAAGGAGAGGAGAAGTGAAGAGAAGTGATATAGGAGTAGACCAAGACCACTAAAAAAATCCCAAAAATTATCTAAAATTAGCAATGTTCAATTCCTGTCAAAAAAGGTATAAAAACCAAAAAAATGATTCATTTGATACTTCACTGCACTCTGGTATCATCTGCGAGCAGCGATCGGTATTGCGGGAGGAGTATCGTGCATTTCAGACCTTCAAAGTTAGATTTTGAGCTAAAGGTGCAAGCAAGGTAGCACTAACGTAAGATTCCACAAAATACATTGAATAAAAACACTCTAAAAAGACACAAACGAGTAATTTAAGGCATGCGCGGTATCGTGGGGGGAAAAACTGTGGATTTTTGAATTCCATTGAAAGGGACAGTGGGCTAGGAGTGAAGAGGTGTATGAGAAGAGCAAGGGGGTGCAAAGCTTTGTGATTTTTTAGTCTATTTGGCTTGAGTATCGCGATCGGTTGAGTTTTCGTATTGCGATACCAAAATTCCCTTGTATCGCGATACTCGCCAAGGTATCGTATCGTTGGATACCAGTCTTGGTATCGCGATACCAATCTGGTATCGTGTCGCCAAGTTGGTATCGCGATCTCACTTTACCCAGTAGTATCGTATCGTTACTTACTGTGGTATCGTATCGTCCACTTGCCTGATTCGTATCGCGATACCATCTTCAGTATCGTATGGCCTTGGTTCTCAGGTATCCTATCACGAGGACCTTGGTATCGTATCATCCATGATCGTGGTATCGTATCATTAATCCCAGAAGTATCGTATCGTACAAGTTGGTGGTATCGTATCGCCACTTGTCTTGGTATCGTATCGTCTCATTGTCGGGAGTCCTATCGCGATACCAAGTTGGTATCGTATCGGCGTATGCTCTAGTATCGTATCGCTTGAGCAATCTGGTATCGTATCGCAGGGCTTCCAGTATCGTATCGTGCAAAAGAAGTGGTATCGTATCGTGACTGAAATTAGTATCGTATGGTCTCGGTGCTCAGGTATCGTATCGCGAGAATTATTGGTATCGTATCGTGGCACTAGTTCAGTATCATATCGCCTGCTATAGCAAGTATCGTATCATGTAGATTCCAAGTATCGTATCGTGGCCAGCTCGGTATCGCCCAGTGCAATATCGCCTGGAAGTGGTATCGGCCAGTGTGGTTGAAGCATTTTGTCAGGTAACTTGAGCCTTTTGAGGAGCCACTCAAGGAGAGCATCTGAGACTTAGAGAGTCTTAGGAGGGTGAATGAACTTGAGGTCAGGGAGAGTGCTAAGTAGCCGAAGAAGTGTCATATCTTATGTGGGAAGTGCTGCCCAGGTTAGTCACCACTCTGCCTATTCAGAGACCTCTAGTGACTTAGAGGAGGAAATACCCATGGATTCGGAAGACATGCAGGGTCCAACTCCAAGTAGAAATTTCATGACTACTGTAGAGGGAGATTACCGTACTTCCTTGCAGTATGTGTCTACAAATGCCCAGGAGATCCCCATCTACCTGGATGGCTTAAACAGATCTGTGGCTAGGATGGTAACTTCCATGAATGCCACAATCGTGCCCCGAACTACTGTCAAGTACGAAGGAGGAGCATACGTAGACAAAATTGGTCACATCTACATCGTGACTGAATTTCCTGAAATGATCAATGAAAGGGGAGAATTAGTGGAACCAGAAAACTCCGGAAGAACAAACCCTGAAGAGCTAGTGACTACTCCTAGAGGGAGGTCCCAAGTAACTCGAGTCCTGAGAGGAGACTTGATACCTCAAGACGACTATTTATTGGAAGTCTATATGATCCATGGATCAGACTTACTGCTTCAAACAGACTTACCGGCTCCAGGGAGAGAAGAAATCCCCATGACATTTTATGAGCTAAAGGATCCAGAAGAGGAAGCTAGACTCACATACTTGGACAAAAATCGAAGGAGATATTGGCTAGTGAGTGCCTTAGACAGGGCTCGGCTGAGATACATGGGTGTGCCTGTATTCCCTCAGAGAGATCAGGCAACTAGTTCGCAAAACCCTTTTGGAAATCAACAAGAGACAGAACATACCACATCAGGACAGACCAACCAACGAAGTGTACCAAACCGTACTCATGTGCAATTAGCAACTCCAGGAGTGCAAACACATAATCAGGCCCATGTAGGGGTAGGTAATCAGTACCGACCACCCATAAGACCACGACCACCAGTAGGAGGGCAACCGAGAATGCCCCCAGTTAGACCAGCAATCCTTGTCTTCCCTGTATTGCCGAGACCGACTGAACCAATGAGAAGACTGAGACCTATACGAGTGGCCAAGTGTGTAAGAAATCATTATGATGGATTAGGAGAACCTTACGATCACATTGCCGAATTTAAACAAGTTCTAAGGGCAGAACAAGTAGACGACTTCTTTGTGCAGTATGAGTCTTTTGGACTCACCGTCACAGGAACGGCTCTAACTTGGTTCCAGCCATTGGACCCTGATCAATTTGGGAACATGGAGCAATTCTTTCAAGAATTCATTGGGGAATTCACGAAGAGAGGGATCAAACACAATTCCGCGTCTTCAATCCATAGTTTTAAACAGAACCCCAATGAAACAGTGAAAACAACAGCCCGAAGATTCAATCTGTATGTGGATAGATGCCGTGTTGCAGAGAGACCCACTCAACAAAAATGATTTCATTAGTTTTGGATGGACTCACGAATGGAACCCTAAGGACCTTAGTGTACGTGAAAGGACTACAAGCTCTGAGTGAATGTCTTGAGGAATGCATTGACCTAGAAGATAACCTAGCTGAGGACCTCAAGAGTACACCCAACCCCACTAAATAAGAAGACTCGTGAAGTACCATTACTTCCAACTCTAGTAATATGGAGGAATTGGCTGAATTATTAGCAAAAAAACTAGGAGTCCAGGGACAAAGAACTTATCAACACCCAGCTCAAAGAGTGCCTATGCTACGAAGATGTAGCCTATGTGGAGGAGATCACCCCACACACATGTGTGTGCGAGGAGGGACCGGTGCACATCAAAACTACCCATACAACAGACAACACCACCAAGAACCGCTTTGTACTGCCACTTAGAACAAAAATACACTAATCACGCCACTGAAAGTTGTCCATTCAATCGGCAAGCAAGACCATTCCAACCACCACAGTATCGACCATATGGATATCCACCTAGAGAGCAAGGTAGAGAGATGCCCAGATACTATCCAACACCAGCAGGAGTATCAAGACCATATGAACAAGCACCATATCCACCACCACAGCCCGTGTTAGGACCACAACTGTCACAACCTCAACAAGTAGTACCTGTGAAGTATACTCAGCCCGAAGAGAATTTGGAGAGAGCCATAGTGCCAGCATCATCTACAATCAATGAGGAATCAGTGAACCCTGGATATGAGCTGCCACCAAGATATTACTACCCATATGAAGCCAATATGTTAGATTACGAACCAACCTATGATTCGGCTTATTATGGATATGGAAACTATGACCCAAGCTATGGCACTGAGGTGACAACTCTAATGTATACCGCTCCTAAAGCACAACCACCCATGAGACCAACCATTAGATCCCCCGTATCAAGAGGACCTTGTTATAGGCGCGGAGGAGACCATTTTATTAGAGAGTGCCCTCGACCTTACCATCCACCACCACCTAGGATGTGGGAGGGCTATTGTAGTGATTATGGAAAGGAACATCTTTTCAGAGATTGCCCAAAGAATCCAACCAAAGTCCAGGACACTGCACCTATCAATGTCATTGAAGTGATAGAAGGATCTGGAAGTGATAAGGAATATATTGTGCCATTGAAGGCCATTACTAGAGCTCAGATAAGGCAACAAAAAGGGAAAAAACCAGAACGGGAACAAGAGAGCAATAAAACTGTAAGTCCTAAAGTTCAGGTAGTGGAAGATTCTGAAGATACACAAGAGAGTACACAGAACACCAAAGCTCAAAAATGGAAGGAGAGAAGAGAAAAACTAAAAAATAAATGGACAAAAGATGAGAGTCAAAAAAGTAAAAAACAAACCCGAAACAGAAGGGAACATAAAGAACAAGGGATCCGAGAGGAGACCCCGGTGTCACCACTTATCCAAGAGAAAGAGAAACCAGGATCAATTCTAGCTGACCCAAAACCAGACGTCCTAGACATGTGGCTGAAAGCTTACCACGCTAGAATTAAGACTGTGCCGAATATAGAGCAACAAGAAAGACTTTACCCACAAGGGGAGATGGAAAAGGAAAGACTAGCGATATGTAGGAAACTTATAGAGGTAGCACAAGCAACCCTAGAAAAGACTATCCCAGCTCTACCCGAGACAAGAATAACAGATGATCAATACGAGAATTTGTCCAATCCAAAGGTAAAGAACTCAAGGAGAAGGAAAACATAGATGAGCAAATGGAAACTCAAGAGGAACTTGTGTCAATAATACTGGATTTAGAGGCAGAATGGCCGAAGGAATTATGGAAGAGACTTCGAGAAGAACAATGTAAGAAAAATGGAGTATCGAAACCTCCTTTCGAGGAAATAGATGTAGAAGTTTATCAACCCAGTACCAACTTAGAGGAAGTATATGAGGAAGTATCAAGACTCGATAGGAGAAGGGAGGAAACCTTGAGTATTTCCACCTTACCGAATTACATGGGAGAATACGAAAAGGAGTCTATAATAGTACGAGCACCCACAGTACATGGAAAAGGAAAAGGAAACTCTGAACAAAGTTCACACAATCTAATGGAACTCAAGAAAGCAAAAGTACAATGCAAGTTGACTGTGGAAGAGTTGCTTCAACTTAAGGCACAATTATGGAAACAATTAGCAAGCCATTTAGAATTAGAGCTAGAGAAGGAAGAAAAGGAAGGAAAGGAAAGAGAGAACACATCTAAAAGACAAATCCCAGTGGATAAAGTGGGAGAGTTTAGTGAAGGTGACGAAGGCAATACCTACCTGCCTGTCACTTACAATGGGTACATGACCAAGGCAATACTAGATACGGGAGCTGGGGTCGGAATCGCTACCAAGGAAATTTGGGAGAAATGGGGAAAACCTGCCTTACGACCCACACGCATGAAGCTCCAATTAGCAGACGGGCATGTGGAGAAACCCTTAGGAATATTGGAAAGAATCAAATTAACCACTTGTGGAGTAGAATTTGAACACACATTAGCCATTTGTAAGTTCGAGAAAGCTAACAACTATGAAATGATATTGGGACGACCCTTTATGAGACAAATGCCGGTAGTGCAAGACTGGGGAAGAGATTCATTGTACCTACAACATCAAGGAAACACGACCAAGATAAACTTGCATACATTTGCTTATCGAGATGTCCCTCCACTACAGTGGAATCCGATACACAAGGAGGAAGATGACATATCCATGCATAGTGCTGGATCAAGCGCTGTGTAACGAGGATATGGACCTCTGATCATCAATAGAATCTCTACTAGTGGAGCAATTCACCTAGCCACTCTAGATGGAGATATTCTTCCTAACTACATAAGTGGATGCAGAGTCAAACGGTACATGGAACCATTGACGGATCAAATGTTAGCACGTCTAGTAGGTGCTCAAAATAGGAAGAAAGAGGAAGAACAGATTAGAGAGGAGGCCCGACTAGAAGCCCTGCAACGCATTAAGAGACGAAAAGAGTGGATCAGACAACGAGATGAACGCTATCTCCATGGAGAAGAGCCTATCCCTATGGCCAACTACCAAGTCCATGACTCGGACACGGCGAAGTCATACATGTCAACACCTTACCTAAACCTAGGAATTGGCAAGACAGAGTACAAGTTGATAGAAGCCTTGATAGACTCAGGAGCAGGACTTAGTTGCATACGTAATACGGTCATAAAAGATCTACAAATGATTATGAGTCCCACTAAAGCTCAATTGAGAGGAATTGGAGGTCAAACCCTAGAATGCATTGGAACAACAATAGTGTCTCTCCACCTAGGAAATTCTTCCATGGAACAAAGATTATTAGTGTGCAGAGGCAAGGATTTAATAGAGGATTTGATCTTAGGACAAGATTGGATCATTGAGAACGAAGTAAGCATCAACCTAGCTCAAGGCTATATTTCAGCCAAGATAGGGCACCAGGAAATTTTCAGTTTATTATGAGAAAAGCCTTTACTTCCACTAAAGGTCATCGAGCTGCCAAGAAAAGACACTGGAGAATGATCCCAGTCTTAATATCTCAGAAACAAATCTAGAAGAAGTAGAAAGCTCCGACCCTACGAGGTCCACGGGGAAAGCACCACATTCAGCTGAAGAACAACCAGCCACTAAGGAAACCAACTCTAATGGAGCTTCTCAACAAGCCAAAAGACCACTAATATGGAATCCGACACTCAGATACTTACGGCAAAGAACGACCAAATACCAATGGGTGCGTAAAGACCAAAAGAAGGAAGAGCAGACGTCAACATCAATTCTAAAGGAGAAAATAGAAATGAAGAAGTCAGCTTCATCTAAGGCCAACCCAAAAAGACTCTTGCAAGTATGGCTTCCCAAGCCTTTGATTGAAGTTCAGAGAGCACGACATCAGATATGGATCCCCAAGCAGGCCAGGCAGACCGCCAAGCAAAAGATATGCAAGTGGGAGGGTACACTACATCATAACAGTCGAACGACAAAGCATAGACAGACTCATACGAAAAATAGGGAAAGCAACAATTATAGTGCTCAGCTACCAAAAGCTACAAACGAACAACAAAAAGAGCGAAAAAGTAGAGAGAAGAATCGAAACAACATAACAATAAAGTGGATTCGGAAACCCAACCAACTGCGAAGAGTGGACCATCGAGTTGACAAAGATTCCAATTGCACTCATGAGGTGTCAATTGCACCTAAAGTATGCATGATAGGGCCACATTACAAGGCCACGCATTCAACACATGATGCACCTGATAAAATTAGTGGTGCACATTCTCCAAGAAAGATTAGATCTTAGCTTCAACTCTCTTAGGAATGGACATACTTGTACATAAATAAATGCTTCGGCTATACTAACACTTGTTTTCTTTCACGATAAGAAATAAAAAGATGTGGTAAGAGATCTCGCTCATAAAACCATGGGAGACAGAGTGATGGAACGGCAATAATCAATACGATGCACTAGACAGCTGCATACTTTCCGTTGACACTAATGCACTTTTCCTTACAAGTGTAGATGGCTTCAGAAGATTCCGAAGCAACAGTACAAGAGGAAGTGTTGGAATTCCCACTCTAGAGTATCACAAAGGCAAAGGGACACTGGTTTCGAGAAGATCAACTAGCTGGGGAGTACCTCTTCTTGGCAACGATCAAAATTATGGATACAGATCATCAATTTCTAGACATGTCCCAAGATTTTTGAGTACTACATGAACTCCCGTCTATCGTAGACACTATGAAGAAAGCGGGCATACATAAATATTTTGAGCTGCCAATCTATAAGCCCGACTTTCAAAGATGCACACAGGTAATGAATACCTTACAGCTAGCGCTGCATGATCCCTTGGTGCCAGAGGCTCGAGTGATGGATAAAGTAGGTGAATGGGTTGTCATTCAATTCACACGACACCAATCACTTAGATATCGTTGCTCAAGAACTTCTTAAACACAAGGACACCATTGCACAGGCTACTCAGGAAATAAAGAAAACAGATGCATTGATTGCATAGCTTCAAGAACAATTAAAGCAAAAAACAATGGAGGGGACACCAGTAGTACCAAAATCTGCAGAGGCTACTGTGGAGACTGAGGTACGTCCTCTCTCTCCCCCCTCACATCATTCACCGATAAGGGAGGAATAGGAGGTTCACATTGAACATAACACTCGGGAAATTGCAAAATTGAGCTGACTAAAAAGGGCACTATTGGTGTCCCAGCTTACGGTTGAGTTTGAAGATCAAATCATCCACGTAATGAAGGAAGCGCAAATAGAAAGCAAAAACTTGGACCAAATTCTGAAGCCCTTCGATGCACCATATGGACTACTTAAGGAACAAACGTGATATTATATAAAGACTACGACAAATAAAGATCCGGACCACAATCTCCACTTCAAGCATAATACATTCAACTATACCCAAGAAGAATTTGAGAAGGCAGATCCTATATGGAGAAGAAAGCTGTTGGAAAAGAATCCTACACTGCGGGTACAGTGGGAAGCATCACCTTATGTGCTTCAAATAAACCCATCCTTTTGCCCAGTACCCCGTCGAAGAGCCTGGATGCAATTTTGGGAAGGTCAGCGCCAGGGAAATATCAATAATCAGTGGCTCAACTATCCGTTGTTACCTAGTCCGCCACATAATTACCTACCGACGGAGGAATATATGGTAAAAACTATGGAATTTTGGATTTCCAGATATGCTATAGTTCCTGATTTAGCTGTTAAAATGACAAATAAGATATTCAGCATGCTACTTACGGTAATCAAAGTATTCCAACATGCAAAATACACTTTTTTGAATTTCATTGGCATTACGCAAGGATCGGAAGCACTCAATTTTTATCTATCCACTATTCTAAGCCGCCTGACACTTATGGCATATTATTCTCGAATCATGTTTTTGTCGTCAACGTATATGCAAACTTTCGAAGAAGCATTTTTCACTGGCTTCTTCGAAATAGATTCAGAGATTTTTGTAAAAATGACTTCAAACTTGAATGCGCGTCTGGTTGCTTATGAAACAAGTTTTTTTGCGGATCACCGATAAGCACTAGAGGACGGAGTTAAGTCCCAGCAGTGGAAAGAATTTATGATTTGTCACGCTAATCTGCTGAATCAATGAGAGCAAGCAGCCATACAGACATACACACGTCGCCACAAAAAGCCTGTCGGGGACGACAGAGTTCAGGAGGAGGGAAGTGTGGAAGGGGAATCAAGCAAGAAAAGAAGAAGAAGAAGATCAAAGTCAAAAACAACTCAATAAAGAATGAAGATCATGATACAAAAGAGCCACCCTCTGCCCAAAGCTCCGTAGTGGCACGCATCAGGCAACAACGTGAATCATCCAGGTCTTGAGAAGTGGAATTAAAGATCAATCAGAACCAGGACATTTCATGGGAAGGACGGACCAGGGCCAGGAACTATACATGAAGAAGTGCAAGACAATAATTGGCAAGCAGTAATCCTTCCGATGATAGCGTGCGGTGAAAAGAAGGTAAACAAGCTCAAAGCAATACAACAGGGTCACATGTGTGCAACCAGGACAAATCAGAGTACCACAAGCAAGACATAGGTCACTGGTGACGTGCGTGGCAACCCCACTGAATACAGCAACCCAGATATGCGATATACGGAATAACAAGGGGCAAAACAGAAGCAAAGGACAAAGATTGGATAAAATAACTAAAGCAAGCCGAAGACAGAAGCAAAGGACAAACCTCGGATAAGATAACCAATTGTCTTATGAACCTTATTGCTTCTTCGACCATTGGATGCGTGCACTCAAAAGACTTAAACAAGCAGCCAACGAGAAGCTAAAGCCTGTCAAGGGACGATAGAGACAAAGAGGGGGAGAGTGTTGCAGAGCAAAGGAGTAAAAGAGAAGAGCCCCAAAATTTTCGAATTAATGGGAATATTTTTCTTCTTCAAAGTTCTAGATGATTCCCTCAAGCCATGTAAATGCACTAGAGCAGTCCTCTAGTTGCATAATCCCAATTTATTGTAAAATATCCCTTGTAAATTAGTAGGAAATTCACTTTTTTGGAATAAGTGCCGATCTCTTGTGTGAAAGGACCAAACTTAGGGCACATGTATATAAGTCACTTTGTTGTAGAGAACTTTTGCCATTGTGAAGAAAGAGCTCTCCAAAATTTCGAATTTGCCTCTTTCTTGCAGATTTCCATCTTCTCTTTGATCTTGCATGTGTGCGTAATGCTTGGAATGTGTGTGTAGGACTATTGTCTACCTCTCCCCAGTGTTTTTGAGCTACTGTAGTGTGTGTGTGAGCTTGTAGGAGTTGTGGCGTGAGTGTGGGTGCTTCCCGCAATTCACTATTTCAGTCATAACTTGAAGTAGAGTTGTCAAAATTGAGTGAAACCACTTCCAATAGATGCGTCTTGTTGAGAGCTTCAAAATGAGTACCCTATTAACTATACTCGGAGTTCGGAGCTGGGAGAAATCCTTGATTTTTTGAAAACTGTTGTAAGACGTATCGCGGCAGACACTTTCAGTTTCTTAGTGAGCTTGAGAGGTGGATTAGTCTTTTCTCATTCATAGCAGCTGAACCACTTCATGTTCCATCATGTTTGCACATGTCCTCATACACTTGGTTAGGTCGTTCGATCAGATTGACATTTAAATGTGTGCTAATTTCCCACTATATGCACTTCTGTTGCAATAGAGGTACAGTCTCATTGGCACGAGTCCTTGAGTCTTCTTGACTCAAGTACACACCATTGCTCAAATCATGAACCATACACTTATCATCAACAAAGTGTACATGAAATCAAGCTTTGGCCATCAACGCAATTGAAATTAAGTTCTTCTCCAATGCATTTTTTAAGAGAATCACACCTCCATTTGTAGCCGTAAGCTCAATTTCTCCTACTCCAATGATAGGATAAGAGGCATTGTTTGCACACACTACATGTCCTCCTTTGGGTGCATCTTTCAAAGAAGCAAAAAATCTTTTGCATGACGTTATGTGCTTTGAAGCACCACTATCAAAGAACCAATCCAAATCAACCTCACTCACAACAATACGTTTAGAATACAAAGAAGCATCATAATGACATGTAACAACACATGCCCAAAAATCTTGAGCCATGTTAGCTTCATCATTCTTTACATTTGCTAAATTTTCAGCAATAGACATGGCGGATTCCTTCTTCTTTTCATCGTGTTTAGCAAGCTTTCTACATTCATCAATAGTATGACCAGCCTTTCAACAATATTTGCAAATTATCATCATTAGAGGAATGAGTGGAAGAGGAAGATTGAGGCTTTGGTTTTGATGAACCCAAAGCTGAACCATACTTGCTTTTCCTCTTTTGTGAGATAGCAAGTTCTTGAGTTCCCTCAATCAAACCACTCCTATTGACTCTAGATTGCTCTTCTCGCAAAAGAAGAGACACAACGTCATCAAATGCATACATATTAGGATTTCCTTTTGCAACCAAATGGAGTGTAGTAGCAAAGCTTTGAAAAGATTCCGGTAATCCTTTCAACAATGTAGAAATGAGTGATGCATCCGAAATAATCTCATCTATGTTTGCCAATTGCTCTTTCAATTCCTTGATGCATGTCACATACACATCCACCGACTCATTTTCAGCCATACATACATCCTCAAGTTGCTTCCTCAAGTATGCAACACGTGCTTCATTATCCACGGCATACAAAGAAGCAAGTGTCCCATGGTTGTCTCGATGTAGAACATGACCGAATGTGTGGAACTATATGACGCCTCACTAAAAACCCAATCAAAGCATGAATTTGAGCATCTTTTCCATCCCATCTAAGCTGCTCCTGTGTAGGGGGAGAAGGAGAAACCAATGTACTCGAAGAAGAAGCTCCATTTGTGACAGTATATTGTGAAGTAGAAGAACCTGCAGGTCTTCGATCTGCATTTGCCACTATGTTCCAAAGTTGTTTGGAAACAAGAACATGCTTCATCATGTAAGACCACATCGGACAGTTGGTCCCATCAAGCTTATCTTCAGCTTGAAGCATGCCAAACAAGTCATTGTTGCGCGCCATTTCACAAAAGAACAAGAATGTGACAAAATCTTCACTTCGACGAAAGCTGAATTGAATGCTAAAATTTCAGCTCACAAACCATCACTCTGATGGCGATTCTGGCTGCATGAATGGCTTTGAAATGAGGGTAAAACCCCAGCGCACATGGTGGAAATGTTTCTTGGCTGCTGAAATTCATAGTTATATGCTCTAAAGTCGACTTGCACTGTTAAAAGTGCACGCGCGCCGCAACGCGAAAAACCAAAACTTGAGAAGGAGGTGAACTTGCTCTGATACCACTATTGGGTGTATATAGAAGTGTGAGAGACGCACAAGAAGCACACACAAGGAGCACAAACGTAGCAAGACACACAGAGAAGAGGATGGCTGGAATAGCTCTCTCTATTGATGATCAATTGAACTGAAGTAAGAGTTGAATAATATCCCTAAGTACAAAGTACCACCACATAAGATAGTATCGAGTATGTGGTAACATGGCAAAAAAACCTCTAGGCAGCACTAGAGTAAAAAGTGCCCATGTATAGGGAAAAGGTTCATATCAAAGCTACTCGAGGAACACATAAGTGTAACAATAGTGAATTGCTTGGTTGACTGTAGAACCTCTAACCCATTTGAGTTGAGTCATACCCAATAGACACTGCCTTTCTTACCCTTTCATCTAGCTTATCTCTTATTTGTGATGGTACATGAACATAAGCTAAACAACCAAACACCTTGCAATGTCCAAAACTAGGTTTTCTTCCATTCCATATATAATGACTCATACCTTGGAGTGATTTGGAAGGTAGTCTATTGACATGCTACATAGTAGTTGACATAGTCTCTGCCCATACATAATGTGGCAACCTCTTCTCTTCAAGAATTATTCTCGCTGATCCAACCAATGTCTTGTTTCTTATCTCCACAATTCCATTCAATTGAGGAGAGTACCTTATAGTCACTTCCCTTTTGATACCTTTATCTTGCAAGAACACATCTAAATCTTTTTGGCAAAGTATTCTCCCCCTCCATTAGATCTGTGCTTCTTGAGTGCTCTACTTGTATGGTTATCCACATATGATAGATACTTTTTGAAGCAATCAAACATTTCATTCTTACTCTTAACCATGTTTCGAATAGTCCATCTACTATGGTCATCAATAAATGAGACGTAATACCTTGATCTTGCCAATGAATGTTCTTGGCTTGATCCCCATACATGTAAGTACTAGGTCCAATAAGTTTTTGTGGATGTAATATTTGTGGTTGAATGGTTGTCTTTGTGCCTTCCCAATCTTACATGCATCACATCTATTGATCGTGTGTTACTTTGATATATTTGGCAATCCAAGAACACTTTGATCCCTGCATATATGTTTTAAGGTTCTTTCATTCACATGAGCTAGCCTCTTATGCCACACTTCAAGCTCACTTAGGCTTTGAGACCCAAAGTTGAATAGAGCTATGTTTTTGGTTTCTCCTAATTCAAAATTAAAGAGCCTACCATGATGCTCACCTATGGCTATCTTCTTAAAGCCTTGACATGGATCTTTCACAAAAGCTCCATGTTGGGTGAACCTAACTTGCAAGCCTTTCTCAACTATTTGGCCTACACTTATTAGGTTTTTTGTAATAGTGGGAACATAGAGTACCTTGCTCACAATATTTATCCTGCCATTGGAAGCATCGACATTACCAATCTCCTCCACACTATGCTTTGTGTCTTCCCCTATTTGAACTTCATGTCTATGCTTTGGATTTTCCAAATCAGATAAAAGAGCTATGTTGCCTACAACATGATTTGAACATCTTGAAGCTATTTACAATAAATGATCATCTTCTTTACCTTCCTTGTGGCTTAGATTCATTAAGAGCAATGAGTCTTCATGTTGTTGATATTCAAAATAATTTTTGTCACCCCTTCTATTATGGCCTCTATTGTTATTGATCAAGTTTTTTCCACCTCTGCCTCTATTGTTGCCATATCTACCTCTTCCACTTCCTTTTTGGGTCTTCCCATTGAACCAACAATTTTGAGTGGTGTGGTTGGTCTTATCATAGACGGCACAAGGTTGAACATTCCCACCTTTGTTTTTGTCATGCTTTGTTCCTTTCTTCTTCCCTTTCCACTTGCTCTTGCCTTCAAGGTTGGCTTGGGAAGTCTCCTCTTCATCTTCTTCCTTCTTCTTGACTTTTAGCTTCTTGTCCTGCTTATCTGCATATAGAGCACTAGTTGACCTGCCATGATAGGAGTTACCTTCCTTTATGCTATTGTTGGCCTCTTGATTGAAGAGTTGTCCAAGAAATATGTTGAAGTTTGGAGTTTTCACATCCATGATGAGAACATATGCTGTGTTGAAAGATTGTCATTGTTTGTCACCTCTAATCCCATTGAGATTTGCCTCATGATGGCTTGTTCAATCAGCTCTCCAATGGATGCCAATTGATCAGCAACCTCGTTGACCTTTGTAACAAACTCTATGATGGTTTGTTTTGAGTCTTCTTCATCTAGATGAACTCATTTCAAAGATGGTTCTTCCTTGCTTTTGTACTAGCAGAAAAGAAATTCTCTAGGGCATCCCAAGTCTCTTGAGATGTCTTGCATCTTCTAATATGTGTTAATAGAAAATTGGAGATACACTTGAGTATGTATGAACTTGGTTGAGCATCCCTTACACACCAAAGTGTGAGCCTATTTGTTTCCTCTTGAGTAGGTCCTCATTTGGATCTTGGAATAGGCATTTCTTCATCACCTGACACAATGCCATATAGATTTCTTCCTTGCAAATAAGCCTCCATTATGATTTTCCAAGCAGCATAATTGTGTCTATCAAGCTTCTTAATCATTCATGGAAATCCATCTCCCATCGTGAAGTTGCTCTAATACCACTTAAAGAAGTTGGAGAAGCTTGGTGAGGCTTGGAAAGTTGAGTCAGCAAGTGGTGGAGTTGGTCTAGCAAACCAGCATAGAACCAACCCTAGCTCTTTGGATATGTAAAGTAGACCTTTTAGCCTTGTGGCTAGTGCAATAAAACCCAATAGCTACTTTGGAACATCAACAGGAACAACTTGATGAAAAATAGATAACTTGCACCTTGACTAGCTCACAAAAACCTTCTAAAAATGGATGCAAGTTGTGACTTCAAACATTGAGAGCAGCAAGCACAGTAAACATTGGAAAACTTCCTCTTAAGAGAGTGTCATACTTAGGGTTGGCTTGCTAAAATGCATAAAATCCCTAATTTACAATATTTATAGAAGGTGCTATCACCTTAACACTAATTGGGTGTCATCTCGATTTTTCAAGGATGTGCAGAGAATGACCTTGAGACTATAAAGCTCAAATTTATTTGAGATTAGTCAACCAAATGACTTGAAAGTTTGTACACATAACCTAGACAATTTATTACACATAACCTAGATAGCTTATACATTTCTGATGAATTCGTAAACACTTGATTTGAAGCTCTATAGAGAGAGCAGCAATCTCTGCAAGTTGATTGAGTGTGAGGAAGAAGGAGCAGAGAATAGAAATGGCACCAAGCAATGATCAAAGAGTATATGTATTGCCTAAAATCAACAATCTAGTTTTCGTACAAATGTTTTGGAGTCTTTATACAGACTCTTGAGGATATTACCACACATTTTCTTCATGAATTTGAATTCAAAATTAGGCGAGTTTGATAGTTTAGATTGATTGGAATCTTTTCCTACAATCTAGGAAAAGAGAAAGTTGAAGTCATATCTACTTTTTGATTGATTGATTGAGAATCAGTCCCAAACACTTCTAACTCATGGCTTTTAGAACTTTTAATTTCTTCTTTTATAAAGGTAAATACCTTGAACCTTATGAGAAATAGTCATAAGTGATCAAACAATTAATACAAAGAAAATATGTGCACATAAGTGCTATTCTTCAAGGTACATGTATATATAGATGGTGCCATACCATCCAAATGTTGGATTTGATGTAGAACATATCCTCCTCAAGCATAATGCAAGTTTGATGCTCCAACATATGCGTATGTGTATGTGTAAGTGTATGTGCATCTATGTGCATCTATGTGCATCTATGTGCATGTATGTGTGTGTATGTCCATGTGTATGTGTATATGTGTATGTCTATGTGTGTGTGTGTATTTGTGAACATGCATGTTCATGTATATGTGTATATGTGCATATGAATGAGTAAGTGTGAGTATGTTAATTAATGAAAATAAAACAATTAAAATGATATATAAACAACAAAAATAGTACTTACAATAATTAGCCATATTTTATGCTTGGTGAACTTCTTGA
The DNA here is from genome assembly GCA_020310875.1 of Ceratopteris richardii. NCBI lineage: Eukaryota > Viridiplantae > Streptophyta > Polypodiopsida > Polypodiales > Pteridaceae > Ceratopteris > Ceratopteris richardii. The sequence goes on along the minus strand of CM035416.1, from coordinate 45,537,480 downwards.
ATAACCTGCAATAGAGAGAGAGAGAGAGAGAGAGAGATCAAAAGAGAGAAGAAAACGAGAAAGAAAGAGAGAGAGAGAGAGAGAGAGATAGAAATTGAAAGAGAAAGAAGCAAAAAGAAGGAGATATATATATATATATATATATATATATATAAGAGAGAGATTAGAAAAGGGAGAGATTCATAATGAGATTGTTGGAGCTCATAAGCATAACGCAGATCTAAACATTGGAGAGCTCTTCAATAAAATCTGTGTAAAATGATGATCTAAGAGCGATCCAATAATTTTTTTTATTTTGATAAAACACCACCATCACATAAGCGATGTAAAAGCGTCTTGTATGCAATCATGCAAAGCATCACCTAGGTGATGCTTAGCTGTGTTGCATAAGCAATGCAAAGTAGCAATGCATATGCAATGCTCAAGAATAAGTCATATAAGTGATTCTCATTTAGCAACGCTTTCGTGTACGTTGCTAGGAGCATCGAAAAAAAATGTTGGAACTATTTTTCAGATTAATGTTGCTCAGATGACCGTGTGTGCTTGATGTTGGGTCTGACGAAATGCACAATCATGTAGTGATGAAAATGTGTCGCATTAACCATCACTATGCCCCCGTATTCCTTGTCGTGCAATGATGCAACCGATGATGACTTCAAGAATTCTGCCATGAGTAGGGATTGATGGCCCATAGTATGTTTTAGATGCGGAGAATATGCCCACATGCAAGCTTGCTGCTTTTACCAAAAAATGCACCACCATGCTCCAACTGTCCAAACTCTAGGGACCACTACGATAGAGATTGCCCAAGATAGGTGATGGCAAACCAAAACATGAGGAACAATGCTCTCCATATTTTGATAGAACTGTCACCAACTATGGATGTACTACAACCATCACCTACTGCTCATGTGGTGTAACTATGCAAGATATCACCATTAAGAATTTGTACTAGGACCCAAATGGTAGAAGTTAAGATGGAGGTGGTGATGGACAAGGAAATCAGATGGCAGCATAGGAGTGACATGACTCAGGTACCTAGCTCCAACGAAACAAACTTTACCCGATGGCACAAGAAGGAGGAAGAGAAAGAAATAGAGATGAACCAAAA